>OZ020237.1:3150082-3763638 GCA_963971235.1 Cryptus armator | reverse complement strand
ATCGACATCGTGAGATTTAACGACGACACTCGACCATTTCACGATTTCGCTACATTCGACTTTGTTTCCGATGCAATGACGATTTGTCGTCGTGAAAGCCTCGGAAATGTGTTTTTTCATAAAAGTCGGAAATTTTCGTCAAATCAGCGTTTGTGACCCTCGAACTTCGAAATCGTGAGATTCAACGATGACACTCGACCATTTCACGATTTCGCTACAATTCGACTTTGTTTCCGATGCAATGACGACTTGACGTTATGAACACATCGGAAATGTGTTTTTTCATAAAAGTAGGACATTTTCGTCAAATCAGCGTTTTTGACCCTCGAACATCGTCATCGTGAGATTCAACGACGGCACTCGACCATTTCACGATTTCGCTACATTCGACTTTGTTTCCGATGCAATGACGATTTGTCGTTGTGAACGCATCGGAAATGCGTTTTTTCATAAAAATCGGAAATTTTCGTCAAATCAGCGTTTGTGACCCTCGAACATCGACATCGTGAGATTCAACGACGACACTCGACCATTTCACGATTTCGCTACAATTCGACTTTGTTTCCGATGCAATGACGATTTGTCGTTGTGAACGCATCGGAAATGTGTTTTTTCATAAAAATCGGAACTTTTCGTCAAATCAGCGTTTTTGACTCTCGAACATCGAGATTTCGAGAATAAACAACGACACTCGACCATTTCGCGATTTCGCTACATTCGACTTTGTTTCGGATGCAATGACGATTCGTCGTCATGAAAGCCTCGGAAATATGATTTTTCATGAATGTCGAAAATTTTCGTCAAATCAGCGTTTTTGACCCTCGAACATCGTCATCGTGAGATTCAACGACGGCACTCGACCATTTCACGATTTCGCTACATTCGACTTTGTTTCCGATGCAATGACAATTTGTCGTCGTGAAAGCCTCGGAAATGTGTTTTTTCATAAAAGTCGGAAATTTTCGTCAAATCAGCGTTTGTGACCCTCGAACTTCGAAATCGTGAGATTCAACGATGACACTCGACCATTTCACGATTTCACTACAATTCGCCTTTGTTTCCGATGCAATGACGACTTGACGTTATGAACGCATCGGAAATGTGTTTTTTCATAAAAGTAGGACATTTTCGTCAAATCAGCGTTTTTGACCCTCAAACATCGAGATTTCGTGAATAAACGACGACACTCGACCATTTCACGATTTCGCTACATTCGACTTTGTTTCCGATGCAATGACGATTTGTCGTTGTGAACGCATCGAAAATGTGTTTTTTCATAAAAGTCGGACATTTTCGTCAAATCAGCGTTTATGACCCTCGAACATCGAGATTTCGAGAATAAACGACGACACTCGACCATTTCACGATTTCGCTACATTCGACTTTGTTTCCGATGCAATGACGATTTGTCGTTGTGAACGCATCGGAAATGTGTTTTTTCATAAAAATCAGAACTTTTCGTCAAATCAGCGTTTTTGACCCTCGAACATCGAGATTTCGAGAATAAACGACGACAATCGACCATTTTACGATTTCACTAAAATTCGACAAAGTTTCCGACACTATGAGGATTTGTCGTCGTAAAAGCCTCGGAAATGTGTTTTTTCATGAAAATCGGAAATTTTCGTCAAATCAGCGTTTTTGACCCTCGAACATCGACATCGTGAGATTCAACGATGACACTCGACCATTTCACGATTTCGCTACATTCGACTTTCTTTCCAATGCAATGACGATTTGTCGTTGTGAACGCATTGGAAATGTGTTTTTTCATGAAAGTCGGAAATTTTCGTCAAATCAGCGTTTTTGACCCTCGAACATCGTCATCGTGAGATTCAACGACGGCACTCGACCATTTCACGATTTCGCTACATTCGACTTTGTTTCCGATGCAATGACGATTTGTCGTCGTGAAAGCCTCGGAAATGTGTTTTTTCATAAAAGTCGGAAATATTCGTAAAATCAGCGTTTGTGATCCTCGAACATCGAAATCGTGAGATTCCACGATGACACTCGACCATTTCACTATTTCGCTACAATTCGACTTTGTTTCGGATGCAATGACGATTCGTCGTCGTGAAAGCCTCGGAAATATGATTTTTCATGAATGTCGGAAATTTTCGTCAAATCAGCGTTTTTGACCCTCGAACATCGACATCGTGAGATTCAACGACAACACTCGACCATTTCACGATTTCGCTACAATTCGACTTTTTTTCCGATGCAATGACGATTTGTCGTTGTGAACGCATCGGAAATGTGTTTTTTCATAAAAATCGGAACTTTTCGTCAAATCAGCGTTTTTGACTCTCGAACATCGAGATTTCGAGAATAAACAACGACACTCGACCATTTCGCGATTTCGCTACATTCGACTTTGTTTCGGATGCAATGACGATTCGTCGTCGTGAAAGCCTCGGAAATATGATTTTTCATGAATGTCGAAAATTTTCGTCAAATCAGCGTTTTTGACCCTCGAACATCGACATCGTGAGATTCAACGACGACACTCGACCATTTCACGATTTCGCTACAATTCGACTTTGTTTCCGATGCAATGACGATTTATCGTTGTGAACGCATCGGAAACGTGATTTTTCATCGAAGGCGGAAATTTTCGTCAAATCAGCGTTCGTGATCCTCGAACATCGAAATCGTGAGATTCAACGACGACACTCGACCATTTCACGATTTCGCTACATTCAACTTTGTTTCCGATGCAATGACGATTCGTTGTCGTGAAAGCCTCGGAAATATGATTTTTCATGAATGTCGGAAATTTTCGTCAAATCAGCGTTTTTGACCCTCGAACATCGACATCGTGAGATTCAACGACGACACTCGACCATTTCACGATTTCGCTACATTCGACTTTGTTTCCGATGCAATGACGATTTGTCGATGTGAACGCATCGGAAATGTGTTTTTTCATAAAAGTCGGAAATTTTCGTCAAATCAGCGTTCGTGATCCTCGAACATCGAAATCGTGAGATTCAACGACGACACTCGACCATTTCACGATTTCGCTACAATTCGACTTTGTTTCCGATGCAATGACGACTTGACGTTATGAACGCATCGGAAATGTGTTTTTTCATAAAAGTAGGACATTTTCGTCAAATCAGCGTTTTTGACCCTCAAACATCGAGATTTCGAGAATAAACGACGACACTCGACCATTTCACGATTTCGCTACATTCGCCTTTGTTTCCGATGCAATGACGATTTGTCGTTGTGAACGCATCGAAAATGTGTTTTTTCATAAAAGTCGGACATTTTCGTCAAATCAGCGTTTTTGACGCTCGAACATCGAGATTTCGAGAATAAACAACGACACTCGACCATTTCACGATTTCACTAAAATTCGACAAAGTTTCCGACACTATGAGGATTTGTCGTCGTAAAAGCCTCGGAAATGTGTTTTTTCATGAAAATCGGAAATTTTCGTCAAATCAGCGTTTTTGACCCTCGAACATCGACATCGTGAGATTTAACGACGACACTCGACCATTTCACGATTTCGCTACATTCGACTTTGTTTCCGATGCAATGACGATTTGTCGTCGTGAAAGCCTCGGAAATGTGTTTTTTCATAAAAGTCGGAAATTTTCGTCAAATCAGCGTTTGTGACCCTCGAACTTCGAAATCGTGAGATTCAACGATGACACTCGACCATTTCACGATTTCGCTACAATTCGACTTTGTTTCCGATGCAATGACGACTTGACGTTATGAACACATCGGAAATGTGTTTTTTCATAAAAGTAGGACATTTTCGTCAAATCAGCGTTTTTGACCCTCGAACATCGTCATCGTGAGATTCAACGACGGCACTCGACCATTTCACGATTTCGCTACATTCGACTTTGTTTCCGATGCAATGACGATTTGTCGTTGTGAACGCATCGGAAATGCGTTTTTTCATAAAAATCGGAACTTTTCGTCAAATCAGCGTTTTTGTCTCTCGAACATCGAGATTTCGAGAATAAACAACGACACTCGACCATTTCGCGATTTCGCTACATTCGACTTTGTTTCGGATGCAATGACGATTCGTCGTCGTGAAAGCCTCGGAAATATGATTTTTCAAGAATGTCGAAAATTTTCGTCAAATCAGCGTTTTTGACCCTCGAACATCGACATCGTGAGATTCAACGACGACACTCGACCATTTCACGATTTCGCTACAATTCGACTTTGTTTCCGATGCAATGACGATTTGTCGTTGTGAACGCATCGGAAACGTGATTTTTCATCAAAGTCGGAAATTTTCGTCAAATCAGCGTTTTTGACCCTCGAACATCGTCATCGTGAGATTCAACGACGACACTCGACCATTTCACGATTTCCCTACAATTCGACTTTGTTTCCGATGCAATGACGATTTGTCGTCGTGAAAGCCTCGGAAATGTGTTTTTTCATAAAAGTCGGAAATTTTCGTCAAATCAGCGTTTTTGACCCTCGAACATCGACATCGTGAGATTCAACGAGGACACTCGACCATTTCACGATTTCGCTACAATTCGACTTTGTTTCCGATGCAATGACGATTTGTCGTTGTGAACGCATCGGAAATGTGTTTTTTCATAAAAATCGGAACTTTTCGTCAAATCAGCGTTTTTGACTCTCGAACATCGAGATTTCGAGAATAAACAACGACACTCGACCATTTCGCGATTTCGCTACATTCGACTTTGTTTCGGATGCAATGACGATTCGTCGTCGTGAAAGCCTCGGAAATATGATTTTTCATGAATGTCAAAAATTTTCGTCAAATCAGCGTTTTTGACCCTCGAACATCGACATCGTGAGATTCAACGACGACACTCGACCATTTCACGATTTCGCTACAATTCGACTTTGTTTCCGATGCAATGACGATTTGTCGTTGTGAACGCATCGGAAACGTGATTTTTCATCAAAGTCGGAAATTTTCGTCAAATCAGCGTTTTTGACCCTCGAACATCGTCATCGTGAGATTCAACGACGACACTCGACCATTGTACGATTTCACTAAAATTCGACAAAGTTTCCGACACAATGACGATTTGGCGTCGTAAAAGCCTCGGAAATGTGTTTTTTCATGAAAATCGGAAATTTTGGTAAAATCAGCGTTTTTGACCCTGGAACATCGTCATCGTGAGATTCAACGACGGCACTCGACCATTTCACGATTTCGCTACATTCGACTTTGTTTCCGATGCAATGACGATTTGTCGTCGTGAAAGCCTCGGAAATGTGTTTTTTCATAAAAGTCGGAAATATTCGTAAAATCAGCGTTTGTGATCCTCGAACATCGAAATCGTGAGATTCCACGATGACACTCGACCATTTCACTATTTCGCTACAATTCGACTTTGTTTCGGATGCAATGACGATTCGTCGTCGTGAAAGCCTCGGAAATATGATTTTTCATGAATGTCGGAAATTTTCGTCAAATCAGCGTTTTTGACCCTCGAACATCGACATCGTGAGATTCAACGACAACACTCGACCATTTCACGATTTCGCTACAATTCGACTTTTTTTCCGATGCAATGACGATTTGTCGTTGTGAACGCATCGGAAATGTGTTTTTTCATAAAAATCGGAACTTTTCGTCAAATCAGCGTTTTTGACTCTCGAACATCGAGATTTCGAGAATAAACAACGACACTCGACCATTTCGCGATTTCGCTACATTCGACTTTGTTTCGGATGCAATGACGATTCGTCGTCGTGAAAGCCTCGGAAATATGATTTTTCATGAATGTCGAAAATTTTCGTCAAATCAGCGTTTTTGACCCTCGAACATCGACATCGTGAGATTCAACGACGACACTCGACCATTTCACGATTTCGCTACAATTCGACTTTGTTTCCGATGCAATGACGATTTATCGTTGTGAACGCATCGGAAACGTGATTTTTCATCGAAGGCGGAAATTTTCGTCAAATCAGCGTTCGTGATCCTCGAACATCGAAATCGTGAGATTCAACGACGACACTCGACCATTTCACGATTTCGCTACATTCAACTTTGTTTCCGATGCAATGACGATTCGTTGTCGTGAAAGCCTCGGAAATATGATTTTTCATGAATGTCGGAAATTTTCGTCAAATCAGCGTTTTTGACCCTCGAACATCGACATCGTGAGATTCAACGACGACACTCGACCATTTCACGATTTCGCTACATTCGACTTTGTTTCCGATGCAATGACGATTTGTCGATGTGAACGCATCGGAAATGTGTTTTTTCATAAAAGTCGGAAATTTTCGTCAAATCAGCGTTCGTGATCCTCGAACATCGAAATCGTGAGATTCAACGACGACACTCGACCATTTCACGATTTCGCTACAATTCGACTTTGTTTCCGATGCAATGACGACTTGACGTTATGAACGCATCGGAAATGTGTTTTTTCATAAAAGTAGGACATTTTCGTCAAATCAGCGTTTTTGACCCTCAAACATCGAGATTTCGAGAATAAACGACGACACTCGACCATTTCACGATTTCGCTACATTCGCCTTTGTTTCCGATGCAATGACGATTTGTCGTTGTGAACGCATCGAAAATGTGTTTTTTCATAAAAGTCGGACATTTTCGTCAAATCAGCGTTTTTGACGCTCGAACATCGAGATTTCGAGAATAAACAACGACACTCGACCATTTCACGATTTCACTAAAATTCGACAAAGTTTCCGACACTATGAGGATTTGTCGTCGTAAAAGCCTCGGAAATGTGTTTTTTCATGAAAATCGGAAATTTTCGTCAAATCAGCGTTTTTGACCCTCGAACATCGACATCGTGAGATTTAACGACGACACTCGACCATTTCACGATTTCGCTACATTCGACTTTGTTTCCGATGCAATGACGATTTGTCGTCGTGAAAGCCTCGGAAATGTGTTTTTTCATAAAAGTCGGAAATTTTCGTCAAATCAGCGTTTGTGACCCTCGAACTTCGAAATCGTGAGATTCAACGATGACACTCGACCATTTCACGATTTCGCTACAATTCGACTTTGTTTCCGATGCAATGACGACTTGACGTTATGAACACATCGGAAATGTGTTTTTTCATAAAAGTAGGACATTTTCGTCAAATCAGCGTTTTTGACCCTCGAACATCGTCATCGTGAGATTCAACGACGGCACTCGACCATTTCACGATTTCGCTACATTCGACTTTGTTTCCGATGCAATGACGATTTGTCGTTGTGAACGCATCGGAAATGCGTTTTTTCATAAAAATCGGAACTTTTCGTCAAATCAGCGTTTTTGTCTCTCGAACATCGAGATTTCGAGAATAAACAACGACACTCGACCATTTCGCGATTTCGCTACATTCGACTTTGTTTCGGATGCAATGACGATTCGTCGTCGTGAAAGCCTCGGAAATATGATTTTTCAAGAATGTCGAAAATTTTCGTCAAATCAGCGTTTTTGACCCTCGAACATCGACATCGTGAGATTCAACGACGACACTCGACCATTTCACGATTTCGCTACAATTCGACTTTGTTTCCGATGCAATGACGATTTGTCGTTGTGAACGCATCGGAAACGTGATTTTTCATCAAAGTCGGAAATTTTCGTCAAATCAGCGTTTTTGACCCTCGAACATCGTCATCGTGAGATTCAACGACGACACTCGACCATTTCACGATTTCCCTACAATTCGACTTTGTTTCCGATGCAATGACGATTTGTCGTCGTGAAAGCCTCGGAAATGTGTTTTTTCATAAAAGTCGGAAATTTTCGTCAAATCAGCGTTTTTGACCCTCGAACATCGACATCGTGAGATTCAACGAGGACACTCGACCATTTCACGATTTCGCTACAATTCGACTTTGTTTCCGATGCAATGACGATTTGTCGTTGTGAACGCATCGGAAATGTGTTTTTTCATAAAAATCGGAACTTTTCGTCAAATCAGCGTTTTTGACTCTCGAACATCGAGATTTCGAGAATAAACAACGACACTCGACCATTTCGCGATTTCGCTACATTCGACTTTGTTTCGGATGCAATGACGATTCGTCGTCGTGAAAGCCTCGGAAATATGATTTTTCATGAATGTCAAAAATTTTCGTCAAATCAGCGTTTTTGACCCTCGAACATCGACATCGTGAGATTCAACGACGACACTCGACCATTTCACGATTTCGCTACAATTCGACTTTGTTTCCGATGCAATGACGATTTGTCGTTGTGAACGCATCGGAAACGTGATTTTTCATCAAAGTCGGAAATTTTCGTCAAATCAGCGTTTTTGACCCTCGAACATCGTCATCGTGAGATTCAACGACGACACTCGACCATTGTACGATTTCACTAAAATTCGACAAAGTTTCCGACACAATGACGATTTGGCGTCGTAAAAGCCTCGGAAATGTGTTTTTTCATGAAAATCGGAAATTTTGGTAAAATCAGCGTTTTTGACCCTGGAACATCGTCATCGTGAGATTCAACGACGGCACTCGACCATTTCACGATTTCGCTACATTCGACTTTGTTTCCGATGCAATGACGATTTGTCGTCGTGAAAGCCTCGGAAATGTGTTTTTTCATAAAAGTCGGAAATTTTCGTCAAATCAGCGTTTGTGACCCTCGAACATCGAAATCGTGAGATTCAACGATGACACTCGACCATTTCACGATTTCGCTACAATTCGACTTTGTTTCCGATGCAATGACGATTTGTCGTTGTGAACGCATCGGAAACGTGATTTTTCATCAAAGTCGGAAATTTTCGTCAAATCAGCGTTTTTGACCCTCGAACATCGTCATCGTGAGATTCAACGACGACACTCGACCATTTCACGATTTCCCTACAATTCGACTTTGTTTCTGATGCAATGACGATTTGTCGTCGTGAAAGCCTCGGAAATGTGTTTTTTGATAAAAGTCGGAAATTTTCGTCAAATCAGCGTTTTTGACCCTCGAACATCGACATCGTGAGATTCAACGACGACACTCGACCATTTCACGATTTCGCTACAATTCGACTTTGTTTCCGATGCAATGACGATTTGTCGTTGTGAACGCATCGGAAATGTGTTTTTTCATAAAAATCGGAACTTTTCGTCAAATCAGCGTTTTTGACTCTCGAACATCGAGATTTCGAGAATAAACAACGACACTCGACCATTTCGCGATTTCGCTACATTCGACTATGTTTCGGATGCAATGACGATTCGTCGTCGTGAAAGCCTCGGAAATATGATTTTTCATGAATGTCGGAAATTTTCGTCAAATCAGCGTTTGTGACCCTCGAACATCGACATCGTGAGATTCAACGACGACACTCGACCATTTCGCGATTTCGCTACATTCGACTTTGTTTCGGATGCAATGACGATTCGTCGTCGTGAAAGCCTCGGAAATATGATTTTTCATGAATGTCGAAAATTTTCGTCAAATCAGCGTTTTTGACCCTCGAACATCGACATCGTGAGATTCAACGACGACACTCGACCATTTCACGATTTCGCTACAATTCGACTTTGTTTCCGATGCAATGACGATTTGGCGTCGTAAAAGCCTCGGAAATGTGTTTTTTCATGAAAATCGGAAATTTTGGTAAAATCAGCGTTTTTGACCCTGGAACATCGTCATCGTGAGATTCAACGACGGCACTCGACCATTTCACGATTTCGCTACATTCGACTTTGTTTCCGATGCAATGACGATTTGTCGTCGTGAAAGCCTCGGAAATGTGTTTTTTCATAAAAGTCGGAAATTTTCGTCAAATCAGCGTTTGTGACCCTCGAACATCGAAATCGTGAGATTCAACGATGACACTCGACCATTTCACGATTTCGCTACAATTCGACTTTGTTTCCGATGCAATGACGATTTGTCGTTGTGAACGCATCGGAAACGTGATTTTTCATCAAAGTCGGAAATTTTCGTCAAATCAGCGTTTTTGACCCTCGAACATCGTCATCGTGAGATTCAACGACGACACTCGACCATTTCACGATTTCCCTACAATTCGACTTTGTTTCTGATGCAATGACGATTTGTCGTCGTGAAAGCCTCGGAAATGTGTTTTTTGATAAAAGTCGGAAATTTTCGTCAAATCAGCGTTTTTGACCCTCGAACATCGACATCGTGAGATTCAACGACGACACTCGACCATTTCACGATTTCGCTACAATTCGACTTTGTTTCCGATGCAATGACGATTTGTCGTTGTGAACGCATCGGAAATGTGTTTTTTCATAAAAATCGGAACTTTTCGTCAAATCAGCGTTTTTGACTCTCGAACATCGAGATTTCGAGAATAAACAACGACACTCGACCATTTCGCGATTTCGCTACATTCGACTATGTTTCGGATGCAATGACGATTCGTCGTCGTGAAAGCCTCGGAAATATGATTTTTCATGAATGTCGGAAATTTTCGTCAAATCAGCGTTTGTGACCCTCGAACATCGACATCGTGAGATTCAACGACGACACTCGACCATTTCGCGATTTCGCTACATTCGACTTTGTTTCGGATGCAATGACGATTCGTCGTCGTGAAAGCCTCGGAAATATGATTTTTCATGAATGTCGAAAATTTTCGTCAAATCAGCGTTTTTGACCCTCGAACATCGACATCGTGAGATTCAACGACGACACTCGACCATTTCACGATTTCGCTACAATTCGACTTTGTTTCCGATGCAATGACGATTTATCGTTGTGAACGCATCGGAAACGTGATTTTTCATCGAAGGCGGAAATTTTCGTCAAATCAGCGTTCGTGATCCTCGAACATCGAAATCGTGAGATTCAACGACGACACTCGACCATTTCACGATTTCGCTACATTCAACTTTGTTTCCGATGCAATGACGATTCGTTGTCGTGAAAGCCTCGGAAATATGATTTTTCATGAATGTCGGAAATTTTCGTCAAATCAGCGTTTTTGACCCTCGAACATCGACATCGTGAGATTCAACGACGACACTCGACCATTTCACGATTTCGCTACATTCGACTTTGTTTCCGATGCAATGACGATTTGTCGATGTGAACGCATCGGAAATGTGTTTTTTCATAAAAGTCGGAAATTTTCGTCAAATCAGCGTTCGTGATCCTCGAACATCGAAATCGTGAGATTCAACGACGACACTCGACCATTTCACGATTTCGCTACAATTCGACTTTGTTTCCGATGCAATGACGACTTGACGTTATGAACGCATCGGAAATGTGTTTTTTCATAAAAGTAGGACATTTTCGTCAAATCAGCGTTTTTGACCCTCAAACATCGAGATTTCGAGAATAAACGACGACACTCGACCATTTCACGATTTCGCTACATTCGACTTTGTTTCCGATGCAATGACGATTTGTCGTTGTGAACGCATCGAAAATGTGTTTTTTCATAAAAGTCGGACATTTTCGTCAAATCAGCGTTTTTGACGCTCGAACATCGAGATTTCGAGAATAAACAACGACACTAGACCATTTCACGATTTCACTAAAATTCGACAAAGTTTCCGACACTATGAGGATTTGTCGTCGTAAAAGCCTCGGAAATGTGTTTTTTCATGAAAATCGGAAATTTTCGTCAAATCAGCGTTTTTGACCCTCGAACATCGACATCGTGAGATTTAACGACGACACTCGACCATTTCACGATTTCGCTACATTCGACTTTGTTTCCGATGCAATGACGATTTGTCGTCGTGAAAGCCTCGGAAATGTGTTTTTTCATAAAAGTCGGAAATATTCGTAAAATCAGCGTTTGTGATCCTCGAACATCGAAATCGTGAGATTCCACGATGACACTCGACCATTTCACTATTTCGCTACAATTCGACTTTGTTTCGGATGCAATGACGATTCGTCGTCGTGAAAGCCTCGGAAATATGATTTTTCATGAATGTCGGAAATTTTCGTCAAATCAGCGTTTTTGACCCTCGAACATCGACATCGTGAGATTCAACGACAACACTCGACCATTTCACGATTTCGCTACAATTCGACTTTTTTTCCGATGCAATGACGATTTGTCGTTGTGAACGCATCGGAAATGTGTTTTTTCATAAAAATCGGAACTTTTCGTCAAATCAGCGTTTTTGACTCTCGAACATCGAGATTTCGAGAATAAACAACGACACTCGACCATTTCGCGATTTCGCTACATTCGACTTTGTTTCGGATGCAATGACGATTCGTCGTCGTGAAAGCCTCGGAAATATGATTTTTCATGAATGTCGAAAATTTTCGTCAAATCAGCGTTTTTGACCCTCGAACATCGACATCGTGAGATTCAACGACGACACTCGACCATTTCACGATTTCGCTACAATTCGACTTTGTTTCCGATGCAATGACGATTTATCGTTGTGAACGCATCGGAAACGTGATTTTTCATCGAAGGCGGAAATTTTCGTCAAATCAGCGTTCGTGATCCTCGAACATCGAAATCGTGAGATTCAACGACGACACTCGACCATTTCACGATTTCGCTACATTCAACTTTGTTTCCGATGCAATGACGATTCGTTGTCGTGAAAGCCTCGGAAATATGATTTTTCATGAATGTCGGAAATTTTCGTCAAATCAGCGTTCGTGATCCTCGAACATCGAAATCGTGAGATTCAACGACGACACTCGACCATTTCACGATTTCGCTACAATTCGACTTTGTTTCCGATGCAATGACGACTTGACGTTATGAACGCATCGGAAATGTGTTTTTTCATAAAAGTAGGACATTTTCGTCAAATCAGCGTTTTTGACCCTCAAACATCGAGATTTCGAGAATAAACGACGACACTCGACCATTTCACGATTTCGCTACATTCGACTTTGTTTCCGATGCAATGACGATTTGTCGTTGTGAACGCATCGAAAATGTGTTTTTTCATAAAAGTCGGACATTTTCGTCAAATCAGCGTTTTTGACGCTCGAACATCGAGATTTCGAGAATAAACAACGACACTCGACCATTTCACGATTTCACTAAAATTCGACAAAGTTTCCGACACTATGAGGATTTGTCGTCGTAAAAGCCTCGGAAATGTGTTTTTTCATGAAAATCGGAAATTTTCGTCAAATCAGCGTTTTTGACCCTCGAACATCGACATCGTGAGATTTAACGACGACACTCGACCATTTCACGATTTCGCTACATTCGACTTTGTTTCCGATGCAATGACGATTTGTCGTCGTGAAAGCCTCGGAAATGTGTTTTTTCATAAAAGTCGGAAATTTTCGTCAAATCAGCGTTTGTGACCCTCGAACTTCGAAATCGTGAGATTCAACGATGACACTCGACCATTTCACGATTTCGCTACAATTCGACTTTGTTTCCGATGCAATGACGACTTGACGTTATGAACACATCGGAAATGTGTTTTTTCATAAAAGTAGGACATTTTCGTCAAATCAGCGTTTTTGACCCTCGAACATCGTCATCGTGAGATTCAACGACGGCACTCGACCATTTCACGATTTCGCTACATTCGACTTTGTTTCCGATGCAATGACGATTTGTCGTTGTGAACGCATCGGAAATGCGTTTTTTCATAAAAATCGGAACTTTTCGTCAAATCAGCGTTTTTGACCCTCGAACATCGACATCGTGAGATTTAACGACGACACTCGACCATTTCACGATTTCGCTACATTCGACTTTGTTTCCGATGCAATGACGATTTGTCGTCGTGAAAGCCTCGGAAATGTGTTTTTTCATAAAAGTCGGAAATTTTCGTCAAATCAGCGTTTGTGACCCTCGAACTTCGAAATCGTGAGATTCAACGATGACACTCGACCATTTCACGATTTCGCTACAATTCGACTTTGTTTCCGATGCAATGACGACTTGACGTTATGAACACATCGGAAATGTGTTTTTTCATAAAAGTCGGACATTTTCGTCAAATCAGCGTTTTTGACGCTCGAACATCGAGATTTCGAGAATAAACAACGACACTCGACCATTTCACGATTTCACTAAAATTCGACAAAGTTTCCGACACTATGAGGATTTGTCGTCGTAAAAGCCTCGGAAATGTGTTTTTTCATGAAAATCGGAAATTTTCGTCAAATCAGCGTTTTTGACCCTCGAACATCGACATCGTGAGATTTAACGACGACACTCGACCATTTCACGATTTCGCTACATTCGACTTTGTTTCCGATGCAATGACGATTTGTCGTCGTGAAAGCCTCGGAAATGTGTTTTTTCATAAAAGTCGGAAATTTTCGTCAAATCAGCGTTTGTGACCCTCGAACTTCGAAATCGTGAGATTCAACGATGACACTCGACCATTTCACGATTTCGCTACAATTCGACTTTGTTTCCGATGCAATGACGACTTGACGTTATGAACACATCGGAAATGTGTTTTTTCATAAAAGTAGGACATTTTCGTCAAATCAGCGTTTTTGACCCTCGAACATCGTCATCGTGAGATTCAACGACGGCACTCGACCATTTCACGATTTCGCTACATTCGACTTTGTTTCCGATGCAATGACGATTTGTCGTTGTGAACGCATCGGAAATGCGTTTTTTCATAAAAATCGGAACTTTTCGTCAAATCAGCGTTTTTGACCCTCGAACATCGACATCGTGAGATTTAACGACGACACTCGACCATTTCACGATTTCGCTACATTCGACTTTGTTTCCGATGCAATGACGATTTGTCGTCGTGAAAGCCTCGGAAATGTGTTTTTTCATAAAAGTCGGAAATTTTCGTCAAATCAGCGTTTGTGACCCTCGAACTTCGAAATCGTGAGATTCAACGATGACACTCGACCATTTCACGATTTCGCTACAATTCGACTTTGTTTCCGATGCAATGACGACTTGACGTTATGAACACATCGGAAATGTGTTTTTTCATAAAAGTAGGACATTTTCGTCAAATCAGCGTTTTTGACCCTCGAACATCGTCATCGTGAGATTCAACGACGGCACTCGACCATTTCACGATTTCGCTACATTCGACTTTGTTTCCGATGCAATGACGATTTGTCGTTGTGAACGCATCGGAAATGCGTTTTTTCATAAAAATCGGAAATTTTCGTCAAATCAGCGTTTGTGACCCTCGAACATCGACATCGTGAGATTCAACGACGACACTCGACCATTTCACGATTTCGCTACAATTCGACTTTGTTTCCGATGCAATGACGATTTGTCGTTGTGAACGCATCGGAAATGTGTTTTTTCATAAAAATCGGAACTTTTCGTCAAATCAGCGTTTTTGACTCTCGAACATCGAGATTTCGAGAATAAACAACGACACTCGACCATTTCGCGATTTCGCTACATTCGACTTTGTTTCGGATGCAATGACGATTCGTCGTCATGAAAGCCTCGGAAATATGATTTTTCATGAATGTCGAAAATTTTCGTCAAATCAGCGTTTTTGACCCTCGAACATCGTCATCGTGAGATTCAACGACGGCACTCGACCATTTCACGATTTCGCTACATTCGACTTTGTTTCCGATGCAATGACAATTTGTCGTCGTGAAAGCCTCGGAAATGTGTTTTTTCATAAAAGTCGGAAATTTTCGTCAAATCAGCGTTTGTGACCCTCGAACTTCGAAATCGTGAGATTCAACGATGACACTCGACCATTTCACGATTTCACTACAATTCGCCTTTGTTTCCGATGCAATGACGACTTGACGTTATGAACGCATCGGAAATGTGTTTTTTCATAAAAGTAGGACATTTTCGTCAAATCAGCGTTTTTGACCCTCAAACATCGAGATTTCGTGAATAAACGACGACACTCGACCATTTCACGATTTCGCTACATTCGACTTTGTTTCCGATGCAATGACGATTTGTCGTTGTGAACGCATCGAAAATGTGTTTTTTCATAAAAGTCGGACATTTTCGTCAAATCAGCGTTTATGACCCTCGAACATCGAGATTTCGAGAATAAACGACGACACTCGACCATTTCACGATTTCGCTACATTCGACTTTGTTTCCGATGCAATGACGATTTGTCGTTGTGAACGCATCGGAAATGTGTTTTTTCATAAAAATCAGAACTTTTCGTCAAATCAGCGTTTTTGACCCTCGAACATCGAGATTTCGAGAATAAACGACGACAATCGACCATTTTACGATTTCACTAAAATTCGACAAAGTTTCCGACACTATGAGGATTTGTCGTCGTAAAAGCCTCGGAAATGTGTTTTTTCATGAAAATCGGAAATTTTCGTCAAATCAGCGTTTTTGACCCTCGAACATCGACATCGTGAGATTCAACGATGACACTCGACCATTTCACGATTTCGCTACATTCGACTTTCTTTCCAATGCAATGACGATTTGTCGTTGTGAACGCATTGGAAATGTGTTTTTTCATGAAAGTCGGAAATTTTCGTCAAATCAGCGTTTTTGACCCTCGAACATCGACATCGTGAGATTTAACGACGACACTCGACCATTTCACGATTTCGCTACATTCGACTTTGTTTCCGATGCAATGACGATTTGTCGTCGTGAAAGCCTCGGAAATGTGTTTTTTCATAAAAGTCGGAAATATTCGTAAAATCAGCGTTTGTGATCCTCGAACATCGAAATCGTGAGATTCCACGATGACACTCGACCATTTCACTATTTCGCTACAATTCGACTTTGTTTCGGATGCAATGACGATTCGTCGTCGTGAAAGCCTCGGAAATATGATTTTTCATGAATGTCGGAAATTTTCGTCAAATCAGCGTTTTTGACCCTCGAACATCGACATCGTGAGATTCAACGACAACACTCGACCATTTCACGATTTCGCTACAATTCGACTTTTTTTCCGATGCAATGACGATTTGTCGTTGTGAACGCATCGGAAATGTGTTTTTTCATAAAAATCGGAACTTTTCGTCAAATCAGCGTTTTTGACTCTCGAACATCGAGATTTCGAGAATAAACAACGACACTCGACCATTTCGCGATTTCGCTACATTCGACTTTGTTTCGGATGCAATGACGATTCGTCGTCGTGAAAGCCTCGGAAATATGATTTTTCATGAATGTCGAAAATTTTCGTCAAATCAGCGTTTTTGACCCTCGAACATCGACATCGTGAGATTCAACGACGACACTCGACCATTTCACGATTTCGCTACAATTCGACTTTGTTTCCGATGCAATGACGATTTATCGTTGTGAACGCATCGGAAACGTGATTTTTCATCGAAGGCGGAAATTTTCGTCAAATCAGCGTTCGTGATCCTCGAACATCGAAATCGTGAGATTCAACGACGACACTCGACCATTTCACGATTTCGCTACATTCAACTTTGTTTCCGATGCAATGACGATTCGTTGTCGTGAAAGCCTCGGAAATATGATTTTTCATGAATGTCGGAAATTTTCGTCAAATCAGCGTTCGTGATCCTCGAACATCGAAATCGTGAGATTCAACGACGACACTCGACCATTTCACGATTTCGCTACAATTCGACTTTGTTTCCGATGCAATGACGACTTGACGTTATGAACGCATCGGAAATGTGTTTTTTCATAAAAGTAGGACATTTTCGTCAAATCAGCGTTTTTGACCCTCAAACATCGAGATTTCGAGAATAAACGACGACACTCGACCATTTCACGATTTCGCTACATTCGACTTTGTTTCCGATGCAATGACGATTTGTCGTTGTGAACGCATCGAAAATGTGTTTTTTCATAAAAGTCGGACATTTTCGTCAAATCAGCGTTTTTGACGCTCGAACATCGAGATTTCGAGAATAAACAACGACACTCGACCATTTCACGATTTCACTAAAATTCGACAAAGTTTCCGACACTATGAGGATTTGTCGTCGTAAAAGCCTCGGAAATGTGTTTTTTCATGAAAATCGGAAATTTTCGTCAAATCAGCGTTTTTGACCCTCGAACATCGACATCGTGAGATTTAACGACGACACTCGACCATTTCACGATTTCGCTACATTCGACTTTGTTTCCGATGCAATGACGATTTGTCGTCGTGAAAGCCTCGGAAATGTGTTTTTTCATAAAAGTCGGAAATTTTCGTCAAATCAGCGTTTGTGACCCTCGAACTTCGAAATCGTGAGATTCAACGATGACACTCGACCATTTCACGATTTCGCTACAATTCGACTTTGTTTCCGATGCAATGACGACTTGACGTTATGAACACATCGGAAATGTGTTTTTTCATAAAAGTAGGACATTTTCGTCAAATCAGCGTTTTTGACCCTCGAACATCGTCATCGTGAGATTCAACGACGGCACTCGACCATTTCACGATTTCGCTACATTCGACTTTGTTTCCGATGCAATGACGATTTGTCGTTGTGAACGCATCGGAAATGCGTTTTTTCATAAAAATCGGAACTTTTCGTCAAATCAGCGTTTTTGACCCTCGAACATCGACATCGTGAGATTAACGACGACACTCGACCATTTCACGATTTCGCTACATTCGACTTTGTTTCCGATGCAATGACGATTTGTCGTCGTGAAAGCCTCGGAAATGTGTTTTTTCATAAAAGTCGGAAATTTTCGTCAAATCAGCGTTTGTGACCCTCGAACTTCGAAATCGTGAGATTCAACGATGACACTCGACCATTTCACGATTTCGCTACAATTCGACTTTGTTTCCGATGCAATGACGACTTGACGTTATGAACACATCGGAAATGTGTTTTTTCATAAAAGTCGGACATTTTCGTCAAATCAGCGTTTTTGACGCTCGAACATCGAGATTTCGAGAATAAACAACGACACTCGACCATTTCACGATTTCACTAAAATTCGACAAAGTTTCCGACACTATGAGGATTTGTCGTCGTAAAAGCCTCGGAAATGTGTTTTTTCATGAAAATCGGAAATTTTCGTCAAATCAGCGTTTTTGACCCTCGAACATCGACATCGTGAGATTTAACGACGACACTCGACCATATCACGATTTCGCTACATTCGACTTTGTTTCCGATGCAATGACGATTTGTCGTCGTGAAAGCCTCGGAAATGTGTTTTTTCATAAAAGTCGGAAATTTTCGTCAAATCAGCGTTTGTGACCCTCGAACTTCGAAATCGTGAGATTCAACGATGACACTCGACCATTTCACGATTTCGCTACAATTCGACTTTGTTTCCGATGCAATGACGACTTGACGTTATGAACACATCGGGAAAATGTGTTTTTTCATAAAAGTAGGACATTTTCGTCAAATCAGCGTTTTTGACCCTCGAACATCGTCATCGTGAGATTCAACGACGGCACTCGACCATTTCACGATTTCGCTACATTCGACTTTGTTTCCGATGCAATGACGATTTGTCGTTGTGAACGCATCGGAAATGCGTTTTTTCATAAAAATCGGAACTTTTCGTCAAATCAGCGTTTTTGACCCTCGAACATCGACATCGTGAGATTTAACGACGACACTCGACCATTTCACGATTTCGCTACATTCGACTTTGTTTCCGATGCAATGACGATTTGTCGTCGTGAAAGCCTCGGAAATGTGTTTTTTCATAAAAGTCGGAAATTTTCGTCAAATCAGCGTTTGTGACCCTCGAACTTCGAAATCGTGAGATTCAACGATGACACTCGACCATTTCACGATTTCGCTACAATTCGACTTTGTTTCCGATGCAATGACGACTTGACGTTATGAACACATCGGAAATGTGTTTTTTCATAAAAGTAGGACATTTTCGTCAAATCAGCGTTTTTGACCCTCGAACATCGTCATCGTGAGATTCAACGACGGCACTCGACCATTTCACGATTTCGCTACATTCGACTTTGTTTCCGATGCAATGACGATTTGTCGTTGTGAACGCATCGGAAATGCGTTTTTTCATAAAAATCGGAAATTTTCGTCAAATCAGCGTTTGTGACCCTCGAACATCGACATCGTGAGATTCAACGACGACACTCGACCATTTCACGATTTCGCTACAATTCGACTTTGTTTCCGATGCAATGACGATTTGTCGTTGTGAACGCATCGGAAATGTGTTTTTTCATAAAAATCGGAACTTTTCGTCAAATCAGCGTTTTGACTCTCGAACATCGAGATTTCGAGAATAAACAACGACACTCGACCATTTCGCGATTTCGCTACATTCGACTTTGTTTCGGATGCAATGACGATTCGTCGTCATGAAAGCCTCGGAAATATGATTTTTCATGAATGTCGAAAATTTCGTCAAATCAGCGTTTTTGACCCTCGAACATCGTCATCGTGAGATTCAACGACGGCACTCGACCATTTCACGATTTCGCTACATTCGACTTTGTTTCCGATGCAATGACAATTTGTCGTCGTGAAAGCCTCGGAAATGTGTTTTTTCATAAAGTCGGAAATTTTCGTCAAATCAGCGTTTGTGACCCTCGAACTTCGAAATCGTGAGATTCAACGATGACACTCGACCATTTCACGATTTCACTACAATTCGCCTTTGTTTCCGATGCAATGACGACTTGACGTTATGAACGCATCGGAAATGTGTTTTTTTCATAAAAGTAGGACATTTTCGTCAAATCAGCGTTTTTGACCCTCAAACATCGAGATTTCGTGAATAAACGACGACACTCGACCATTTCACGATTTCGCTACATTCGACTTTGTTTCCGATGCAATGACGATTTGTCGTTGTGAACGCATCGAAAATGTGTTTTTTCATAAAAGTCGGACATTTTCGTCAAATCAGCGTTTATGACCCTCGAACATCGAGATTTCGAGAATAAACGACGACACTCGACCATTTCACGATTTCGCTACATTCGACTTTGTTTCCGATGCAATGACGATTTGTCGTTGTGAACGCATCGGAAATGTGTTTTTTCATAAAAATCAGAACTTTTCGTCAAATCAGCGTTTTTGACCCTCGAACATCGAGATTTCGAGAATAAACGACGACAATCGACCATTTTACGATTTCACTAAAATTCGACAAAGTTTCCGACACTATGAGGATTTGTCGTCGTAAAAGCCTCGGAAATGTGTTTTTTCATGAAAATCGGAAATTTTCGTCAAATCAGCGTTTTTGACCCTCGAACATCGACATCGTGAGATTCAACGATGACACTCGACATTTCACGATTTCGCTACATTCGACTTTCTTTCCAATGCAATGACGATTTGTCGTTGTGAACGCATTGGAAATGTGTTTTTTCATGAAAGTCGGAAATTTTCGTCAAATCAGCGTTTTTGACCCTCGAACATCGTCATCGTGAGATTTCAACGACGGCACTCGACCATTTCACGATTTCGCTACATTCGACTTTGTTTCCGATGCAATGACGATTTGTCGTCGTGAAAGCCTCGGAAATGTGTTTTTTCATAAAAGTCGGAAATATTCGTAAAATCAGCGTTTGTGATCCTCGAACATCGAAATCGTGAGATTCCACGATGACACTCGACCATTTCACTATTTCGCTACAATTCGACTTTGTTTCGGATGCAATGACGATCGTCGTCGTGAAAGCCTCGGAAATATGATTTTTCATGAATGTCGGAAATTTTCGTCAAATCAGCGTTTTTGACCCTCGAACATCGACATCGTGAGATTCAACGACAACACTCGACCATTTCACGATTTCGCTACAATTCGACTTTTTTTCCGATGCAATGACGATTTGTCGTTGTGAACGCATCGGAAATGTGTTTTTTCATAAAAATCGGAACTTTTCGTCAAATCAGCGTTTTTGACTCTCGAACATCGAGATTTCGAGAATAAACAACGACACTCGACCATTTCGCGATTTCGCTACATTCGACTTTGTTTCGGATGCAATGACGATTCGTCGTCGTGAAAGCCTCGGAAATATGATTTTTCATGAATGTCGAAAATTTTCGTCAAATCAGCGTTTTTGACCCTCGAACATCGACATCGTGAGATTCAACGACGACACTCGACCATTTCACGATTTCGCTACAATTCGACTTTGTTTCCGATGCAATGACGATTTATCGTTGTGAACGCATCGGAAACGTGATTTTTCATCGAAGGCGGAAATTTTCGTCAAATCAGCGTTCGTGATCCTCGAACATCGAAATCGTGAGATTCAACGACGACACTCGACCATTTCACGATTTCGCTACATTCAACTTTGTTTCCGATGCAATGACGATTCGTTGTCGTGAAAGCCTCGGAAATATGATTTTTCATGAATGTCGGAAATTTTCGTCAAATCAGCGTTTTTGACCCTCGAACATCGACATCGTGAGATTCAACGACGACACTCGACCATTTCACGATTTCGCTACATTCGACTTTGTTTCCGATGCAATGACGATTTGTCGATGTGAACGCATCGGAAATGTGTTTTTTCATAAAAGTCGGAAATTTTCGTCAAATCAGCGTTCGTGATCCTCGAACATCGAAATCGTGAGATTCAACGACGACACTCGACCATTTCACGATTTCGCTACAATTCGACTTTGTTTCCGATGCAATGACGACTTGACGTTATGAACGCATCGGAAATGTGTTTTTTCATAAAAGTAGGACATTTTCGTCAAATCAGCGTTTTTGACCCTCAAACATCGAGATTTCGAGAATAAACGACGACACTCGACCATTTCACGATTTCGCTACATTCGCCTTTGTTTCCGATGCAATGACGATTTGTCGTTGTGAACGCATCGAAAATGTGTTTTTTCATAAAAGTCGGACATTTTCGTCAAATCAGCGTTTTTGACGCTCGAACATCGAGATTTCGAGAATAAACAACGACACTCGACCATTTCACGATTCACTAAAATTCGACAAAGTTTCCGACACTATGAGGATTTGTCGTCGTAAAAGCCTCGGAAATGTGTTTTTTCATGAAAATCGGAAATTTTCGTCAAATCAGCGTTTTTGACCCTCGAACATCGACATCGTGAGATTTAACGACGACACTCGACCATTTCACGATTTCGCTACATTCGACTTTGTTTCCGATGCAATGACGATTTGTCGTCGTGAAAGCCTCGGAAATGTGTTTTTTCATAAAAGTCGGAAATTTTCGTCAAATCAGCGTTTGTGACCCTCGAACTTCGAAATCGTGAGATTCAACGATGACACTCGACCATTTCACGATTTCGCTACAATTCGACTTTGTTTCCGATGCAATGACGACTTGACGTTATGAACACATCGGAAATGTGTTTTTTCATAAAAGTAGGACATTTTCGTCAAATCAGCGTTTTTGACCCTCGAACATCGTCATCGTGAGATTCAACGACGGCACTCGACCATTTCACGATTTCGCTACATTCGACTTTGTTTCCGATGCAATGACGATTTGTCGTTGTGAACGCATCGGAAATGCGTTTTTTCATAAAAATCGGAACTTTTCGTCAAATCAGCGTTTTTGTCTCTCGAACATCGAGATTTCGAGAATAAACAACGACACTCGACCATTTCGCGATTTCGCTACATTCGACTTTGTTTCGGATGCAATGACGATTCGTCGTCGTGAAAGCCTCGGAAATATGATTTTTCAAGAATGTCGAAAATTTTCGTCAAATCAGCGTTTTTGACCCTCGAACATCGACATCGTGAGATTCAACGACGACACTCGACCATTTCACGATTTCGCTACAATTCGACTTTGTTTCCGATGCAATGACGATTTGTCGTTGTGAACGCATCGGAAACGTGATTTTTCATCAAAGTCGGAAATTTTCGTCAAATCAGCGTTTTTGACCCTCGAACATCGTCATCGTGAGATTCAACGACGACACTCGACCATTTCACGATTTCCCTACAATTCGACTTTGTTTCCGATGCAATGACGATTTGTCGTCGTGAAAGCCTCGGAAATGTGTTTTTTCATAAAAGTCGGAAATTTTCGTCAAATCAGCGTTTTTGACCCTCGAACATCGACATCGTGAGATTCAACGAGGACACTCGACCCATTTCACGATTTCGCTACAATTCGACTTTGTTTCCGATGCAATGACGATTTGTCGTTGTGAACGCATCGGAAATGTGTTTTTTCATAAAAATCGGAACTTTTCGTCAAATCAGCGTTTTTGACTCTCGAACATCGAGATTTCGAGAATAAACAACGACACTCGACCATTTCGCGATTCGCTACATTCGACTTTGTTTCGGATGCAATGACGATTCGTCGTCGTGAAAGCCTCGGAAATATGATTTTTCATGAATGTCAAAAATTTTCGTCAAATCAGCGTTTTTGACCCTCGAACATCGACATCGTGAGATTCAACGACGACACTCGACCATTTCACGATTTCGCTACAATTCGACTTTGTTTCCGATGCAATGACGATTTGTCGTTGTGAACGCATCGGAAACGTGATTTTTCATCAAAGTCGGAAATTTTCGTCAAATCAGCGTTTTTGACCCTCGAACATCGTCATCGTGAGATTCAACGACGACACTCGACCATTGTACGATTTCACTAAAATTCGACAAAGTTTCCGACACAATGACGATTTGGCGTCGTAAAAGCCTCGGAAATGTGTTTTTTCATGAAAATCGGAAATTTTGGTAAAATCAGCGTTTTTGACCCTGGAACATCGTCATCGTGAGATTCAACGACGGCACTCGACCATTTCACGATTTCGCTACATTCGACTTTGTTTCCGATGCAATGACGATTTGTCGTCGTGAAAGCCTCGGAAATGTGTTTTTTCATAAAAGTCGGAAATTTTCGTCAAATCAGCGTTTGTGACCCTCGAACATCGAAATCGTGAGATTCAACGATGACACTCGACCATTTCACGATTTCGCTACAATTCGACTTTGTTTCCGATGCAATGACGATTTGTCGTTGTGAACGCATCGGAAACGTGATTTTTCATCAAAGTCGGAAATTTTCGTCAAATCAGCGTTTTTGACCCTCGAACATCGTCATCGTGAGATTCAACGACGACACTCGACCATTTCACGATTTCCCTACAATTCGACTTTGTTTCTGATGCAATGACGATTTGTCGTCGTGAAAGCCTCGGAAATGTGTTTTTTGATAAGAGTCGGAAATTTTCGTCAAATCAGCGTTTTTGACCCTCGAACATCGACATCGTGAGATTCAACGACGACACTCGACCATTTCACGATTTCGCTACAATTCGACTTTGTTTCCGATGCAATGACGATTTGTCGTTGTGAACGCATCGGAAATGTGTTTTTTCATAAAAATCGGAACTTTTCGTCAAATCAGCGTTTTTGACTCTCGAACATCGAGATTTCGAGAATAAACAACGACACTCGACCATTTCGCGATTTCGCTACATTCGACTATGTTTCGGATGCAATGACGATTCGTCGTCGTGAAAGCCTCGGAAATATGATTTTTCATGAATGTCGGAAATTTTCGTCAAATCAGCGTTTGTGACCCTCGAACATCGACATCGTGAGATTCAACGACGACACTCGACCATTTCGCGATTTCGCTACATTCGACTTTGTTTCGGATGCAATGACGATTCGTCGTCGTGAAAGCCTCGGAAATATGATTTTTCATGAATGTCGAAAATTTTCGTCAAATCAGCGTTTTTGACCCTCGAACATCGACATCGTGAGATTCAACGACGACACTCGACCATTTCACGATTTCGCTACAATTCGACTTTGTTTCCGATGCAATGACGATTTATCGTTGTGAACGCATCGGAAACGTGATTTTTCATCGAAGGCGGAAATTTTCGTCAAATCAGCGTTCGTGATCCTCGAACATCGAAATCGTGAGATTCAACGACGACACTCGACCATTTCACGATTTCGCTACATTCAACTTTGTTTCCGATGCAATGACGATTCGTTGTCGTGAAAGCCTCGGAAATATGATTTTTCATGAATGTCGGAAATTTTCGTCAAATCAGCGTTTTTGACCCTCGAACATCGACATCGTGAGATTCAACGACGACACTCGACCATTTCACGATTTCGCTACATTCGACTTTGTTTCCGATGCAATGACGATTTGTCGATGTGAACGCATCGGAAATGTGTTTTTTCATAAAAGTCGGAAATTTTCGTCAAATCAGCGTTCGTGATCCTCGAACATCGAAATCGTGAGATTCAACGACGACACTCGACCATTTCACGATTTCGCTACAATTCGACTTTGTTTCCGATGCAATGACGACTTGACGTTATGAACGCATCGGAAATGTGTTTTTTCATAAAAGTAGGACATTTTCGTCAAATCAGCGTTTTTGACCCTCAAACATCGAGATTTCGAGAATAAACGACGACACTCGACCATTTCACGATTTCGCTACATTCGACTTTGTTTCCGATGCAATGACGATTTGTCGTTGTGAACGCATCGAAAATGTGTTTTTTCATAAAAGTCGGACATTTTCGTCAAATCAGCGTTTTTGACGCTCGAACATCGAGATTTCGAGAATAAACAACGACACTAGACCATTTCACGATTTCACTAAAATTCGACAAAGTTTCCGACACTATGAGGATTTGTCGTCGTAAAAGCCTCGGAAATGTGTTTTTTCATGAAAATCGGAAATTTTCGTCAAATCAGCGTTTTTGACCCTCGAACATCGACATCGTGAGATTTAACGACGACACTCGACCATTTCACGATTTCGCTACATTCGACTTTGTTTCCGATGCAATGACGATTTGTCGTCGTGAAAGCCTCGGAAATGTGTTTTTCCATAAAAGTCGGAAATATTCGTAAAATCAGCGTTTGTGATCCTCGAACATCGAAATCGTGAGATTCCACGATGACACTCGACCATTTCACTATTTCGCTACAATTCGACTTTGTTTCGGATGCAATGACGATTCGTCGTCGTGAAAGCCTCGGAAATATGATTTTTCATGAATGTCGGAAATTTTCGTCAAATCAGCGTTTTTGACCCTCGAACATCGACATCGTGAGATTCAACGACAACACTCGACCATTTCACGATTTCGCTACAATTCGACTTTTTTTCCGATGCAATGACGATTTGTCGTTGTGAACGCATCGGAAATGTGTTTTTTCATAAAAATCGGAACTTTTCGTCAAATCAGCGTTTTTGACTCTCGAACATCGAGATTTCGAGAATAAACAACGACACTCGACCATTTCGCGATTTCGCTACATTCGACTTTGTTTCGGATGCAATGACGATTCGTCGTCGTGAAAGCCTCGGAAATATGATTTTTCATGAATGTCGAAAATTTTCGTCAAATCAGCGTTTTTGACCCTCGAACATCGACATCGTGAGATTCAACGACGACACTCGACCATTTCACGATTTCGCTACAATTCGACTTTGTTTCCGATGCAATGACGATTTATCGTTGTGAACGCATCGGAAACGTGATTTTTCATCGAAGGCGGAAATTTTCGTCAAATCAGCGTTCGTGATCCTCGAACATCGAAATCGTGAGATTCAACGACGACACTCGACCATTTCACGATTTCGCTACATTCAACTTTGTTTCCGATGCAATGACGATTCGTTGTCGTGAAAGCCTCGGAAATATGATTTTTCATGAATGTCGGAAATTTTCGTCAAATCAGCGTTCGTGATCCTCGAACATCGAAATCGTGAGATTCAACGACGACACTCGACCATTTCACGATTTCGCTACAATTCGACTTTGTTTCCGATGCAATGACGACTTGACGTTATGAACGCATCGGAAATGTGTTTTTTCATAAAAGTAGGACATTTTCGTCAAATCAGCGTTTTTGACCCTCAAACATCGAGATTTCGAGAATAAACGACGACACTCGACCATTTCACGATTTCGCTACATTCGACTTTGTTTCCGATGCAATGACGATTTGTCGTTGTGAACGCATCGAAAATGTGTTTTTTCATAAAAGTCGGACATTTTCGTCAAATCAGCGTTTTTGACGCTCGAACATCGAGATTTCGAGAATAAACAACGACACTCGACCATTTCACGATTTCACTAAAATTCGACAAAGTTTCCGACACTATGAGGATTTGTCGTCGTAAAAGCCTCGGAAATGTGTTTTTTCATGAAAATCGGAAATTTTCGTCAAATCAGCGTTTTTGACCCTCGAACATCGACATCGTGAGATTTAACGACGACACTCGACCATTTCACGATTTCGCTACATTCGACTTTGTTTCCGATGCAATGACGATTTGTCGTCGTGAAAGCCTCGGAAATGTGTTTTTTCATAAAAGTCGGAAATTTTCGTCAAATCAGCGTTTGTGACCCTCGAACTTCGAAATCGTGAGATTCAACGATGACACTCGACCATTTCACGATTTCGCTACAATTCGACTTTGTTTCCGATGCAATGACGACTTGACGTTATGAACACATCGGAAATGTGTTTTTTCATAAAAGTAGGACATTTTCGTCAAATCAGCGTTTTTGACCCTCGAACATCGTCATCGTGAGATTCAACGACGGCACTCGACCATTTCACGATTTCGCTACATTCGACTTTGTTTCCGATGCAATGACGATTTGTCGTTGTGAACGCATCGGAAATGCGTTTTTTCATAAAAATCGGAACTTTTCGTCAAATCAGCGTTTTTGACCCTCGAACATCGACATCGTGAGATTTAACGACGACACTCGACCATTTCACGATTTCGCTACATTCGACTTTGTTTCCGATGCAATGACGATTTGTCGTCGTGAAAGCCTCGGAAATGTGTTTTTTCATAAAAGTCGGAAATTTTCGTCAAATCAGCGTTTGTGACCCTCGAACTTCGAAATCGTGAGATTCAACGATGACACTCGACCATTTCACGATTTCGCTACAATTCGACTTTGTTTCCGATGCAATGACGACTTGACGTTATGAACACATCGGAAATGTGTTTTTTCATAAAAGTAGGACATTTTCGTCAAATCAGCGTTTTTGACCCTCGAACATCGTCATCGTGAGATTCAACGACGGCACTCGACCATTTCACGATTTCGCTACATTCGACTTTGTTTCCGATGCAATGACGATTTGTCGTTGTGAACGCATCGGAAATGCGTTTTTTCATAAAAATCGGAAATTTTCGTCAAATCAGCGTTTGTGACCCTCGAACATCGACATCGTGAGATTCAACGACGACACTCGACCATTTCACGATTTCGCTACAATTCGACTTTGTTTCCGATGCAATGACGATTTGTCGTTGTGAACGCATCGGAAATGTGTTTTTTCATAAAAATCGGAACTTTTCGTCAAATCAGCGTTTTTGACTCTCGAACATCGAGATTTCGAGAATAAACAACGACACTCGACCATTTCGCGATTTCGCTACATTCGACTTTGTTTCGGATGCAATGACGATTCGTCGTCATGAAAGCCTCGGAAATATGATTTTTCATGAATGTCGAAAATTTTCGTCAAATCAGCGTTTTTGACCCTCGAACATCGTCATCGTGAGATTCAACGACGGCACTCGACCATTTCACGATTTCGCTACATTCGACTTTGTTTCCGATGCAATGACAATTTGTCGTCGTGAAAGCCTCGGAAATGTGTTTTTTCATAAAAGTCGGAAATTTTCGTCAAATCAGCGTTTGTGACCCTCGAACTTCGAAATCGTGAGATTCAACGATGACACTCGACCATTTCACGATTTCACTACAATTCGCCTTTGTTTCCGATGCAATGACGACTTGACGTTATGAACGCATCGGAAATGTGTTTTTTCATAAAAGTAGGACATTTTCGTCAAATCAGCGTTTTTGACCCTCAAACATCGAGATTTCGTGAATAAACGACGACACTCGACCATTTCACGATTTCGCTACATTCGACTTTGTTTCCGATGCAATGACGATTTGTCGTTGTGAACGCATCGAAAATGTGTTTTTTCATAAAAGTCGGACATTTTCGTCAAATCAGCGTTTATGACCCTCGAACATCGAGATTTCGAGAATAAACGACGACACTCGACCATTTCACGATTTCGCTACATTCGACTTTGTTTCCGATGCAATGACGATTTGTCGTTGTGAACGCATCGGAAATGTGTTTTTTCATAAAAATCAGAACTTTTCGTCAAATCAGCGTTTTTGACCCTCGAACATCGAGATTTCGAGAATAAACGACGACAATCGACCATTTTACGATTTCACTAAAATTCGACAAAGTTTCCGACACTATGAGGATTTGTCGTCGTAAAAGCCTCGGAAATGTGTTTTTTCATGAAAATCGGAAATTTTCGTCAAATCAGCGTTTTTGACCCTCGAACATCGACATCGTGAGATTCAACGATGACACTCGACCATTTCACGATTTCGCTACATTCGACTTTCTTTCCAATGCAATGACGATTTGTCGTTGTGAACGCATTGGAAATGTGTTTTTTCATGAAAGTCGGAAATTTTCGTCAAATCAGCGTTTTTGACCCTCGAACATCGTCATCGTGAGATTCAACGACGGCACTCGACCATTTCACGATTTCGCTACATTCGACTTTGTTTCCGATGCAATGACGATTTGTCGTCGTGAAAGCCTCGGAAATGTGTTTTTTCATAAAAGTCGGAAATATTCGTAAAATCAGCGTTTGTGATCCTCGAACATCGAAATCGTGAGATTCCACGATGACACTCGACCATTTCACTATTTCGCTACAATTCGACTTTGTTTCGGATGCAATGACGATTCGTCGTCGTGAAAGCCTCGGAAATATGATTTTTCATGAATGTCGGAAATTTTCGTCAAATCAGCGTTTTTGACCCTCGAACATCGACATCGTGAGATTCAACGACAACACTCGACCATTTCACGATTTCGCTACAATTCGACTTTTTTTCCGATGCAATGACGATTTGTCGTTGTGAACGCATCGGAAATGTGTTTTTTCATAAAAATCGGAACTTTTCGTCAAATCAGCGTTTTTGACTCTCGAACATCGAGATTTCGAGAATAAACAACGACACTCGACCATTTCGCGATTTCGCTACATTCGACTTTGTTTCGGATGCAATGACGATTCGTCGTCGTGAAAGCCTCGGAAATATGATTTTTCATGAATGTCGAAAATTTTCGTCAAATCAGCGTTTTTGACCCTCGAACATCGACATCGTGAGATTCAACGACGACACTCGACCATTTCACGATTTCGCTACAATTCGACTTTGTTTCCGATGCAATGACGATTTGTCGTCGTGAAAGCCTCGGAAATGTGTTTTTTCATAAAAGTCGGAAATATTCGTAAAATCAGCGTTTGTGATCCTCGAACATCGAAATCGTGAGATTCCACGATGACACTCGACCATTTCACTATTTCGCTACAATTCGACTTTGTTTCGGATGCAATGACGATTCGTCGTCGTGAAAGCCTCGGAAATATGATTTTTCATGAATGTCGGAAATTTTCGTCAAATCAGCGTTTTTGACCCTCGAACATCGACATCGTGAGATTCAACGACAACACTCGACCATTTCACGATTTCGCTACAATTCGACTTTTTTTCCGATGCAATGACGATTTGTCGTTGTGAACGCATCGGAAATGTGTTTTTTCATAAAAATCGGAACTTTTCGTCAAATCAGCGTTTTTGACTCTCGAACATCGAGATTTCGAGAATAAACAACGACACTCGACCATTTCGCGATTTCGCTACATTCGACTTTGTTTCGGATGCAATGACGATTCGTCGTCGTGAAAGCCTCGGAAATATGATTTTTCATGAATGTCGAAAATTTTCGTCAAATCAGCGTTTTTGACCCTCGAACATCGACATCGTGAGATTCAACGACGACACTCGACCATTTCACGATTTCGCTACAATTCGACTTTGTTTCCGATGCAATGACGACTTGACGTTATGAACGCATCGGAAATGTGTTTTTTCATAAAAGTAGGACATTTTCGTCAAATCAGCGTTTTTGACCCTCAAACATCGAGATTTCGAGAATAAACGACGACACTCGACCATTTCACGATTTCGCTACATTCGACTTTGTTTCCGATGCAATGACGATTTGTCGTTGTGAACGCATCGAAAATGTGTTTTTTCATAAAAGTCGGACATTTTCGTCAAATCAGCGTTTTTGACGCTCGAACATCGAGATTTCGAGAATAAACAACGACACTCGACCATTTCACGATTTCACTAAAATTCGACAAAGTTTCCGACACTATGAGGATTTGTCGTCGTAAAAGCCTCGGAAATGTGTTTTTTCATGAAAATCGGAAATTTTCGTCAAATCAGCGTTTTTGACCCTCGAACATCGACATCGTGAGATTTAACGACGACACTCGACCATTTCACGATTTCGCTACATTCGACTTTGTTTCCGATGCAATGACGATTTGTCGTCGTGAAAGCCTCGGAAATGTGTTTTTTCATAAAAGTCGGAAATTTTCGTCAAATCAGCGTTTGTGACCCTCGAACTTCGAAATCGTGAGATTCAACGATGACACTCGACCATTTCACGATTTCGCTACAATTCGACTTTGTTTCCGATGCAATGACGATTTGTCGTTGTGAACGCATCGGAAACGTGATTTTTCATCAAAGTCGGAAATTTTCGTCAAATCAGCGTTTTTGACGCTCGAACATCGTCATCGTGAGATTCAACGACGACACTCGACCATTTCACGATTTCACTAAAATTCGACAAAGTTTCCGACATAATGACGATTTGGCGTCGTAAAAGCCTCGGAAATGTATTTTTTCATGAATATCGGAAATTTTCGTAAAATCAGCGTTTTTGACCCTCGAACATCGTCATCGTGAGATTCAACGACGGCACTCGACCATTTCACGATTTCGCTACATTCGACTTTGTTTCCGATGCAATGACAATTTGTCGTCGTGAAAGCCTCGGAAATGTGTTTTTTCATAAAAATCGGAAATTTTCGTCAAATCAGCGTTTGTGACCCTCGAACTTCGAAATCGTGAGATTCAACGATGACACTCGACCATTTCACGATTTCGCTACAATTCGCCTTTGTTTCCGATGCAATGACGACTTGACGTTATGAACGCATCGGAAATGTGTTTTTTCATAAAAGTAGGACATTTTCGTCAAATCAGCGTTTTTGACCCTCAAACATCGAGATTTCGTGAATAAACGACGACACTCGACCATTTCACGATTTCGCTACATTCGACTTTGTTTCCGATGCAATGACGATTTGTCGTTGTGAACGCATCGAAAATGTGTTTTTTCATAAAAGTCGGACATTTTCGTCAAATCAGCGTTTATGACCCTCGAACATCGAGATTTCGAGAATAAACGACGACACTCGACCATTTCACGATTTCGCTACATTCGACTTTGTTTCCGATGCAATGACGATTTGTCGTTGTGAACGCATCGGAAATGTGTTTTTTCATAAAAATCAGAACTTTTCGTCAAATCAGCGTTTTTGACCCTCGAACATCGAGATTTCGAGAATAAACGACGACAATCGACCATTTTACGATTTCACTAAAATTCGACAAAGTTTCCGACACTATGAGGATTTGTCGTCGTAAAAGCCTCGGAAATGTGTTTTTTCATGAAAATCGGAAATTTTCGTCAAATCAGCGTTTTTGACCCTCGAACATCGACATCGTGAGATTCAACGATGACACTCGACCATTTCACGATTTCGCTACATTCGACTTTCTTTCCAATGCAATGACGATTTGTCGTTGTGAACGCATTGGAAATGTGTTTTTTCATGAAAGTCGGAAATTTTCGTCAAATCAGCGTTTTTGACCCTCGAACATCGTCATCGTGAGATTCAACGACGGCACTCGACCATTTCACGATTTCGCTACATTCGACTTTGTTTCCGATGCAATGACGATTTGTCGTCGTGAAAGCCTCGGAAATGTGTTTTTTCATAAAAGTCGGAAATATTCGTAAAATCAGCGTTTGTGATCCTCGAACATCGAAATCGTGAGATTCCACGATGACACTCGACCATTTCACTATTTCGCTACAATTCGACTTTGTTTCGGATGCAATGACGATTCGTCGTCGTGAAAGCCTCGGAAATATGATTTTTCATGAATGTCGGAAATTTTCGTCAAATCAGCGTTTTTGACCCTCGAACATCGACATCGTGAGATTCAACGACAACACTCGGCCATTTCACGATTTCGCTACAATTCGACTTTTTTTCCGATGCAATGACGATTTGTCGTTGTGAACGCATCGGAAATGTGTTTTTTCATAAAAATCGGAACTTTTCGTCAAATCAGCGTTTTTGACTCTCGAACATCGAGATTTCGAGAATAAACAACGACACTCGACCATTTCGCGATTTCGCTACATTCGACTTTGTTTCGGATGCAATGACGATTCGTCGTCGTGAAAGCCTCGGAAATATGATTTTTCATGAATGTCGAAAATTTTCGTCAAATCAGCGTTTTTGACCCTCGAACATCGACATCGTGAGATTCAACGACGACACTCGACCATTTCACGATTTCGCTACAATTCGACTTTGTTTCCGATGCAATGACGATTTGTCGTTGTGAACGCATCGGAAACGTGATTTTTCATCAAAGTCGGAAATTTTCGTCAAATCAGCGTTTTTGACCCTCGAACATCGTCATCGTGAGATTCAACGACGACACTCGACCATTGTACGATTTCACTAAAATTCGACAAAGTTTCCGACACAATGACGATTTGGCGTCGTAAAAGCCTCGGAAATGTGTTTTTTCATGAAAATCGGCAATTTTGGTAAAATCAGCGTTTTTGACCCTCGAACATCGTCATCGTGAGATTCAACGACGGCACTCGACCATTTCACGATTTCGCTACATTCGACTTTGTTTCCGATGCAATGACGATTTGTCGTCGTGAAAGCCTCGGAAATGTGTTTTTTCATAAAAGTCGGAAATTTTCGTCAAATCAGCGTTTGTGACCCTCGAACATCGAAATCGTGAGATTCAACGATGACACTCGACCATTTCACGATTTCGCTACAATTCGACTTTGTTTCCGATGCAATGACGACTTGACGTTATGAACGCATCGGAAATGTGTTTTTTCATAAAAGTAGGACATTTTCGTCAAATCAGCGTTTTTGACCCTCAAACATCGAGATTTCGAGAATAAACGACGACACTCGACCATTTCACGATTTCGCTACAATTCGACTTTTTTTCCGATGCAATGACGATTTGTCGTTGTGAACGCATCGGAAATGTGTTTTTTCATAAAAATCGGAACTTTTCGTCAAATCAGCGTTTTTGACTCTCGAACATCGAGATTTCGAGAATAAACAACGACACTCGACCATTTCGCGATTTCGCTACATTCGACTTTGTTTCGGATGCAATGACGATTCGTCGTCGTGAAAGCCTCGGAAATATGATTTTTCATGAATGTCGAAAATTTTCGTCAAATCAGCGTTTTTGACCCTCGAACATCGACATCGTGAGATTCAACGACGACACTCGACCATTTCACGATTTCGCTACAATTCGACTTTGTTTCCGATGCAATGACGATTTGTCGTTGTGAACGCATCGGAAACGTGATTTTTCATCAAAGTCGGAAATTTTCGTCAAATCAGCGTTTTTGACCCTCGAACATCGTCATCGTGAGATTCAACGACGACACTCGACCATTGTACGATTTCACTAAAATTCGACAAAGTTTCCGACACAATGACGATTTGGCGTCGTAAAAGCCTCGGAAATGTGTTTTTTCATGAAAATCGGCAATTTTGGTAAAATCAGCGTTTTTGACCCTCGAACATCGTCATCGTGAGATTCAACGACGGCACTCGACCATTTCACGATTTCGCTACATTCGACTTTGTTTCCGATGCAATGACGATTTGTCGTCGTGAAAGCCTCGGAAATGTGTTTTTTCATAAAAGTCGGAAATTTTCGTCAAATCAGCGTTTGTGACCCTCGAACATCGAAATCGTGAGATTCAACGATGACACTCGACCATTTCACGATTTCGCTACAATTCGACTTTGTTTCCGATGCAATGACGACTTGACGTTATGAACGCATCGGAAATGTGTTTTTTCATAAAAGTAGGACATTTTCGTCAAATCAGCGTTTTTGACCCTCAAACATCGAGATTTCGAGAATAAACGACGACACTCAACCATTTCACGATTTCGCTACAATTCGACTTTGTTTCCGATGCAATGACGATTTGTCGTTGTGAACGCATCGGAAATGTGTTTTTTCATAAAAATCGGAACTTTTCGTCAAATCAGCGTTTTTGACTCTCGAACATCGAGATTTCGAGAATAAACAACGACACTCGACCATTTCGCGATTTCGCTACATTCGACTTTGTTTCGGATGCAATGACGATTCGTCGTCGTGAAAGCCTCGGAAATATGATTTTTCATGAATGTCGGAAATTTTCGTCAAATCAGCGTTTTTGACCCTCGAACATCGACATCATGAGATTCAACGACGACACTCGACCATTTCACGATTTCGCTACAATTCGACTTTGTTTCCGATGCAATGACGATTTGTCGTTGTGAACGCATCGGAAATGTGTTTTTTCATAAAAATCGGAACTTTTCGTCAAATCAGCGTTTTTGACTCTCGAACATCGAGATTTCGAGAATAAACAACGACACTCGACCATTTCGCGATTTCGCTACATTCGACTTTGTTTCGGATGCAATGACGATTCGTCGTCGTGAAAGCCTCGGAAATATGATTTTTCATGAATGTCGAAAATTTTCGTCAAATCAGCGTTTTTGACCCTCGAACATCGACATCGTGAGATTCAACGACGACACTCGACCATTTCACGATTTCGCTACAATTCGACTTTGTTTCCGATGCAATGACGATTTGTCGTTGTGAACGCATCGGAAACGTGATTTTTCATCAAAGTCGGAAATTTTCGTCAAATCAGCGTTTTTGACCCTCGAACATCGTCATCGTGAGATTCAACGACGACACTCGACCATTTCACGATTTCCCTACAATTCGACTTTGTTTCCGATGCAATGACGATTTGTCGTCGTGAAAGCCTCGGAAATGTGTTTTTTGATAAAAGTCGGAAATTTTCGTCAAATCAGCGTTTTTGACCCTCGAACATCGACATCGTGAGATTCAACGACGACACTCGACCATTTCACGATTTCGCTACAATTCGACTTTGTTTCCGATGCAATGACGATTTGTCGTTGTGAACGCATCGGAAATGTGTTTTTTCATAAAAATCGGAACTTTTCGTCAAATCAGCGTTTTTGACTCTCGAACATCGAGATTTCGAGAATAAACAACGACACTCGACCATTTCGCGATTTCGCTACATTCGACTATGTTTCGGATGCAATGACGATTCGTCGTCGTGAAAGCCTCGGAAATATGATTTTTCATGAATGTCGGAAATTTTCGTCAAATCAGCGTTTGTGACCCTCGAACATCGACATCGTGAGATTCAACGACGACACTCGACCATTTCACGATTTCGCTACAATTCGACTTTGTTTCCGATGCAATGACGATTTGTCGTTGTGAACGCATCGGAAATGTGTTTTTTCATAAAAATCGGAACTTTTCGTCAAATCAGCGTTTTTGACTCTCGAACATCGAGATTTCGAGAATAAACAACGACACTCGACCATTTCGCGATTTCGCTACATTCGACTTTGTTTCGGATGCAATGACGATTCGTCGTCATGAAAGCCTCGGAAATATGATTTTTCATGAATGTCGAAAATTTTCGTCAAATCAGCGTTTTTGACCCTCGAACATCGACATCGTGAGATTCAACGACGACACTCGACCATTTCACGATTTCGCTACAATTCGACTTTGTTTCCGATGCAATGACGATTTGTCGTTGTGAACGCATCGGAAACGTGATTTTTAATCAAAGTCGGAAATTTTCGTCAAATCAGCGTTTTTGACGCTCGAACATCGTCATCGTGAGATTCAACGACGACACTCGACCATTGTACGATTTCACTAAAATTCGACAAAGTTTCCGACACAATGACGATTTGGCTTCGTAAAAGCCTCGGAAATGTGTTTTTTCATGAAAATCGGAAATTTTGGTAAAATCAGCGTTTTTGACCCTCGAACATCGTCGTCGTGAGATTCAACGACGGCACTCGACCAATTCACGATTTCGCTACATTCGACTTTGTTTCCGATGCAATGACGATTTGTCGTCGTGAAAGCCTCGGAAATGTGTTTTTTCATAAAAGTCGGAAATTTTCGTCAAATCAGCGTTTGTGACCCTCGAACATCGAAATCGTGAGATTCAACGATGACACTTGACCATTTCACGATTTCGCTACAATTCGACTTTGTTTCCGATGCAATGACGATTTATCGTTGTGAACGCATCGGAAACGTGATTTTTCATCGAAGGCGGAAATTTTCGTCAAATCAGCGTTCGTGATCCTCGAACATCGAAATCGTGAGATTCAACGACGACACTCGACCATTTCACGATTTCGCTACATTCAACTTTGTTTCCGATGCAATGACGATTCGTTGTCGTGAAAGCCTCGGAAATATGATTTTTCATGAATGTCGGAAATTTTCGTCAAATCAGCGTTTTTGACCCTCGAACATCGACATCGTGAGATTCAACGACGACACTCGACCATTTCACGATTTCGCTACATTCGACTTTGTTTCCGATGCAATGACGATTTGTCGATGTGAACGCATCGGAAATGTGTTTTTTCATAAAAGTAGGACATTTTCGTCAAATCAGCGTTTTTGACCCTCAAACATCGAGATTTCGAGAATAAACGACGACACTCGACCATTTCACGATTTCGCTACATTCGACTTTGTTTCCGATGCAATGACGATTTGTCGTTGTGAACGCATCGAAAATGTGTTTTTTCATAAAAGTCGGACATTTTCGTCAAATCAGCGTTTTTGACGCTCGAACATCGAGATTTCGAGAATAAACAACGACACTCGACCATTTCACGATTTCACTAAAATTCGACAAAGTTTCCGACACTATGAGGATTTGTCGTCGTAAAAGCCTCGGAAATGTGTTTTTTCATGAAAATCGGAAATTTTCGTCAAATCAGCGTTTTTGACCCTCGAACATCGACATCGTGAGATTTAACGACGACACTCGACCATTTCACGATTTCGCTACATTCGACTTTGTTTCCGATGCAATGACGATTTGTCGTCGTGAAAGCCTCGGAAATGTGTTTTTTCATAAAAGTCGGAAATATTCGTAAAATCAGCGTTTGTGATCCTCGAACATCGAAATCGTGAGATTCCACGATGACACTCGACCATTTCACTATTTCGCTACAATTCGACTTTGTTTCGGATGCAATGACGATTCGTCGTCGTGAAAGCCTCGGAAATATGATTTTTCATGAATGTCGGAAATTTTCGTCAAATCAGCGTTTTTGACCCTCGAACATCGACATCGTGAGATTCAACGACAACACTCGACCATTTCACGATTTCGCTACAATTCGACTTTTTTTCCGATGCAATGACGATTTGTCGTTGTGAACGCATCGGAAATGTGTTTTTTCATAAAAATCGGAACTTTTCGTCAAATCAGCGTTTTTGACTCTCGAACATCGAGATTTCGAGAATAAACAACGACACTCGACCATTTCGCGATTTCGCTACATTCGACTTTGTTTCGGATGCAATGACGATTCGTCGTCGTGAAAGCCTCGGAAATATGATTTTTCATGAATGTCGAAAATTTTCGTCAAATCAGCGTTTTTGACCCTCGAACATCGACATCGTGAGATTCAACGACGACACTCGACCATTTCACGATTTCGCTACAATTCGACTTTGTTTCCGATGCAATGACGATTTATCGTTGTGAACGCATCGGAAACGTGATTTTTCATCGAAGGCGGAAATTTTCGTCAAATCAGCGTTCGTGATCCTCGAACATCGAAATCGTGAGATTCAACGACGACACTCGACCATTTCACGATTTCGCTACATTCAACTTTGTTTCCGATGCAATGACGATTCGTTGTCGTGAAAGCCTCGGAAATATGATTTTTCATGAATGTCGGAAATTTTCGTCAAATCAGCGTTTTTGACCCTCGAACATCGACATCGTGAGATTCAACGACGACACTCGACCATTTCACGATTTCGCTACATTCGACTTTGTTTCCGATGCAATGACGATTTGTCGATGTGAACGCATCGGAAATGTGTTTTTTCATAAAAGTCGGAAATTTTCGTCAAATCAGCGTTCGTGATCCTCGAACATCGAAATCGTGAGATTCAACGACGACACTCGACCATTTCACGATTTCGCTACAATTCGACTTTGTTTCCGATGCAATGACGACTTGACGTTATGAACGCATCGGAAATGTGTTTTTTCATAAAAGTAGGACATTTTCGTCAAATCAGCGTTTTTGACCCTCAAACATCGAGATTTCGAGAATAAACGACGACACTCGACCATTTCACGATTTCGCTACATTCGACTTTGTTTCCGATGCAATGACGATTTGTCGTTGTGAACGCATCGAAAATGTGTTTTTTCATAAAAGTCGGACATTTTCGTCAAATCAGCGTTTTTGACGCTCGAACATCGAGATTTCGAGAATAAACAACGACACTCGACCATTTCACGATTTCACTAAAATTCGACAAAGTTTCCGACACTATGAGGATTTGTCGTCGTAAAAGCCTCGGAAATGTGTTTTTTCATGAAAATCGGAAATTTTCGTCAAATCAGCGTTTTTGACCCTCGAACATCGACATCGTGAGATTTAACGACGACACTCGACCATTTCACGATTTCGCTACATTCGACTTTGTTTCCGATGCAATGACGATTTGTCGTCGTGAAAGCCTCGGAAATGTGTTTTTTCATAAAAGTCGGAAATTTTCGTCAAATCAGCGTTTGTGACCCTCGAACTTCGAAATCGTGAGATTCAACGATGACACTCGACCATTTCACGATTTCGCTACAATTCGACTTTGTTTCCGATGCAATGACGACTTGACGTTATGAACACATCGGAAATGTGTTTTTTCATAAAAGTAGGACATTTTCGTCAAATCAGCGTTTTTGACCCTCGAACATCGTCATCGTGAGATTCAACGACGGCACTCGACCATTTCACGATTTCGCTACATTCGACTTTGTTTCCGATGCAATGACGATTTGTCGTTGTGAACGCATCGGAAATGCGTTTTTTCATAAAAATCGGAACTTTTCGTCAAATCAGCGTTTTTGTCTCTCGAACATCGAGATTTCGAGAATAAACAACGACACTCAACCATTTCGCGATTTCGCTACATTCGACTTTGTTTCGGATGCAATGACGATTCGTCGTCGTGAAAGCCTCGGAAATATGATTTTTCAAGAATGTCGAAAATTTTCGTCAAATCAGCGTTTTTGACCCTCGAACATCGACATCGTGAGATTCAACGACGACACTCGACCATTTCACGATTTCGCTACAATTCGACTTTGTTTCCGATGCAATGACGATTTGTCGTTGTGAACGCATCGGAAACGTGATTTTTCATCAAAGTCGGAAATTTTCGTCAAATCAGCGTTTTTGACCCTCGAACATCGTCATCGTGAGATTCAACGACGACACTCGACCATTTCACGATTTCCCTACAATTCGACTTTGTTTCCGATGCAATGACGATTTGTCGTCGTGAAAGCCTCGGAAATGTGTTTTTTCATAAAAGTCGGAAATTTTCGTCAAATCAGCGTTTTTGACCCTCGAACATCGACATCGTGAGATTCAACGAGGACACTCGACCATTTCACGATTTCGCTACAATTCGACTTTGTTTCCGATGCAATGACGATTTGTCGTTGTGAACGCATCGGAAATGTGTTTTTTCATAAAAATCGGAACTTTTCGTCAAATCAGCGTTTTTGACTCTCGAACATCGAGATTTCGAGAATAAACAACGACACTCGACCATTTCGCGATTTCGCTACATTCGACTTTGTTTCGGATGCAATGACGATTCGTCGTCGTGAAAGCCTCGGAAATATGATTTTTCATGAATGTCAAAAATTTTCGTCAAATCAGCGTTTTTGACCCTCGAACATCGACATCGTTAGATTCAACGACGACACTCGACCATTTCACGATTTCGCTACAATTCGACTTTGTTTCCGATGCAATGACGATTTGTCGTTGTGAACGCATCGGAAACGTGATTTTTCATCAAAGTCGGAAATTTTCGTCAAATCAGCGTTTTTGACCCTCGAACATCGTCATCGTGAGATTCAACGACGACACTCGACCATTGTACGATTTCACTAAAATTCGACAAAGTTTCCGACACAATGACGATTTGGCGTCGTAAAAGCCTCGGAAATGTGTTTTTTCATGAAAATCGGAAATTTTGGTAAAATCAGCGTTTTTGACCCTGGAACATCGTCATCGTGAGATTCAACGACGGCACTCGACCATTTCACGATTTCGCTACATTCGACTTTGTTTCCGATGCAATGACGATTTGTCGTCGTGAAAGCCTCGGAAATGTGTTTTTTCATAAAAGTCGGAAATTTTCGTCAAATCAGCGTTTGTGACCCTCGAACATCGAAATCGTGAGATTCAACGATGACACTCGACCATTTCACGATTTCGCTACAATTCGACTTTGTTTCCGATGCAATGACGACTTGACGTTATGAACGCATCGGAAATGTGTTTTTTCATAAAAGTAGGACATTTTCATCAAATCAGCGTTTTTGACCCTCAAACATCGAGATTTCGAGAATAAACGACGACACTCGACCATTTCACGATTTCGCTACATTCGACTTTGTTTCCGATGCAATGACGATTTGTCGTCGTGAAATCCTCGGAAATATGATTTTTCATGTAAGTCGGAAATTTTCGTCAAATCAGAGTTTTTGAACCTCGAACATCGATATCGTGAGAATCAACCACGACACTCGACCATTTCACGATTTCGCTACAATTCGACTTTGTTTCCGATGCAATGACGATTTGTCGTCGTGAACGCATCGGAAACGTGATTTTTCATCAAAGTCGGAAATTTTCGTCAAATCAGCGTTTTTGACCCTCGAAAATCGTCATCGTGAGATTCAACGACGACACTCGACCATTTCACGATTTCGCTACATTCGACTTTGTTTCCGATGCAATGACGATTTGTCGTCGTGAAAGCCTCGGAAATGTGTTTTTTCATAAAAGTCGGAAATTTTCGTCACATCAGCGTTTGTGATCCTCGAACATCGAAATCGTGAGATTCAACGATGACACTCGACCATTTCACTATTTCGCTACAATTCGACTTTGTTTCCGATGCAATGACGATTTGTCGTTGTGAACGCATCGGAAACGTGATTTTTCATCAAAGTCGGAAATTTTCGTCAAATCAGCGTTTTTGACGCTCGAACATCGTCATCGTGAGATTCAACGACGACACTCGACCATTTCACGATTTCACTAAAATTCGACAAAGTTTCCGACACAATGACGATTTGGCGTCGTAAAAGCCTCGGAAATGTGTTTTTTCATGAATATCGGAAATTTTCGTAAAATCAGCGTTTTTGACCCTCGAACATCGTCATCGTGAGATTCAACGACGGCACTCGACCATTTCACGATTTCGCTACATTCGACTTTGTTTCCGATGCAATGACAATTTGTCGTCGTGAAAGCCTCGGAAATGTGTTTTTTCATAAAAGTCGGAAATTTTCGTCAAATCAGCGTTTTTGACTCTCGAACATCGAGATTTCGAGAATAAACAACGACACTCGACCATTTCGCGATTTCGCTACATTCGACTTTGTTTCGGATGCAATGACGATTCGTCGTCGTGAAAGCCTCGGAAATATGATTTTTCATGAATGTCGAAAATTTTCGTCAAATCAGCGTTTTTGACCCTCGAACATCGACATCGTGAGATTCAACGACGACACTCGACCATTTCACGATTTCGCTACAATTCGACTTTGTTTCCGATGCAATGACGATTTGTCGTTGTGAACGCATCGGAAACGTGATTTTTCATCAAAGTCGGAAATTTTCGTCAAATCAGTGTTTTTGTCCCTCGAACATCGTCATCGTGAGATTCAACGACGACCCTCGACCATTGTACGATTTCACTAAAATTCGACAAAGTTTCCGACACAATGACGATTTGTCGTCGTGAAAGCCTCGGAAATGTGTTTTTTCATAAAAATCGGAACTTTTCGTCAAATCAGCGTTTTTGACTCTCGAACATCGAGATTTCAAGAATAAACAACGACACTCGACCATTTCGCGATTTCGCTACATTCGACTTTGTTTCGGATGCAATGACGATTCGTCGTCGTGAAAGCCTCGGAAATATGATTTTTCATGAATGTCGGAAATTTTCGTCAAATCAGCGTTTTTGACCCTCGAACATCGACATCATGAGATTCAACGACGACACTCGACCATTTCACGATTTCGCTACAATTCGACTTTGTTTCCGATGCAATGACGATTTGTCGTTGTGAACGCATCGGAAATGTGTTTTTTCATAAAAATCGGAACTTTTCGTCAAATCAGCGTTTTTGACTCTCGAACATCGAGATTTCGAGAATAAACAACGACACTCGACCATTTCGCGATTTCGCTACATTCGACTTTGTTTCGGATGCAATGACGATTCGTCGTCGTGAAAGCCTCGGAAATATGATTTTTCATGAATGTCGAAAATTTTCGTCAAATCAGCGTTTTTGACCCTCGAACATCGACATCGTGAGATTCAACGACGACACTCGACCATTTCACGATTTCGCTACAATTCGACTTTGTTTCCGATGCAATGACGATTTGTCGTTGTGAACGCATCGGAAACGTGATTTTTCATCAAAGTCGGAAATTTTCGTCAAATCAGCGTTTTTGACCCTCGAACATCGTCATCGTGAGATTCAACGACGACACTCGACCATTTCACGATTTCCCTACAATTCGACTTTGTTTCCGATGCAATGACGATTTGTCGTCGTGAAAGCCTCGGAAATGTGTTTTTTGATAAATGTCGGAAATTTTCGTCAAATCAGCGTTTTTGACCCTCGAACATCGACATCGTGAGATTCAACGACGACACTCGACCATTTCACGATTTCGCTACAATTCGACTTTGTTTCCGATGCAATGACGATTTGTCGTTGTGAACGCATCGGAAATGTGTTTTTTCATAAAAATCGGAACTTTTCGTCAAATCAGCGTTTTTGACTCTCGAACATCGAGATTTCGAGAATAAACAACGACACTCGACCATTTCGCGATTTCGCTACATTCGACTATGTTTCGGATGCAATAACGATTTGTCGTCGTGAAAGCCTCGGAAATATGATTTTTCATGAATGTCGGAAATTTTCGTCAAATCAGCGTTTGTGACCCTCGAACATCGACATCGTGAGATTCAACGACGACACTCGACCATTTCACGATTTCGCTACAATTCGACTTTGTTTCCGATGCAATGACGATTTGTCGTTGTGAACGCATCGGAAATGTGTTTTTTCATAAAAATCGGAACTTTTCGTCAAATCAGCGTTTTTGACTCTCGAACATCGAGATTTCGAGAATAAACAACGACACTCGACCATTTCGCGATTTCGCTACATTCGACTATGTTTCGGATGCAATAACGATTCGTCGTCGTGAAAGCCTCGGAAATATGATTTTTCATGAATGTCGGAAATTTTCGTCAAATCAGCGTTTGTGACCCTCGAACATCGACATCGTGAGATTCAACGACGACACTCGACCATTTCACGATTTCGCTACAATTCGACTTTGTTTCCGATGCAATGACGATTTGTCGTTGTGAACGCATCGGAAATGTGTTTTTTCATAAAAATCGGAACTTTTCGTCAAATCAGCGTTTTTGACTCTCGAACATCGAGATTTCGAGAATAAACAACGACACTCGACCATTTCGCGATTTCGCTACATTCGACTTTGTTTCGGATGCAATGACGATTCGTCGTCATGAAAGCCTCGGAAATATGATTTTTCATGAATGTCGAAAATTTTCGTCAAATCAGCGTTTTTGACCCTCGAACATCGACATCGTGAGATTCAACGACGACACTCGACCATTTCACGATTTCGCTACAATTCGACTTTGTTTCCGATGCAATGACGATTTGTCGTTGTGAACGCATCGGAAACGTGATTTTTAATCAAAGTCGGAAATTTTCGTCAAATCAGCGTTTTTGACGCTCGAACATCGTCATCGTGAGATTCAACGACGACACTCGACCATTTCACGATTTCACTAAAATTCGACAAAGTTTCCGACACAATGACGATTTGGCGTCGTAAAAGCCTCGGAAATGTATTTTTTCATGAATATCGGAAATTTTCGTAAAATCAGCGTTTTTGACCCTCGAACATCGTCATCGTGAGATTCAACGACGGCACTCGACCATTTCACGATTTCGCTACATTCGACTTTGTTTCCGATGCAATGACAATTTGTCGTCGTGAAAGCCTCGGAAATGTGTTTTTTCATAAAAGTCGGAAATTTTCGTCAAATCAGCGTTTGTGACCCTCGAACTTCGAAATCGTGAGATTCAACGATGACACTCGACCATTTCACGATTTCGCTACAATTCGCCTTTGTTTCCGATGCAATGACGACTTGACGTTATGAACGCATCGGAAATGTGTTTTTTCATAAAAGTAGGACATTTTCGTCAAATCAGCGTTTTTGACCCTCAAACATCGAGATTTCGTGAATAAACGACGACACTCGACCATTTCACGATTTCGCTACATTCGACTTTGTTTCCGATGCAATGACGATTTGTCGTTGTGAACGCATCGAAAATGTGTTTTTTCATAAAAGTCGGACATTTTCGTCAAATCAGCGTTTATGACCCTCGAACATCGAGATTTCGAGAATCAGCGTTTGTGACCCTCGAACTTCGAAATCGTGAGATTCAACGATGACACTCGACCATTTCACGATTTCGCTACAATTCGACTTTGTTTCCGATGCAATGACGATTTGTCGTTGTGAACGCATCGGAAACGTGATTTTTCATCAAAGTCGGAAATTTTCGTCAAATCAGCGTTTTTGACCCTCGAACATCGTCATCGTGAGATTCAACGACGACACTCGACCATTTCACGATTTCCCTACAATTCGACTTTGTTTCCGATGCAATGACGATTTGTCGTCGTGAAAGCCTCGGAAATGTGTTTTTTCATAAAAGTCGGAAATTTTCGTCAAATCAGCGTTTTTGACCCTCGAACATCGACATCGTGAGATTCAACGAGGACACTCGACCATTTCACGATTTCGCTACAATTCGACTTTGTTTCCGATGCAATGACGATTTGTCGTTGTGAACGCATCGGAAATGTGTTTTTTCATAAAAATCGGAACTTTTCGTCAAATCAGCGTTTTTGACTCTCGAACATCGAGATTTCGAGAATAAACAACGACACTCGACCATTTCGCGATTTCGCTACATTCGACTTTGTTTCGGATGCAATGACGATTCGTCGTCGTGAAAGCCTCGGAAATATGATTTTTCATGAATGTCAAAAATTTTCGTCAAATCAGCGTTTTTGACCCTCGAACATCGACATCGTGAGATTCAACGACGACACTCGACCATTTCACGATTTCGCTACAATTCGACTTTGTTTCCGATGCAATGACGATTTGTCGTTGTGAACGCATCGGAAACGTGATTTTTCATCAAAGTCGGAAATTTTCGTCAAATCAGCGTTTTTGACCCTCGAACATCGTCATCGTGAGATTCAACGACGACACTCGACCATTGTACGATTTCACTAAAATTCGACAAAGTTTCCGACACAATGACGATTTGGCGTCGTAAAAGCCTCGGAAATGTGTTTTTTCATGAAAATCGGAAATTTTGGTAAAATCAGCGTTTTTGACCCTGGAACATCGTCATCGTGAGATTCAACGACGGCACTCGACCATTTCACGATTTCGCTACATTCGACTTTGTTTCCGATGCAATGACGATTTGTCGTCGTGAAAGCCTCGGAAATGTGTTTTTTCATAAAAGTCGGAAATTTTCGTCAAATCAGCGTTTGTGACCCTCGAACATCGAAATCGTGAGATTCAACGATGACACTCGACCATTTCACGATTTCGCTACAATTCGACTTTGTTTCCGATGCAATGACGACTTGACGTTATGAACGCATCGGAAATGTGTTTTTTCATAAAAGTAGGACATTTTCATCAAATCAGCGTTTTTGACCCTCAAACATCGAGATTTCGAGAATAAACGACGACACTCGACCATTTCACGATTTCGCTACATTCGACTTTGTTTCCGATGCAATGACGATTTGTCGTCGTGAAATCCTCGGAAATATGATTTTTCATGTAAGTCGGAAATTTTCGTCAAATCAGAGTTTTTGAACCTCGAACATCGATATCGTGAGAATCAACCACGACACTCGACCATTTCACGATTTCGCTACAATTCGACTTTGTTTCCGATGCAATGACGATTTGTCGTCGTGAACGCATCGGAAACGTGATTTTTCATCAAAGTCGGAAATTTTCGTCAAATCAGCGTTTTTGACCCTCGAACATCGTCATCGTGAGATTCAACGACGACACTCGACCATTTCACGATTTCGCTACATTCGACTTTGTTTCCGATGCAATGACGATTTGTCGTCGTGAAAGCCTCGGAAATGTGTTTTTTCATAAAAGTCGGAAATTTTCGTCACATCAGCGTTTGTGATCCTCGAACATCGAAATCGTGAGATTCAACGATGACACTCGACCATTTCACTATTTCGCTACAATTCGACTTTGTTTCCGATGCAATGACGATTTGTCGTTGTGAACGCATCGGAAACGTGATTTTTCATCAAAGTCGGAAATTTTCGTCAAATCAGCGTTTTTGACGCTCGAACATCGTCATCGTGAGATTCAACGACGACACTCGACCATTTCACGATTTCACTAAAATTCGACAAAGTTTCCGACACAATGACGATTTGGCGTCGTAAAAGCCTCGGAAATGTGTTTTTTCATGAATATCGGAAATTTTCGTAAAATCAGCGTTTTTGACCCTCGAACATCGTCATCGTGAGATTCAACGACGGCACTCGACCATTTCACGATTTCGCTACATTCGACTTTGTTTCCGATGCAATGACAATTTGTCGTCGTGAAAGCCTCGGAAATGTGTTTTTTCATAAAAGTCGGAAATTTTCGTCAAATCAGCGTTTTTGACTCTCGAACATCGAGATTTCGAGAATAAACAACGACACTCGACCATTTCGCGATTTCGCTACATTCGACTTTGTTTCGGATGCAATGACGATTCGTCGTCGTGAAAGCCTCGGAAATATGATTTTTCATGAATGTCGAAAATTTTCGTCAAATCAGCGTTTTTGACCCTCGAACATCGACATCGTGAGATTCAACGACGACACTCGACCATTTCACGATTTCGCTACAATTCGACTTTGTTTCCGATGCAATGACGATTTGTCGTTGTGAACGCATCGGAAACGTGATTTTTCATCAAAGTCGGAAATTTTCGTCAAATCAGTGTTTTTGTCCCTCGAACATCGTCATCGTGAGATTCAACGACGACCCTCGACCATTGTACGATTTCACTAAAATTCGACAAAGTTTCCGACACAATGACGATTTGTCGTCGTGAAAGCCTCGGAAATGTGTTTTTTCATAAAAATCGGAACTTTTCGTCAAATCAGCGTTTTTGACTCTCGAACATCGAGATTTCAAGAATAAACAACGACACTCGACCATTTCGCGATTTCGCTACATTCGACTTTGTTTCGGATGCAATGACGATTCGTCGTCGTGAAAGCCTCGGAAATATGATTTTTCATGAATGTCGGAAATTTTCGTCAAATCAGCGTTTTTGACCCTCGAACATCGACATCATGAGATTCAACGACGACACTCGACCATTTCACGATTTCGCTACAATTCGACTTTGTTTCCGATGCAATGACGATTTGTCGTTGTGAACGCATCGGAAATGTGTTTTTTCATAAAAATCGGAACTTTTCGTCAAATCAGCGTTTTTGACTCTCGAACATCGAGATTTCGAGAATAAACAACGACACTCGACCATTTCGCGATTTCGCTACATTCGACTTTGTTTCGGATGCAATGACGATTCGTCGTCGTGAAAGCCTCGGAAATATGATTTTTCATGAATGTCGAAAATTTTCGTCAAATCAGCGTTTTTGACCCTCGAACATCGACATCGTGAGATTCAACGACGACACTCGACCATTTCACGATTTCGCTACAATTCGACTTTGTTTCCGATGCAATGACGATTTGTCGTTGTGAACGCATCGGAAACGTGATTTTTCATCAAAGTCGGAAATTTTCGTCAAATCAGCGTTTTTGACCCTCGAACATCGTCATCGTGAGATTCAACGACGACACTCGACCATTTCACGATTTCCCTACAATTCGACTTTGTTTCCGATGCAATGACGATTTGTCGTCGTGAAAGCCTCGGAAATGTGTTTTTTGATAAATGTCGGAAATTTTCGTCAAATCAGCGTTTTTGACCCTCGAACATCGACATCGTGAGATTCAACGACGACACTCGACCATTTCACGATTTCGCTACAATTCGACTTTGTTTCCGATGCAATGACGATTTGTCGTTGTGAACGCATCGGAAATGTGTTTTTTCATAAAAATCGGAACTTTTCGTCAAATCAGCGTTTTTGACTCTCGAACATCGAGATTTCGAGAATAAACAACGACACTCGACCATTTCGCGATTTCGCTACATTCGACTATGTTTCGGATGCAATAACGATTTGTCGTCGTGAAAGCCTCGGAAATATGATTTTTCATGAATGTCGGAAATTTTCGTCAAATCAGCGTTTGTGACCCTCGAACATCGACATCGTGAGATTCAACGACGACACTCGACCATTTCACGATTTCGCTACAATTCGACTTTGTTTCCGATGCAATGACGATTTGTCGTTGTGAACGCATCGGAAATGTGTTTTTTCATAAAAATCGGAACTTTTCGTCAAATCAGCGTTTTTGACTCTCGAACATCGAGATTTCGAGAATAAACAACGACACTCGACCATTTCGCGATTTCGCTACATTCGACTATGTTTCGGATGCAATAACGATTCGTCGTCGTGAAAGCCTCGGAAATATGATTTTTCATGAATGTCGGAAATTTTCGTCAAATCAGCGTTTGTGACCCTCGAACATCGACATCGTGAGATTCAACGACGACACTCGACCATTTCACGATTTCGCTACAATTCGACTTTGTTTCCGATGCAATGACGATTTGTCGTTGTGAACGCATCGGAAATGTGTTTTTTCATAAAAATCGGAACTTTTCGTCAAATCAGCGTTTTTGACTCTCGAACATCGAGATTTCGAGAATAAACAACGACACTCGACCATTTCGCGATTTCGCTACATTCGACTTTGTTTCGGATGCAATGACGATTCGTCGTCATGAAAGCCTCGGAAATATGATTTTTCATGAATGTCGAAAATTTTCGTCAAATCAGCGTTTTTGACCCTCGAACATCGACATCGTGAGATTCAACGACGACACTCGACCATTTCACGATTTCGCTACAATTCGACTTTGTTTCCGATGCAATGACGATTTGTCGTTGTGAACGCATCGGAAACGTGATTTTTAATCAAAGTCGGAAATTTTCGTCAAATCAGCGTTTTTGACGCTCGAACATCGTCATCGTGAGATTCAACGACGACACTCGACCATTTCACGATTTCACTAAAATTCGACAAAGTTTCCGACACAATGACGATTTGGCGTCGTAAAAGCCTCGGAAATGTATTTTTTCATGAATATCGGAAATTTTCGTAAAATCAGCGTTTTTGACCCTCGAACATCGTCATCGTGAGATTCAACGACGGCACTCGACCATTTCACGATTTCGCTACATTCGACTTTGTTTCCGATGCAATGACAATTTGTCGTCGTGAAAGCCTCGGAAATGTGTTTTTTCATAAAAGTCGGAAATTTTCGTCAAATCAGCGTTTGTGACCCTCGAACTTCGAAATCGTGAGATTCAACGATGACACTCGACCATTTCACGATTTCGCTACAATTCGCCTTTGTTTCCGATGCAATGACGACTTGACGTTATGAACGCATCGGAAATGTGTTTTTTCATAAAAGTAGGACATTTTCGTCAAATCAGCGTTTTTGACCCTCAAACATCGAGATTTCGTGAATAAACGACGACACTCGACCATTTCACGATTTCGCTACATTCGACTTTGTTTCCGATGCAATGACGATTTGTCGTTGTGAACGCATCGAAAATGTGTTTTTTCATAAAAGTCGGACATTTTCGTCAAATCAGCGTTTATGACCCTCGAACATCGAGATTTCAAGAATCAGCGTTTGTGACCCTCGAACTTCGAAATCGTGAGATTCAACGATGACACTCGACCATTTCACGATTTCGCTACAATTCGACTTTGTTTCCGATGCAATGACGACTTGACGTTATGAACACATCGGAAATGTGTTTTTTCATAAAAGTAGGACATTTTCGTCAAATCAGCGTTTTTGACCCTCGAACATCGTCATCGTGAGATTCAACGACGGCACTCGACCATTTCACGATTTCGCTACATTCGACTTTGTTTCCGATGCAATGACGATTTGTCGTTGTGAACGCATCGGAAATGCGTTTTTTCATAAAAATCGGAACTTTTCGTCAAATCAGCGTTTTTGTCTCTCGAACATCGAGATTTCGAGAATAAACAACGACACTCAACCATTTCGCGATTTCGCTACATTCGACTTTGTTTCGGATGCAATGACGATTCGTCGTCGTGAAAGCCTCGGAAATATGATTTTTCAAGAATGTCGAAAATTTTCGTCAAATCAGCGTTTTTGACCCTCGAACATCGACATCGTGAGATTCAACGACGACACTCGACCATTTCACGATTTCGCTACAATTCGACTTTGTTTCCGATGCAATGACGATTTGTCGTTGTGAACGCATCGGAAACGTGATTTTTCATCAAAGTCGGAAATTTTCGTCAAATCAGCGTTTTTGACCCTCGAACATCGTCATCGTGAGATTCAACGACGACACTCGACCATTTCACGATTTCCCTACAATTCGACTTTGTTTCCGATGCAATGACGATTTGTCGTCGTGAAAGCCTCGGAAATGTGTTTTTTCATAAAAGTCGGAAATTTTCGTCAAATCAGCGTTTTTGACCCTCGAACATCGACATCGTGAGATTCAACGAGGACACTCGACCATTTCACGATTTCGCTACAATTCGACTTTGTTTCCGATGCAATGACGATTTGTCGTTGTGAACGCATCGGAAATGTGTTTTTTCATAAAAATCGGAACTTTTCGTCAAATCAGCGTTTTTGACTCTCGAACATCGAGATTTCGAGAATAAACAACGACACTCGACCATTTCGCGATTTCGCTACATTCGACTTTGTTTCGGATGCAATGACGATTCGTCGTCGTGAAAGCCTCGGAAATATGATTTTTCATGAATGTCAAAAATTTTCGTCAAATCAGCGTTTTTGACCCTCGAACATCGACATCGTGAGATTCAACGACGACACTCGACCATTTCACGATTTCGCTACAATTCGACTTTGTTTCCGATGCAATGACGATTTGTCGTTGTGAACGCATCGGAAACGTGATTTTTCATCAAAGTCGGAAATTTTCGTCAAATCAGCGTTTTTGACCCTCGAACATCGTCATCGTGAGATTCAACGACGACACTCGACCATTGTACGATTTCACTAAAATTCGACAAAGTTTCCGACACAATGACGATTTGGCGTCGTAAAAGCCTCGGAAATGTGTTTTTTCATGAAAATCGGAAATTTTGGTAAAATCAGCGTTTTTGACCCTGGAACATCGTCATCGTGAGATTCAACGACGGCACTCGACCATTTCACGATTTCGCTACATTCGACTTTGTTTCCGATGCAATGACGATTTGTCGTCGTGAAAGCCTCGGAAATGTGTTTTTTCATAAAAGTCGGAAATTTTCGTCAAATCAGCGTTTGTGACCCTCGAACATCGAAATCGTGAGATTCAACGATGACACTCGACCATTTCACGATTTCGCTACAATTCGACTTTGTTTCCGATGCAATGACGACTTGACGTTATGAACGCATCGGAAATGTGTTTTTTCATAAAAGTAGGACATTTTCATCAAATCAGCGTTTTTGACCCTCAAACATCGAGATTTCGAGAATAAACGACGACACTCGACCATTTCACGATTTCGCTACATTCGACTTTGTTTCCGATGCAATGACGATTTGTCGTCGTGAAATCCTCGGAAATATGATTTTTCATGTAAGTCGGAAATTTTCGTCAAATCAGAGTTTTTGAACCTCGAACATCGATATCGTGAGAATCAACCACGACACTCGACCATTTCACGATTTCGCTACAATTCGACTTTGTTTCCGATGCAATGACGATTTGTCGTCGTGAACGCATCGGAAACGTGATTTTTCATCAAAGTCGGAAATTTTCGTCAAATCAGCGTTTTTGACCCTCGAACATCGTCATCGTGAGATTCAACGACGACACTCGACCATTTCACGATTTCGCTACATTCGACTTTGTTTCCGATGCAATGACGATTTGTCGTCGTGAAAGCCTCGGAAATGTGTTTTTTCATAAAAGTCGGAAATTTTCGTCACATCAGCGTTTGTGATCCTCGAACATCGAAATCGTGAGATTCAACGATGACACTCGACCATTTCACTATTTCGCTACAATTCGACTTTGTTTCCGATGCAATGACGATTTGTCGTTGTGAACGCATCGGAAACGTGATTTTTCATCAAAGTCGGAAATTTTCGTCAAATCAGCGTTTTTGACGCTCGAACATCGTCATCGTGAGATTCAACGACGACACTCGACCATTTCACGATTTCACTAAAATTCGACAAAGTTTCCGACACAATGACGATTTGGCGTCGTAAAAGCCTCGGAAATGTGTTTTTTCATGAATATCGGAAATTTTCGTAAAATCAGCGTTTTTGACCCTCGAACATCGTCATCGTGAGATTCAACGACGGCACTCGACCATTTCACGATTTCGCTACATTCGACTTTGTTTCCGATGCAATGACAATTTGTCGTCGTGAAAGCCTCGGAAATGTGTTTTTTCATAAAAGTCGGAAATTTTCGTCAAATCAGCGTTTTTGACTCTCGAACATCGAGATTTCGAGAATAAACAACGACACTCGACCATTTCGCGATTTCGCTACATTCGACTTTGTTTCGGATGCAATGACGATTCGTCGTCGTGAAAGCCTCGGAAATATGATTTTTCATGAATGTCGAAAATTTTCGTCAAATCAGCGTTTTTGACCCTCGAACATCGACATCGTGAGATTCAACGACGACACTCGACCATTTCACGATTTCGCTACAATTCGACTTTGTTTCCGATGCAATGACGATTTGTCGTTGTGAACGCATCGGAAACGTGATTTTTCATCAAAGTCGGAAATTTTCGTCAAATCAGTGTTTTTGTCCCTCGAACATCGTCATCGTGAGATTCAACGACGACCCTCGACCATTGTACGATTTCACTAAAATTCGACAAAGTTTCCGACACAATGACGATTTGTCGTCGTGAAAGCCTCGGAAATGTGTTTTTTCATAAAAATCGGAACTTTTCGTCAAATCAGCGTTTTTGACTCTCGAACATCGAGATTTCAAGAATAAACAACGACACTCGACCATTTCGCGATTTCGCTACATTCGACTTTGTTTCGGATGCAATGACGATTCGTCGTCGTGAAAGCCTCGGAAATATGATTTTTCATGAATGTCGGAAATTTTCGTCAAATCAGCGTTTTTGACCCTCGAACATCGACATCATGAGATTCAACGACGACACTCGACCATTTCACGATTTCGCTACAATTCGACTTTGTTTCCGATGCAATGACGATTTGTCGTTGTGAACGCATCGGAAATGTGTTTTTTCATAAAAATCGGAACTTTTCGTCAAATCAGCGTTTTTGACTCTCGAACATCGAGATTTCGAGAATAAACAACGACACTCGACCATTTCGCGATTTCGCTACATTCGACTTTGTTTCGGATGCAATGACGATTCGTCGTCGTGAAAGCCTCGGAAATATGATTTTTCATGAATGTCGAAAATTTTCGTCAAATCAGCGTTTTTGACCCTCGAACATCGACATCGTGAGATTCAACGACGACACTCGACCATTTCACGATTTCGCTACAATTCGACTTTGTTTCCGATGCAATGACGATTTGTCGTTGTGAACGCATCGGAAACGTGATTTTTCATCAAAGTCGGAAATTTTCGTCAAATCAGCGTTTTTGACCCTCGAACATCGTCATCGTGAGATTCAACGACGACACTCGACCATTTCACGATTTCCCTACAATTCGACTTTGTTTCCGATGCAATGACGATTTGTCGTCGTGAAAGCCTCGGAAATGTGTTTTTTGATAAAAGTCGGAAATTTTCGTCAAATCAGCGTTTTTGACCCTCGAACATCGACATCGTGAGATTCAACGACGACACTCGACCATTTCACGATTTCGCTACAATTCGACTTTGTTTCCGATGCAATGACGATTTGTCGTTGTGAACGCATCGGAAATGTGTTTTTTCATAAAAATCGGAACTTTTCGTCAAATCAGCGTTTTTGACTCTCGAACATCGAGATTTCGAGAATAAACAACGACACTCGACCATTTCGCGATTTCGCTACATTCGACTATGTTTCGGATGCAATAACGATTTGTCGTCGTGAAAGCCTCGGAAATATGATTTTTCATGAATGTCGGAAATTTTCGTCAAATCAGCGTTTGTGACCCTCGAACATCGACATCGTGAGATTCAACGACGACACTCGACCATTTCACGATTTCGCTACAATTCGACTTTGTTTCCGATGCAATGACGATTTGTCGTTGTGAACGCATCGGAAATGTGTTTTTTCATAAAAATCGGAACTTTTCGTCAAATCAGCGTTTTTGACTCTCGAACATCGAGATTTCGAGAATAAACAACGACACTCGACCATTTCGCGATTTCGCTACATTCGACTATGTTTCGGATGCAATAACGATTCGTCGTCGTGAAAGCCTCGGAAATATGATTTTTCATGAATGTCGGAAATTTTCGTCAAATCAGCGTTTGTGACCCTCGAACATCGACATCGTGAGATTCAACGACGACACTCGACCATTTCACGATTTCGCTACAATTCGACTTTGTTTCCGATGCAATGACGATTTGTCGTTGTGAACGCATCGGAAATGTGTTTTTTCATAAAAATCGGAACTTTTCGTCAAATCAGCGTTTTTGACTCTCGAACATCGAGATTTCGAGAATAAACAACGACACTCGACCATTTCGCGATTTCGCTACATTCGACTTTGTTTCGGATGCAATGACGATTCGTCGTCATGAAAGCCTCGGAAATATGATTTTTCATGAATGTCGAAAATTTTCGTCAAATCAGCGTTTTTGACCCTCGAACATCGACATCGTGAGATTCAACGACGACACTCGACCATTTCACGATTTCGCTACAATTCGACTTTGTTTCCGATGCAATGACGATTTGTCGTTGTGAACGCATCGGAAACGTGATTTTTAATCAAAGTCGGAAATTTTCGTCAAATCAGCGTTTTTGACGCTCGAACATCGTCATCGTGAGATTCAACGACGACACTCGACCATTTCACGATTTCACTAAAATTCGACAAAGTTTCCGACACAATGACGATTTGGCGTCGTAAAAGCCTCGGAAATGTATTTTTTCATGAATATCGGAAATTTTCGTAAAATCAGCGTTTTTGACCCTCGAACATCGTCATCGTGAGATTCAACGACGGCACTCGACCATTTCACGATTTCGCTACATTCGACTTTGTTTCCGATGCAATGACAATTTGTCGTCGTGAAAGCCTCGGAAATGTGTTTTTTCATAAAAGTCGGAAATTTTCGTCAAATCAGCGTTTGTGACCCTCGAACTTCGAAATCGTGAGATTCAACGATGACACTCGACCATTTCACGATTTCGCTACAATTCGCCTTTGTTTCCGATGCAATGACGACTTGACGTTATGAACGCATCGGAAATGTGTTTTTTCATAAAAGTAGGACATTTTCGTCAAATCAGCGTTTTTGACCCTCAAACATCGAGATTTCGTGAATAAACGACGACACTCGACCATTTCACGATTTCGCTACATTCGACTTTGTTTCCGATGCAATGACGATTTGTCGTTGTGAACGCATCGAAAATGTGTTTTTTCATAAAAGTCGGACATTTTCGTCAAATCAGCGTTTATGACCCTCGAACATCGAGATTTCGAGAATAAACGACGACACTCGACCATTTCACGATTTCGCTACATTCGACTTTGTTTCCGATGCAATGACGATTTGTCGTTGTGAACGCATCGGAAATGTGTTTTTTCATAAAAATCAGAACTTTTCGTCAAATCAGCGTTTTTGACCCTCGAACATCGAGATTTCGAGAATAAACGACGACAATCGACCATTTTACGATTTCACTAAAATTCGACAAAGTTTCCGACACTATGAGGATTTGTCGTCGTAAAAGCCTCGGAAATGTGTTTTTTCATGAAAATCGGAAATTTTCGTCAAATCAGCGTTTTTGACCCTCGAACATCGACATCGTGAGATTCAACGATGACACTCGACCATTTCACGATTTCGCTACATTCGACTTTCTTTCCAATGCAATGACGATTTGTCGTTGTGAACGCATTGGAAATGTGTTTTTTCATGAAAGTCGGAAATATTCGTCAAATCAGCGTTTTTGACCCTCGAACATCGTCATCGTGAGATTCAACGACGGCACTCGACCATTTCACGATTTCGCTACATTCGACTTTGTTTCCGATGCAATGACGATTTGTCGTCGTGAAAGCCTCGGAAATGTGTTTTTTCATAAAAGTCGGAAATATTCGTAAAATCAGCGTTTGTGATCCTCGAACATCGAAATCGTGAGATTCCACGATGACACTCGACCATTTCACTATTTCGCTACAATTCGACTTTGTTTCGGATGCAATGACGATTCGTCGTCGTGAAAGCCTCGGAAATATGATTTTTCATGAATGTCGAAAATTTTCGTCAAATCAGCGTTTTTGACCCTCGAACATCGACATCGTGAGATTCAACGACGACACTCGACCATTTCACGATTTCGCTACAATTCGACTTTGTTTCCGATGCAATGACGATTTGTCGTTGTGAACGCATCGGAAACGTGATTTTTCATCAAAGTCGGAAATTTTCGTCAAATCAGCGTTTTTGACCCTCGAACATCGTCATCGTGAGATTCAACGACGACACTCGACCATTGTACGATTTCACTAAAATTCGACAAAGTTTCCGACACAATGACGATTTGGCGTCGTAAAAGCCTCGGAAATGTGTTTTTTCATGAAAATCGGCAATTTTGGTAAAATCAGCGTTTTTGACCCTCGAACATCGTCATCGTGAGATTCAACGACGGCACTCGACCATTTCACGATTTCGCTACATTCGACTTTGTTTCCGATGCAATGACGATTTGTCGTCGTGAAAGCCTCGGAAATGTGTTTTTTCATAAAAGTCGGAAATTTTCGTCAAATCAGCGTTTGTGACCCTCGAACATCGAAATCGTGAGATTCAACGATGACACTCGACCATTTCACGATTTCGCTACAATTCGACTTTGTTTCCGATGCAATGACGACTTGACGTTATGAACGCATCGGAAATGTGTTTTTTCATAAAAGTAGGACATTTTCGTCAAATCAGCGTTTTTGACCCTCAAACATCGAGATTTCGAGAATAAACGACGACACTCGACCATTTCACGATTTCGCTACAATTCGACTTTGTTTCCGATGCAATGACGATTTGTCGTTGTGAACGCATCGGAAATGTGTTTTTTCATAAAAATCGGAACTTTTCGTCAAATCAGCGTTTTTGACTCTCGAACATCGAGATTTCGAGAATAAACAACGACACTCGACCATTTCGCGATTTCGCTACATTCGACTTTGTTTCGGATGCAATGACGATTCGTCGTCGTGAAAGCCTCGGAAATATGATTTTTCATGAATGTCGGAAATTTTCGTCAAATCAGCGTTTTTGACCCTCGAACATCGACATCATGAGATTCAACGACGACACTCGACCATTTCACGATTTCGCTACAATTCGACTTTGTTTCCGATGCAATGACGATTTGTCGTTCTGAACGCATCGGAAATGTGTTTTTTCATAAAAATCGGAACTTTTCGTCAAATCAGCGTTTTTGACTCTCGAACATCGAGATTTCGAGAATAAACAACGACACTCGACCATTTCGCGATTTCGCTACATTCGACTTTGTTTCGGATGCAATGACGATTCGTCGTCGTGAAAGCCTCGGAAATATGATTTTTCATGAATGTCGAAAATTTTCGTCAAATCAGCGTTTTTGACCCTCGAACATCGACATCGTGAGATTCAACGACGACACTCGACCATTTCACGATTTCGCTACAATTCGACTTTGTTTCCGATGCAATGACGATTTGTCGTTGTGAACGCATCGGAAACGTGATTTTTCATCAAAGTCGGAAATTTTCGTCAAATCAGCGTTTTTGACCCTCGAACATCGTCATCGTGAGATTCAACGACGACACTCGACCATTTCACGATTTCCCTACAATTCGACTTTGTTTCCGATGCAATGACGATTTGTCGTCGTGAACGCATCGGAAACGTGATTTTTCATCAAAGTCGGAAATTTTCGTCAAATCAGCGTTTGTGATCCTCGAACATCGTCATCGTGAGATTCAACGACGACACTCGACCATTGTACGATTTCACTAAAATTCGACAAAGTTTCCGACACAATGACGATTTGGCGTCGTAAAAGCCTCGGAAATGTGTTTTTTCATGAAAATCGGAAATTTTGGTAAAATCAGCGTTTTTGACCCTGGAACATCGTCATCGTGAAATTCAACGACGGCACTCGACCATTTCACGATTTCGCTACATTCGACTTTGTTTCCGATGCAATGACGATTTGTCGTTGTGAACGCATCGAAAATGTGTTTTTTCATAAAAGTCGGACATTTTCGTCAAATCAGCGTTTATGACCCTCGAACATCGAGATTTCGAGAATAAACGACGACACTCGACCATTTCACGATTTCGCTACATTCGACTTTGTTTCCGATGCAATGACGATTTGTCGTTGTGAACGCATCGGAAATGTGTTTTTTCATAAAAATCGGAACTTTTCGTCAAATCAGCGTTTTTGACCCTCGAACATCGAGATTTCGAGAATAAACGACGACAATCGACCATTTTACGATTTCACTAAAATTCGACAAAGTTTCCGACACTATGAGGATTTGTCGTCGTAAAAGCCTCGGAAATGTGTTTTTTCATGAAAATCGGAAATTTTCGTCAAATCAGCGTTTTTGACCCTCGAACATCGACATCGTGAGATTCAACGACGACACTCGACCATTTCACGATTTCGCTACATTCGACTTTCTTTCCAATGCAATGACGATTTGTCGTTGTGAACGCATTGGAAATGTGTTTTTTCATGAAAGTCGGAAATTTTCGTCAAATCAGCGTTTTTGACCCTCGAACATCGTCATCGTGAGATTCAACGACGGCACTCGACCATTTCACGATTTCGCTACATTCAACTTTGTTTCCGATGCAATGACGATTTGTCGTCGTGAAAGCCTCGGAAATGTGTTTTTTCATAAAAGTCGGAAATATTCGTAAAATCAGCGTTTGTGATCCTCGAACATCGAAATCGTGAGATTCCACGATGACACTCGACCATTTCACTATTTCGCTACAATTCGACTTTGTTTCGGATGCAATGACGATTCGTCGTCGTGAAAGCCTCGGAAATATGATTTTTCATGAATGTCGGAAATTTTCGTCAAATCAGCGTTTTTGACCCTCGAACATCGACATCGTGAGATTCAACGACAACACTCGACCATTTCACGATTTCGCTACAATTCGACTTTTTTTCCGATGCAATGACGATTTGTCGTCGTGAAAGCCTCGGAAATGTGTTTTTTCATAAAAATCGGAAATTTTCGTCAAATCAGCGTTTTTGACCCTCGAACATCGAGATTTCGAGAATAAACAACGACACTCGACCATTTCACGATTTCGCTACATTCGACTTTGTTTCCGATGCAATGACGATTTGTCGTCGTGAAATCCTCGGAAATATGATTTTTCATGAAAGTTGGAAATTTTCGTCAAATCAGCGTTTTTGACCCTCGAACATCGATATCGTGAGATTCAACGACGACACTCGACCATTTCACGATTTCGCTACAATTCGACTTTGTTTCCGATGCAATGACGATTTGTCGTTGTGAAAGCATCGGAAACGTGATTTTTCATCGAAGGCGGAAATTTTCGTCAAATCAGCGTTCGTGATCCTCGAACATCGAAATCGTGAGATTCAACGACGACACTCGACCATTTCACGATTTCGCTACAATTCGACTTTGTTTCCGATGCAATGACGATTTGTCGTTGTGAACGCATCGGAAACGTGATTTTTCATCGAAGGCGGAAATTTTCGTCAAATCAGCGTTCGTGATCCTCGAACATCGAAATCGTGAGATTCAACGACGACACTCGACCATTTCACGATTTCGCTACCATTCGACTTTGTTTCCGATGCAATGACGATTTGTCGTCGTGAATGCCTCGGAAATGTGTTTTTTCATAAAAGTCGGAAATTTTCGTCAAATCAGCGTTTTTGACCCTCGAACATCGCCATCGTGAGATTCAACGAGGACACTCGACCATTTCACGATTTCGCTACAATTCGACTTTGTTTCCGATGCAATGACGATTTGTCGTTGTGAACGCATCGGAAATGTGTTTTTTCATAAAAATCGGAACTTTTCGTCAAATCAGCGTTTTTGACTCTCGAACATCGAGATTTCGAGAATAAACAACGACACTCGACCATTTCGCGATTTCGCTACATTCGACTTTGTTTCGGATGCAATGACGATTCGTCGTCGTGAAAGCCTCGGAAATATGATTTTTCATGAATGTCAAAAATTTTCGTCAAATCAGCGTTTTTGACCCTCGAACATCGACATCGTGAGATTCAACGACGACACTCGACCATTTCACGATTTCGCTACAATTCGACTTTGTTTCCGATGCAATGACGATTTGTCGTTGTGAACGCATCGGAAACGTGATTTTTCATCAAAGTCGGAAATTTTCGTCAAATCAGCGTTTTTGACCCTCGAACATCGTCATCGTGAGATTCAACGACGACACTCGACCATTGTACGATTTCACTAAAATTCGACAAAGTTTCCGACACAATGACGATTTGGCGTCGTAAAAGCCTCGGAAATGTGTTTTTTCATGAAAATCGGAAATTTTGGTAAAATCAGCGTTTTTGACCCTCGAACATCGTCATCGTGAGATTCAACGACGACACTCGACCATTTCACGATTTCGCTACATTCGACTTTGTTTCCGATGCAATGACGATTTGTCGTCGTGAAAGCCTCGGAAATGTGTTTTTTCATAAAAATCGGAACTTTTCGTCAAATCAGCGTTTTTGACCCTCGAACATCGAGATTTCGAGAATAAACAACGACACTCGACCATTTCACGATTTCGCTACATTCGACTTTGTTTCGGATGCAATGACGATTCGTCGTCGTGAAAGCCTCGGAAATATGATTTTTCATGAATGTCGGAAATTTTCGTCAAATCAGCGTTTTTGACCCTCGAACATCGACATCGTGAGATTCAACGACGACACTCGACCATTTCACGATTTCGCTACAATTCGACTTTGTTTCCGATGCAATGACGATTTGTCGTTGTGAACGCATCGGAAACGTGATTTTTCATCAAAGTCGGAAATTTTCGTCAAATCAGCGTTTTTGACGCTCGAACATCGTCATCGTGAGATTCAACGACGACACTCGACCATTTCACGATTTCACTAAAATTCGACAAAGTTTCCGACACAATGACGATTTGGCGTCGTAAAAGCCTCGGAAATGTGTTTTTTCATGAATATCGGAAATTTTCGTAAAATCAGCGTTTTTGACCCTCGAACATCGTCATCGTGAGATTCAACGACGGCACTCGACCATTTCACGATTTCGCTACATTCGACTTTGTTTCCGATGCAATGACAATTTGTCGTCGTGAAAGCCTCGGAAATGTGTTTTTTCATAAAAGTCGGAAATTTTCGTCAAATCAGCGTTTTTGACTCTCGAACATCGAGATTTCGAGAATAAACAACGACACTCGACCATTTCGCGATTTCGCTACATTCGACTTTGTTTCGGATGCAATGACGATTCGTCGTCGTGAAAGCCTCGGAAATATGATTTTTCATGAATGTCGAAAATTTTCGTCAAATCAGCGTTTTTGACCCTCGAACATCGACATCGTGAGATTCAACGACGACACTCGACCATTTCACGATTTCGCTACAATTCGACTTTGTTTCCGATGCAATGACGATTTGTCGTTGTGAACGCATCGGAAACGTGATTTTTCATCAAAGTCGGAAATTTTCGTCAAATCAGTGTTTTTGTCCCTCGAACATCGTCATCGTGAGATTCAACGACGACCCTCGACCATTGTACGATTTCACTAAAATTCGACAAAGTTTCCGACACAATGACGATTTGTCGTCGTGAAAGCCTCGGAAATGTGTTTTTTCATAAAAATCGGAACTTTTCGTCAAATCAGCGTTTTTGACTCTCGAACATCGAGATTTCAAGAATAAACAACGACACTCGACCATTTCGCGATTTCGCTACATTCGACTTTGTTTCGGATGCAATGACGATTCGTCGTCGTGAAAGCCTCGGAAATATGATTTTTCATGAATGTCGGAAATTTTCGTCAAATCAGCGTTTTTGACCCTCGAACATCGACATCATGAGATTCAACGACGACACTCGACCATTTCACGATTTCGCTACAATTCGACTTTGTTTCCGATGCAATGACGATTTGTCGTTGTGAACGCATCGGAAATGTGTTTTTTCATAAAAATCGGAACTTTTCGTCAAATCAGCGTTTTTGACTCTCGAACATCGAGATTTCGAGAATAAACAACGACACTCGACCATTTCGCGATTTCGCTACATTCGACTTTGTTTCGGATGCAATGACGATTCGTCGTCGTGAAAGCCTCGGAAATATGATTTTTCATGAATGTCGAAAATTTTCGTCAAATCAGCGTTTTTGACCCTCGAACATCGACATCGTGAGATTCAACGACGACACTCGACCATTTCACGATTTCGCTACAATTCGACTTTGTTTCCGATGCAATGACGATTTGTCGTTGTGAACGCATCGGAAACGTGATTTTTCATCAAAGTCGGAAATTTTCGTCAAATCAGCGTTTTTGACCCTCGAACATCGTCATCGTGAGATTCAACGACGACACTCGACCATTTCACGATTTCCCTACAATTCGACTTTGTTTCCGATGCAATGACGATTTGTCGTCGTGAAAGCCTCGGAAATGTGTTTTTTGATAAAAGTCGGAAATTTTCGTCAAATCAGCGTTTTTGACCCTCGAACATCGACATCGTGAGATTCACCGACGACACTCGACCATTTCACGATTTCGCTACAATTCGACTTTGTTTCCGATGCAATGACGATTTGTCGTTGTGAACGCATCGGAAATGTGTTTTTTCATAAAAATCGGAACTTTTCGTCAAATCAGCGTTTTTGACTCTCGAACATCGAGATTTCGAGAATAAACAACGACACTCGACCATTTCGCGATTTCGCTACATTCGACTATGTTTCGGATGCAATGACGATTCGTCGTCGTGAAAGCCTCGGAAATATGATTTTTCATGAATGTCGGAAATTTTCGTCAAATCAGCGTTTGTGACCCTCGAACATCGACATCGTGAGATTTAACGACGACACTCGACCATTTCACGATTTCGCTACAATTCGACTTTGTTTCCGATGCAATGACGATTTGTCGTTGTGAACGCATCGGAAATGTGTTTTTTCATAAAAATCGGAACTTTTCGTGAAATCAGCGTTTTTGACTCTCGAACATCGAGATTTCGAGAATAAACAACGACACTCGACCATTTCGCGATTTCGCTACATTCGACTTTGTTTCGGATGCAATGACGATTTGTCGTTGTGAACGCATCGGAAACGTGATTTTTCATCAAAGTCGGAAATTTTCGTCAAATCAGCGTTTTTGACCCTCGAACATCGAGATTTCGAGAATAAACGACGACAATCGACCATTTTACGATTTCACTAAAATTCGACAAAGTTTCCGACACTATGAGGATTTGTCGTCGTAAAAGCCTCGGAAATGTGTTTTTTCATGAAAATCGGAAATTTTCGTCAAATCAGCGTTTTTGACCCTCGAACATCGACATCGTGAGATTCAACGACGACACTCGACCATTTCACGATTTCGCTACATTCGACTTTCTTTCCGATGCAATGACGATTTGTCGTTGTGAACGCATTGGAAATGTGTTTTTTCATGAAAGTCGGAAATTTTCGTCAAATCAGCGTTTTTGACCCTCGAACATCGTCATCGTGAGATTCAACGACGGCACTCGACCATTTCACGATTTCGCTACATTCGACTTTGTTTCCGATGCAATGACGATTTGTCGTCGTGAAAGCCTCGGAAATGTGTTTTTTCATAAAAATCGGAACTTTTCGTCAAATCAGCGTTTTTGACTCTCGAACATCGAGATTTCGAGAATAAACAACGACACTCGACCATTTCGCGATTTCGCTACATTCGACTTTGTTTCGGATGCAATGACGATTCGTCGTCGTGAAAGCCTCGGAAATATGATTTTTCATGAATGTCGGAAATTTTCGTCAAATCAGCGTTTTTGACCCTCGAACATCGACATCGTGAGATTCAACGACGACACTCGACCATTTCACGATTTCGCTACAATTCGACTTTGTTTCCGATGCAATGACGATTTGTCGTTGTGAACGCATCGGAAACGTGATTTTTCATCAAAGTTGGAAATTTTCGTCAAATCAGCGTTTTTGACCCTCGAACATCGTCATCGTGAGATTCAACGACGACACTCGACCATTTCACGATTTCCCTACAATTCGACTTTGTTTCCGATGCAATGACGATTTGTCGTCGTGAAAGCCTCGGAAATGTGTTTTTTCATAAAAGTCGGAAATTTTCGTCAAATCAGCGTTTTTGACCCTCGAACATCGACATCGTGAGATTCAACGATGACACTCGACCATTTCACGATTTCGCTACCATTCGACTTTGTTTCCGATGCAATGACGATTTGTCGTCGTGAATGCCTCGGAAATGTGTTTTTTCATAAAAGTCGGAAATTTTCGTCAAATCAGCGTTTTTGACCCTCGAACATCGTCATCGTGAGATTCAACGACGACACTCGACCATTGTACGATTTCACTAAAATTCGACAAAGTTTCCGACACAATGACGATTTGGCTTCGTAAAAGCCTCGGAAATGTGTTTTTTCATGAAAATCGGAAATTTTGGTAAAATCAGCGTTTTTGACCCTCGAACATCGTCGTCGTGAGATTCAACGACGGCACTCGACCAATTCACGATTTCGCTACATTCGACTTTGTTTCCGATGCAATGACGATTTGTCGTCGTGAAAGCCTCGGAAATGTGTTTTTTCATAAAAGTCGGAAATTTTCGTCAAATCAGCGTTTGTGACCCTCGAACATCGAAATCGTGAGATTCATCGACGACGCTCGACCATTTCACGATTTCGCTACAATTCGACTTTGTTTCCGATGCAATGACGACTTGACGTTATGAACGCATCGGAAATGTGTTTTTTCATAAAAGTAGGACATTTTCGTCAAATCAGCGTTTTTGACCCTCAAACATCGAGATTTCGAGAATAAACGACGACACTCGACCATTTCACGATTTCGCTACATTCGACTTTGTTTCCGATGCAATGACGATTTGTCGTCGTGAAATCCTCGGAAATATGATTTTTCATGTAAGTCGGAAATTTTCGTCAAATCAGCGTTTTTGAACCTCGAACATCGAGATTTCGAGAATAAACAACGACACTCGACCATTTCACGATTTCGCTACATTCGACTTTGTTTCGGATGCAATGACGATTCGTCGTCGTGAAAGCCTCGGAAATATGATTTTTCATGAATGTCGGAAATTTTCGTCAAATCAGCGTTTTTGACCCTCGAACATCGACATCGTGAGATTCAACGACGACACTCGACCATTTCACGATTTCGCTACAATTCGACTTTGTTTCCGATGCAATGACGATTTGTCGTTCTGAACGCATCGGAAACGTGATTTTTAATCAAAGTCGGAAATTTTCGTCAAATCAGCGTTTTTGACGCTCGAACATCGTCATCGTGAGATTCAACGACGACACTCGACCATTTCACGATTTCACTAAAATTCGACAAAGTTTCCGACACAATGACGATTTAGCGTCGTAAAAGCCTCGGAAATGTGTTTTTTCATGAATATCGGAAATTTTCGTAAAATCAGCGTTTTTGACCCTCGAACATCGTCATCGTGAGATTCAACGACGGCACTCGACCATTTCACGATTTCGCTACATTCGACTTTGTTTCCGATGCAATGACAATTTGTCGTCGTGAAAGCCTCGGAAATGTGTTTTTTCATAAAAGTCGGAAATTTTCGTCAAATCAGCGTCTGTGACCCTCGAACTTCGAAATCGTGAGATTCAACGATGACACTCGACCATTTCACGATTTCGCTACAATTCGCCTTTGTTTCCGATGCAATGACGACTTGACGTTATGAACGCATCGGAAATGTGTTTTTTCATAAAAGTAGGACATTTTCGTCAAATCAGCGTTTTTGACCCTCAAACATCGAGATTTCGAGAATAAACGACGACACTCGACCATTTCACGATTTCGCTACATTCGACTTTGTTTCCGATGCAATGACGATGTGTCGTCGTGACAGCCTCGGAAATGTGATTTTTCATGAATGTCGGAAATTTTCGTCAAATCAGCGTTCGTGATCCTCGAACATCGAAATCGTGAGATACAACGACGACACTCGACCACTTCACGATTTCGCTACATTCGACTTTCATGTTTTTTCATGAAAGTCGGAAATTTTCGTCAAATCAGCGTTTTTGACCCTCGAACATCGTCATCGTGAGATTCAACGACGGCACTCGACCATTTCACGATTTCGCTACATTCGACTTTGTTTCCGATGCAATGACGATTTGTCGTCGTGAAAGCCTCGGAAATGTGTTTTTTCATAAAAGTCGGAAATATTCGTAAAATCAGCGTTTGTGATCCTCGAACATCGAAATCGTGAGATTCCACGATGACACTCGACCATTTCACTATTTCGCTACAATTCGACTTTGTTTCGGATGCAATGACGATTCGTCGTCGTGAAAGCCTCGGAAATATGATTTTTCATGAATGTCGGAAATTTTCGTCAAATCAGCGTTTTTGACCCTCGAACATCGACATCGTGAGATTCAACGACAACACTCGACCATTTCACGATTTCGCTACAATTCGACTTTTTTTCCGATGCAATGACGATTTGTCGTCGTGAAAGCCTCGGAAATGTGTTTTTTCATAAAAATCGGAAATTTTCGTCAAATCAGCGTTTTTGACCCTCGAACATCGAGATTTCGAGAATAAACAACGACACTCGACCATTTCACGATTTCGCTACATTCGACTTTGTTTCCGATGCAATGACGATTTGTCGTCGTGAAATCCTCGGAAATATGATTTTTCATGAAAGTCGGAAATTTTCGTCAAATCAGCGTTTTTGACCCTCGAACATCGATATCGTGAGATTCAACGACGACACTCGACCATTTCACGATTTCGCTACAATTCGACTTTGTTTCCGATGCAATGACGATTTGTCGTTGTGAACGCATCGGAAACGTGATTTTTCATCGAAGGCGGAAATTTTCGTCAAATCAGCGTTCGTGATCCTCGAAAATCGAAATCGTGAGATTCAACGACGACACTCGACCATTTCACGATTTCGCTACAATTCGACTTTGTTTCCGATGCAATGACGATTTGTCGTTGTGAACGCATCGGAAACGTGATTTTTCATCGAAGGCAGAAATTTTCGTCAAATCATCGTTCGTGATCCTCGAACATCGAAATCGTGAGATTCAACGACGACACTCGACCATTTCACGATTTCGCTACAATTCGACTTTGTTTCCGATGCAATGACGATTTGTCGTTGTGAACGCATCGGAAATGTGTTTTTTCATAAAAATCGGAACTTTTCGTCAAATCAGCGTTTTTGACTCTCGAACATCGAGATTTCGAGAATAAACAACGACACTCGACCATTTCGCGATTTCGCTACATTCGACTTTGTTTCGGATGCAATGACGATTCGTCGTCGTGAAAGCCTCGGAAATATGATTTTTCATGAATGTCGAAAATTTTCGTCAAATCAGCGTTTTTGACCCTCGAACATCGACATCGTGAGATTCAACGACGACACTCGACCATTTCACGATTTCGCTACAATTCGACTTTGTTTCCGATGCAATGACGATTTGTCGTTGTGAACGCATCGGAAATGTGTTTTTTCATAAAAATCGGAACTTTTCGTCAAATCAGCGTTTTTGACTCTCGAACATCGAGATTTCGAGAATAAACAACGACACTCGACCATTTCGCGATTTCGCTACATTCGACTATGTTTCGGATGCAATGACGATTCGTCGTCGTGAAAGCCTCGGAAATATGATTTTTCATGAATGTCGGAAATTTTCGTCAAATCAGCGTTTGTGACCCTCGAACATCGACATCGTGAGATTCAACGACGACACTCGACCATTTCACGATTTCGCTACAATTCGACTTTGTTTCCGATGCAATGACGATTTGTCGTTGTGAACGCATCGGAAATGTGTTTTTTCATAAAAATCGGAACTTTTCGTCAAATCAGCGTTTTTGACTCTCGAACATCGAGATTTCGAGAATAAACAACGACACTCGACCATTTCGCGATTTCGCTACATTCGACTTTGTTTCGGATGCAATGACGATTCGTCGTCATGAAAGCCTCGGAAATATGATTTTTCATGAATGTTGAAAATTTTCGTCAAATCAGCGTTTTTGACCCTCGAACATCGACATCGTGAGATTCAACGACGACACTCGACCATTTCACGATTTCGCTACAATTCGACTTTGTTTCCGATGCAATGACGATTTGTCGTTGTGAACGCATCGGAAACGTGATTTTTAATCAAAGTCGGAAATTTTCGTCAAATCAGCGTTTTTGACGCTCGAACATCGTCATCGTGAGATTCAACGACGACACTCGACCATTTCACGATTTCACTAAAATTCGACAAAGTTTCCGACACAATGACGATTTGGCGTCGTAAAAGCCTCGGAAATGTATTTTTTCATGAATATCGGAAATTTTCGTAAAATCAGCGTTTTTGACCCTCGAACATCGTCATCGTGAGATTCAACGACGGCACTCGACCATTTCACGATTTCGCTACATTCGACTTTGTTTCCGATGCAATGACAATTTGTCGTCGTGAAAGCCTCGGAAATGTGTTTTTTCATAAAAGTCGGAAATTTTCGTCAAATCAGCGTTTGTGACCCTCGAACTTCGAAATCGTGAGATTCAACGATGACACTCGACCATTTCACGATTTCGCTACAATTCGCCTTTGTTTCCGATGCAATGACGACTTGACGTTATGAACGCATCGGAAATGTGTTTTTTCATAAAAGTAGGACATTTTCGTCAAATCAGCGTTTTTGACCCTCAAACATCGAGATTTCGTGAATAAACGACGACACTCGACCATTTCACGATTTCGCTACATTCGCCTTTGTTTCCGATGCAATGACGATTTGTCGTTGTGAACGCATCGAAAATGTGTTTTTTCATAAAAGTCGGACATTTTCGTCAAATCAGCGTTTATGACCCTCGAACATCGAGATTTCGAGAATAAACGACGACACTCGACCATTTCACGATTTCGCTACATTCGACTTTGTTTCCGATGCAATGACGATTTGTCGTTGTGAACGCATCGGAAATGTGTTTTTTCATAAAAATCAGAACTTTTCGTCAAATCAGCGTTTTTGACCCTCGAACATCGAGATTTCGAGAATAAACGACGACAATCGACCATTTTACGATTTCACTAAAATTCGACAAAGTTTCCGACACTATGAGGATTTGTCGTCGTAAAAGCCTCGGAAATGTGTTTTTTCATGAAAATCGGAAATTTTCGTCAAATCAGCCTTTTTGACCCTCGAACATCGACATCCTGAGATTCAACGATGACACTCGACCATTTCACGATTTCGCTACATTCGACTTTCTTTCCAATGCAATGACGATTTGTCGTTGTGAACGCATTGGAAATGTGTTTTTTCATGAAAGTCGGAAATTTTCGTCAAATCAGCGTTTTTGACCCTCGAACATCGTCATCGTGAGATTCAACGACGGCACTCGACCATTTCACGATTTCGCTACATTCGACTTTGTTTCCGATGCAATGACGATTTGTCGTCGTGAAAGCCTCGGAAATGTGTTTTTTCATAAAAGTCGGAAATATTCGTAAAATCAGCGTTTGTGATCCTCGAACATCGAAATCGTGAGATTCCACGATGACACTCGACCATTTCACTATTTCGCTACAATTCGACTTTGTTTCGGATGCAATGACGATTCGTCGTCGTGAAAGCCTCGGAAATATGATTTTTCATGAATGTCGGAAATTTTCGTCAAATCAGCGTTTTTGACCCTCGAACATCGTCATCGTGAGATTCAACGACGGCACTCGACCATTTCACGATTTCGCTACATTCGACTTTGTTTCCGATGCAATGACGATTTGTCGTCGTGAAAGCCTCGGAAATGTGTTTTTTCATGAAAATCGGAAATTTTGGTAAAATCAGCGTTTTTGACCCTCGAACATCGTCATCGTGAGATTCAACGACGGCACTCGACCATTTCACGATTTCGCTACATTCGACTTTGTTTCCGATGCAATGACGATTTGTCGTCGTGAAAGCCTCGGAAATGTGTTTTTTCATAAAAGTCGGAAATTTTCGTCAAATCAGCGTTTGTGACCCTCGAACATCGAAATCGTGAGATTCATCGACGACGCTCGACCATTTCACGATTTCGCGACAATTCGACTTTGTTTCCGATGCAATGACGACTTGACGTTATGAACGCATCGGAAATGTGTTTTTTCATAAAAGTAGGACATTTTCGTCAAATCAGCGTTTTTGACCCTCAAACATCGAGATTTCGAGAATAAACGACGACACTCGACCATTTCACGATTTCGCTACATTCGACTTTGTTTCCGATGCAATGACGATTTGTCGTCGTGAAATCCTCGGAAATATGATTTTTCATGTAAGTCGGAAATTTTCGTCAAATCAGCGTTTTTGAACCTCGAACATCGAGATTTCGAGAATAAACAACGACACTCGACCATTTCACGATTTCGCTACATTCGACTTTGTTTCGGATGCAATGACGATTCGTCGTCGTGAAAGCCTCGGAAATATGATTTTTCATGAATGTCGGAAATTTTCGTCAAATCAGCGTTTTTGACCCTCGAACATCGACATCGTGAAATTCAACGACGACACTCGACCATTTCACGATTTCGCTACAATTCGACTTTGTTTCCGATGCAATGACGATTTGTCGTTGTGAACGCATCGGAAACGTGATTTTTAATCAAAGTCGGAAATTTTCGTCAAATCAGCGTTTTTGACGCTCGAACATCGTCATCGTGAGATTCAACGACGACACTCGACCATTTCACGATTTCACTAAAATTCGACAAAGTTTCCGACACAATGACGATTTGGCGTCGTAAAAGCCTCGGAAATGTGTTTTTTCATGAATATCGGAAATTTTCGTAAAATCAGCGTTTTTGACCCTCGAACATCGTCATCGTGAGATTCAACGACGGCACTCGACCATTTCACGATTTCGCTACATTCGACTTTGTTTCCGATGCAATGACGATTTGTCGTTGTGAACGCATCGAAAATGTGTTTTTTCATAAAAGTCGGACATTTTCGTCAAATCAGCGTTTATGACCCTCGAACATCGAGATTTCGAGAATAAACGACGACACCCGACCATTTCACGATTTCGCTACATTCGACTTTGTTTCCGATGCAATGACGATTTGTCGTTGTGAACGCATCGGAAATGTGTTTTTTCATAAAAATCGGAAATTTTCGTCAAATCAGCGTTTGTGACCCTCGAACATCGAAATCGTGAGATTCAACGATGACACTCGACCATTTCACGATTTCGCTACAATTCGACTTTGTTTCCGATGCAATGACGACTTGACGTTATGAACGCATCGGAAATGTCTTTTTTCATAAAAGTAGGACATTTTCATCAAATCAGCGTTTTTGACCCTCAAACATCGAGATTTCGAGAATAAACGACGACACTCGACAATTTCACGATTTCGCTACATTCGACTTTCTTTCCAATGCAATGACGATTTGTCGTTGTGAACGCATTGGAAATGTGTTTTTTCATGAAAGTCGGAAATTTTCGTCAAATCAGCGTTTTTGACCCTCGAACATCGTCATCGTGAGATTCAACGACGGCACTCGACCATTTCACGATTTCGCTACATTCGACTTTGTTTCCGATGCAATGACGATTTGTCGTCGTGAAAGCCTCGGAAATGTGTTTTTTCATAAAAGTCGGAAATATTCGTAAAATCAGCGTTTTTGACCCTCGAACATCGAGATTTCGAGAATAAACAACGACACTCGACCATTTCACGATTTCGCTACATTCGACTTTGTTTCCGATGCAATGACGATTTGTCGTCGTGAAATCCTCGGAAATATGATTTTTCATGAAAGTCGGAAATTTTCGTCAAATCAGCGTTTTTGACCCTCGAACATCGATATCGTGAGATTCAACGACGACACTCGACCATTTCACGATTTCGCTACAATTCGACTTTGTTTCCGATGCAATGACGATTTGTCGTTGTGAACGCATCGGAAACGTGATTTTTCATCGAAGGCGGAAATTTTCGTCAAATCAGCGTTCGTGATCCTCGAACATCGAAATCGTGAGATTCAACGACGGCACTCGACCAATTCACGATTTCGCTACATTCGACTTTGTTTCCGATGCAATGACGATTTGTCGTCGTGAAATCCTCGGAAATATGATTTTTCATGTAAGTCGGAAATTTTCGTCAAATCAGCGTTTTTGACCCTCGAACATCGACATCGTGAGATTCAACGACGACACTCGACCATTTCACGATTTCGCTACAATTCGACTTTGTTTCCGATGCAATGACGATTTGTCGTTGTGAACGCATCGGAAACGTGATTTTTCATCAAAGTCGGAAATTTTCGTCAAATCAGCGTTTTTGACGCTCGAACATCGTCATCGTGAAATTCAACGACGACACTCGACCATTTCACGATTTCACTAAAATTCGACAAAGTTTCCGACACAATGACGATTTGGCGTCGTAAAAGCCTCGGAAATGTGTTTTTTCATGAATATCGGAAATTTTCGTAAAATCAGCGTTTTTGACCCTCGAACATCGACATCGTGAGATTCAACGACGACACTCGACCATTTCACGATTTCGCTACATTCGACTTTGTTTCCGATGCAATGACAATTTGTCGTCGTGAAAGCCTCGGAAATGTGTTTTTTCATAAAAGTCGGAAATTTTCGTCAAATCAGCGTTTGTGACCCTCGAACTTCGAAATCGTGAGATTCAACGATGACACTCGACCATTTCACGATTTCGCTACAATTCGACTTTGTTTCCGATGCAATGACGACTTGACGTTATGAACGCATCGGAAATGTGTTTTTTCATAAAAGTAGGAGATTTTCGTCAAATCAGCGTTTTTGACCCTCAAACATCGAGATTTCGAGAATAAACGACGACACTCGACCATTTCACGATTTCGCTACATTCGAATTTGTTTCCGATGCAATGACGATTTGTCGTTGTGAACGCATCGAAAATGTGTTTTTTCATAAAAGTCGGACATTTTCGTCAAATCAGCGTTTATGAGCCTCGAACATCGAGATTTCGAGAATAAACGACGACACTCGACCATTTCACGATTTCGCTACATTCGACTTTGTTTCCGATGCAATGACGATTTGTCGTTGTGAACGCATCGGAAATGTGTTTTTTTCATAAAAATCGGAACTTTTCGTCAAATCAGCGTTTTTGACCCTCGAACATCGAGATTTCGAGAATAAACAACGACACTCGACCATTTCACGATTTCACTAAAATTCGACAAAGTTTCCGACACTATGAGGATTTGTCGTCGTAAAAGCCTCGGAAATGTGTTTTTTCATAAAAGTCGGAAATTTTTGTCAAATCAGCGTTTGTGATCCTCGAACATCGAAATCGAGAGATTCAACGATGACACTCGACCATCTCACTATTTCGCTACAATTCGACTTTGATTCCGATGCAATGACGATTTGTCGTTGTGAACTCATCGGAAATGTGATTTTTCATGAAAGTCGGAAATTTTCGTCAAATCAGCGTTCGTGATCCTCGAACATCGAAATCGTGACATTCAACGACGACACTCGACCATTTCACGATTTCGCTACAATTCGACTTTGTTTCCGATGCAATGACGATTTGACGTTATGAACGCATCGGAAATGTGTTTTTTGACCCTCGAACATCGACATCGTGAGATTCAACGACGACACTCGACCATTTCACGATTTCGCTACAATTCGACTTTGTTTCCGATGCAATGACGATTTGTCGTAGTGAAAGCCTCGGAAATGTGATTTTTCATCAAAGTCGGACATCTTCGTCAAATCTGCGTTTTTGACCCTCGAACATCGAAATCGTGAGATTCAACGATGCCACTCGACCATTTCACGATTTCGCTACAATACGACTTTGTTTCCGATGCAATGACGATTTTTCGTTGTGAACGCATCGGAAATGTGTTTTTTCATGAAAATCGGACATTTTCGTCAAATCAGCGCTTTTGACCCTCGAACATCGAGATTTCGAGAATAAACGACGACACTCGACCATTTCACGATTTCGCTACATTCGACTTTGTTTCCGATGCAATGACGATGTGTCGTCGTGACAGCCTCGGAAATGTGATTTTTCATGAATGTCGGAAATTTTCGTCAAATCAGCGTTCGTGATCCTCGAACATCGAAATCGTGAGATACAACGACGACACTCGACCACTTCACGATTTCGCTACAATTCGACTTTGTTTCCGATGCAATGACGATTTGTCGTTGTGAACGCATCGGAAACGTGATTTTTCATCAAAGTCGGAAATTTTCGTCAAATCAGCGTTTTTGACCCTCGAACATCGAGATTTCGAGAATAAACGACGACAATCGACCATTTTACGATTTCACTAAAATTCGACAAAGTTTCCGACACTATGAGGATTTGTCGTCGAAAAAGCCTCGGAAATGTGTTTTTTCATGAAAATCGGAAATTTTCGTCAAATCAGCGTTTTTGACCCTCGAACATCGACATCGTGAGATTCAACGACGACACTCGACCATTTCACGATTTCGCTACATTCGACTTTCTTTCCGATGCAATGACGATTTGTCGTCGTGAAAGCCTCGGAAATGTGTTTTTTCATAAAAATCGGAACTTTTCGTCAAATCAGCGTTTTTGACTCTCGAACATCGAGATTTCGAGAATAAACAACGACACTCGACCATTTCGCGATTTCGCTACATTCGACTTTGTTTCGGATGCAATGACGATTCGTCGTCGTGAAAGCCTCGGAAATATGATTTTTCATGAATGTCGGAAATTTTCGTCAAATCAGCGTTTTTGACCCTCGAACATCGACATCGTGAGATTCAACGACGACACTCGACCATTTCACGATTTCGCTACAATTCGACTTTGTTTCCGATGCAATGACGATTTGTCGTTGTGAACGCATCGGAAACGTGATTTTTCATCAAAGTTGGAAATTTTCGTCAAATCAGCGTTTTTGACCCTCGAACATCGTCATCGTGAGATTCAACGACGACACTCGACCATTTCACGATTTCCCTACAATTCGACTTTGTTTCCGATGCAATGACGATTTGTCGTCGTGAAAGCCTCGGAAATGTGTTTTTTCATAAAAGTCGGAAATTTTCGTCAAATCAGCGTTTTTGACCCTCGAACATCGACATCGTGAGATTCAACGATGACACTCGACCATTTCACGATTTCGCTACCATTCGACTTTGTTTCCGATGCAATGACGATTTGTCGTCGTGAATGCCTCGGAAATGTGTTTTTTCATAAAAGTCGGAAATTTTCGTCAAATCAGCGTTTTTGACCCTCGAACATCGTCATCGTGAGATTCAACGACGACACTCGACCATTGTACGATTTCACTAAAATTCGACAAAGTTTCCGACACAATGACGATTTGGCTTCGTAAAAGCCTCGGAAATGTGTTTTTTCATGAAAATCGGAAATTTTGGTAAAATCAGCGTTTTTGACCCTCGAACATCGTCGTCGTGAGATTCAACGACGGCACTCGACCAATTCACGATTTCGCTACATTCGACTTTGTTTCCGATGCAATGACGATTTGTCGTCGTGAAAGCCTCGGAAATGTGTTTTTTCATAAAAGTCGGAAATTTTCGTCAAATCAGCGTTTGTGACCCTCGAACATCGAAATCGTGAGATTCATCGACGACGCTCGACCATTTCACGATTTCGCTACAATTCGACTTTGTTTCCGATGCAATGACGACTTGACGTTATGAACGCATCGGAAATGTGTTTTTTCATAAAAGTAGGACATTTTCGTCAAATCAGCGTTTTTGACCCTCAAACATCGAGATTTCGAGAATAAACGACGACACTCGACCATTTCACGATTTCGCTACATTCGACTTTGTTTCCGATGCAATGACGATTTGTCGTCGTGAAATCCTCGGAAATATGATTTTTCATGTAAGTCGGAAATTTTCGTCAAATCAGCGTTTTTGAACCTCGAACATCGAGATTTCGAGAATAAACAACGACACTCGACCATTTCACGATTTCGCTACATTCGACTTTGTTTCGGATGCAATGACGATTCGTCGTCGTGAAAGCCTCGGAAATATGATTTTTCATGAATGTCGGAAATTTTCGTCAAATCAGCGTTTTTGACCTTCGAACATCGACATCGTGAGATTCAACGACGACACTCGACCATTTCACGATTTCGCTACAATTCGACTTTGTTTCCGATGCAATGACGATTTGTCGTTCTGAACGCATCGGAAACGTGATTTTTAATCAAAGTCGGAAATTTTCGTCAAATCAGCGTTTTTGACGCTCGAACATCGTCATCGTGAGATTCAACGACGACACTCGACCATTTCACGATTTCACTAAAATTCGACAAAGTTTCCGACACAATAACGATTTAGCGTCGTAAAAGCCTCGGAAATGTGTTTTTTCATGAATATCGAAAATTTTCGTAAAATCAGCGTTTTTGACCCTCGAACATCGTCATCGTGAGATTCAACGACGGCACTCGACCATTTCACGATTTCGCTACATTCGACTTTGTTTCCGATGCAATGACAATTTGTCGTCGTGAAAGCCTCGGAAATGTGTTTTTTCATAAAAGTCGGAAATTTTCGTCAAATCAGCGTCTGTGACCCTCGAACTTCGAAATCGTGAGATTCAACGATGACACTCGACCATTTCACGATTTCGCTACAATTCGCCTTTGTTTCCGATGCAATGACGACTTGACGTTATGAACGCATCGGAAATGTGTTTTTTCATAAAAGTAGGACATTTTCGTCAAATCAGCGTTTTTGACCCTCAAACATCGAGATTTCGAGAATAAACGACGACACTCGACCATTTCACGATTTCGCTACATTCGACTTTGTTTCCGATGCAATGACGATGTGTCGTCGTGACAGCCTCGGAAATGTGATTTTTCATGAATGTCGGAAATTTTCGTCAAATCAGCGTTCGTGATCCTCGAACATCGAAATCGTGAGATACAACGACGACACTCGACCACTTCACGATTTCGCTACATTCGACTTTCATGTTTTTTCATGAAAGTCGGAAATTTTCGTCAAATCAGCGTTTTTGACCCTCGAACATCGTCATCGTGAGATTCAACGACGGCACTCGACCATTTCACGATTTCGCTACATTCGACTTTGTTTCCGATGCAATGACGATTTGTCGTCGTGAAAGCCTCGGAAATGTGTTTTTTCATAAAAGTCGGAAATATTCGTAAAATCAGCGTTTGTGATCCTCGAACATCGAAATCGTGAGATTCCACGATGACACTCGACCATTTCACTATTTCGCTACAATTCGACTTTGTTTCGGATGCAATGACGATTCGTCGTCGTGAAAGCCTCGGAAATATGATTTTTCATGAATGTCGGAAATTTTCGTCAAATCAGCGTTTTTGACCCTCGAACATCGACATCGTGAGATTCAACGACAACACTCGACCATTTCACGATTTCGCTACAATTCGACTTTTTTTCCGATGCAATGACGATTTGTCGTCGTGAAAGCCTCGGAAATGTGTTTTTTCATAAAAATCGGAAATTTTCGTCAAATCAGCGTTTTTGACCCTCGAACATCGAGATTTCGAGAATAAACAACGACACTCGACCATTTCACGATTTCGCTACATTCGACTTTGTTTCCGATGCAATGACGATTTGTCGTCGTGAAATCCTCGGAAATATGATTTTTCATGAAAGTCGGAAATTTTCGTCAAATCAGCGTTTTTGACCCTCGAACATCGATATCGTGAGATTCAACGACGACACTCGACCATTTCACGATTTCGCTACAATTCGACTTTGTTTCCGATGCAATGACGATTTGTCGTTGTGAACGCATCGGAAACGTGATTTTTCATCGAAGGCGGAAATTTTCGTCAAATCAGCGTTCGTGATCCTCGAAAATCGAAATCGTGAGATTCAACGACGACACTCGACCATTTCACGATTTCGCTACAATTCGACTTTGTTTCCGATGCAATGACGATTTGTCGTTGTGAACGCATCGGAAACGTGATTTTTCATCGAAGGCAGAAATTTTCGTCAAATCAGCGTTCGTGATCCTCGAACATCGAAATCGTGAGATTCAACGACGACACTCGACCATTTCACGATTTCGCTACATTCAACTTTGTTTCCGATGCAATGACGATTCGTCGTCGTGAAAGCCTCGGAAATATGATTTTTCATGAATGTCGGAAATTTTCGTCAAATCAGCGTTTTTGAACCTCGAACATCGAGATTTCGAGAATAAACAACGACACTCGACCATTTCACGATTTCGCTACATTCGACTTTGTTTCCGATGCAATGACGATTTGTCGATGTGAACGCATCGGAAATGTGTTTTTTCATAAAAGTCGGACATTTTCGTCAAATCAGCGTTCGTGATCCTCGAACATCGAAATCGTGAGATTCAACGACGACACTCGACCATTTCACGATTTCGCTACAATTCGACTTTGTTTCCGATGCAATGACGATTTATCGTTGTGAACGCATCGGAAACGTGATTTTTCATCGAAGGCGGAAATTTTCGTCAAATCAGCGTTCGTGATCCTCGAACATCGAAATCGTGAGATTCAACGACGACACTCGACCATTTCACGATTTCGCTACATTCAACTTTGTTTCCGATGCAATGACGATTCGTCGTCGTGAAAGCCTCGGAAATATGATTTTTCATGAATGTCGGAAATTTTCGTCAAATCAGCGTTTTTGACCCTCGAACATCGACATCGTGAGATTCAACGACGACACTCGACCATTTCACGATTTCGTTACATTCGACTTTGTTTCCGATGCAATGACGATTTGTCGATGTGAACGCATCGGAAATGTGTTTTTTCATAAAAGTCGGAAATTTTCGTCAAATCAGCGTTCGTGATCCTCGAACATCGAAATCGTGAGATTCAACGACGACACTCGACCATTTCACGATTTCGCTACAATTCGACTTTGTTTCCGATGCAATGACGACTTGACGTTATGAACGCATCGGAAATGTGTTTTTTCATAAAAGTAGGACATTTTCGTCAAATCAGCGTTTTTGACCCTCAAACATCGAGATTTCGAGAATAAACGACGACACTCGACCATTTCACGATTTCGCTACATTCGACTTTGTTTCCGATGCAATGACGATTTGTCGTTGTGAACGCATCGAAAATGTGTTTTTTCATAAAAGTCGGACATTTTCGTCAAATCAGCGTTTTTGACCCTCGAACATCGAGATTTCGAGAATAAACAACGACACTCGACCATTTTACCATTTCACTAAAATTCGACAAAGTTTCCGACACTATGAGGATTTGTCGTCGTAAAAGCCTCGGAAATGTGTTTTTTCATGAAAATCGGAAATTTTCGTCAAATCAGCGTTTTTGACCCTCGAACATCGACATCGTGAGATTTAACGACGACACTCGACCATTTCACGATTTCGCTACATTCGACTTTGTTTCCGATGCAATGACGATTTGTCGTCGTGAAAGCCTCGGAAATGTGTTTTTTCATAAAAGTCGGAAATTTTCGTCAAATCAGCGTTTGTGACCCTCGAACTTCGAAATCGTGAGATTCAACGATGACACTCGACCATTTCACGATTTCGCTATAATTCGACTTTGTTTCCGATGCAATGACGACTTGACGTTATGAACGCATCGGAAATGTGTTTTTTCATAAAAGTAGGACATTTTCGTCAAATCAGCGTTTTTGACCCTCGAACATCGATATCGTGAGAATCAACGACGACACTCGACCATTTCACGATTTCGCTACAATTCGACTTTGTTTCCGATGCAATGACGATTTGTCGTCGTGAACGCATCGGAAACGTGATTTTTCATCAAAGTCGGAAATTTTCGTCAAATCAGCGTTTGTGATCCTCGAACATCGTCATCGTGAGATTCAACGACGACACTCGACCATTGTACGATTTCACTAAAATTCGACAAAGTTTCCGACACAATGACGATTTGGCGTCGTAAAAGCCTTGGAAATGTGTTTTTTCATGAAAATCGGAAATTTTGGTAAAATCAGCGTTTTTGACCCTGGAACATCGTCATCGTGAGATTCAACGACGGCACTCGACCATTTCACGATTTCGCTACATTCGACTTTGTTTCCGATGCAATGACGATTTGTCGTTGTGAACGCATCGAAAATGTGTTTTTTCATAAAAGTCGGACATTTTCGTCAAATCAGCGTTTATGACCCTCGAACATCGAGATTTCGAGAATAAACGACGACACTCGACCATTTCACGATTTCGCTACATTCGACTTTGTTTCCGATGCAATGACGATTTGTCGTTGTGAACGCATCGGAAATGTGTTTTTTCATAAAAATCGGAACTTTTCGTCAAATCAGCGTTTTTGACCATCGAACATCGAGATTTCGAGAATAAACGACGACAATCGACCATTTTACGATTTCACTAAAATTCGACAAAGTTTCCGACACTATGAGGATTTGTCGTCGTAAAAGCCTCGGAAATGTGTTTTTTCATGAAAATCGAAAATTTTCGTCAAATCAGCGTTTTTGACCCTCGAACATCGACATCGTGAGATTCAACGACGACACTCGACCATTTCACGATTTCGCTACATTCGACTTTCTTTCCAATGCAATGACGATTTGTCGTTGTGAACGCATTGGAAATGTGTTTTTTCATGAAAGTCGGAAATTTTCGTCAAATCAGCGTTTTTGACCCTCGAACATCGTCATCGTGAGATTCAACGACGGCACTCGACCATTTCACGATTTCGCTACATTCGACTTTGTTTCCGATGCAATGACGATTTGTCGTCGTGAAAGCCTCGGAAATGTGTTTTTTCATAAAAGTCGGAAATATTCGTAAAATCAGCGTTTGTGATCCTCGAACATCGAAATCGTGAGATTCCACGATGACACTCGACCATTTCACTATTTCGCTACAATTCGACTTTGTTTCGGATGCAATGACGATTCGTCGTCGTGAAAGCCTCGGAAATATGATTTTTCATGAATGTCGGAAATTTTCGTCAAATCAGCGTTTTTGACCCTCGAACATCGACATCGTGAGATTCAACGACAACACTCGACCATTTCACGATTTCGCTACAATTCGACTTTTTTTCCGATGCAATGACGATTTGTCGTCGTGAAAGCCTCGGAAATTTGTTTTTTCATAAAAATCGGAAATTTTCGTCAAATCAGCGTTTTTGACCCTCGAACATCGAGATTTCGAGAATAAACAACGACACTCGACCATTTCACGATTTCGCTACATTCGACTTTGTTTCCGATGCAATGACGATTTGTCGTCGTGAAATCCTCGGAAATATGATTTTTCATGAAAGTCGGAAATTTTCGTCAAATCAGCGTTTTTGACCCTCGAACATCGATATCGTGAGATTCAACGACGACACTCGACCATTTCACGATTTCGCTACAATTCGACATTGTTTCCGATGCAATGACGATTTGTCGTTGTGAACGCATCGGAAACGTGATTTTTCATCGAAGGCGGAAATTTTCGTCAAATCAGCGTTCGTGATCCTCGAACATCGAAATCGTGAGATTCAACGACGACACTCGACCATTTCACGATTTCGCTACAATTCGACTTTGTTTCCGATGCAATGACGATTTGTCGTTGTGAACGCATCGGAAACGTGATTTTTCATCGAAGGCGGAAATTTTCGTCAAATCAGCGTTCGTGATCCTCGAACATCGAAATCGTGAGATTCAACGACGACACTCGACCATTTCACGATTTCGCTACCATTCGACTTTGTTTCCGATGCAATGACGATTTGTCGTCGTGAATGCCTCGGAAATGTGTTTTTTCATAAAAGTCGGAAATTTTCGTCAAATCAGCGTTTTTGACCCTCGAACATCGTCATCGTGAGATTCAACGACGACACTCGACCATTGTACGATTTCACTAAAATTCGACAAAGTTTCCGACACAATGACGATTTGGCTTCGTAAAAGCCTCGGAAATGTGTTTTTTCATGAAAATCGGAAATTTTGGTAAAATCAGCGTTTTTGACCCTCGAACATCGTCGTCGTGAGATTCAACGACGGCACTCGACCAATTCACGATTTCGCTACATTCGACTTTGTTTCCGATGCAATGACGATTTGTCGTCGTGAAATCCTCGGAAATATGATTTTTCATGTAAGTCGGAAATTTTCGTCAAATCAGCGTTTTTGAACCTCGAACATCGATATCGTGAGAATCAACGACGACACTCGATCATTTCACGATTTCGCTACAATTCGACTTTGTTTCCGATGCAATGACGATTTGTCGTTGTGAACGCATCGGAAACGTGATTTTTCATCAAAGTCGGAAATTTTCGTCAAATCAGCGTTTTTGACCCTCGAACATCGTCATCGTGAGATTCAACGACGACACTCGACCATTTCACGATTTCGCTACATTCGACTTTGTTTCCGATGCAATGACGATTTGTCGTCGTGAAAGCCTCGGAAATGTGTTTTTTCATAAAAGTCGGAAATTTTCGTCAAATCAGCGTTTGTGATCCTCGAACATCGAAATCGTGAGATTCAACGATGACACTCGACCATTTCACTATTTCGCTACAATTCGACTTTGTTTCCGATGCAATGACGATTTGTCGTCGTGAAAGCATCGGAAATGTGTTTTTTCATAAAAATCGGAACTTTTCGTCAAATCAGCGTTTTTGACCCTCGAACATCGAGATTTCGAGAATAAACAACGACACTCGACCATTTCACGATTTCGCTACATTCGACTTTGTTTCGGATGCAATGACGATTCGTCGTCGTGAAAGCCTCGGAAATATGATTTTTCATGAATGTCGGAAATTTTCGTCAAATCAGCGTTTTTGACCCTCGAACATCGACATCGTGAGATTCAACGACGACACTCGACCATTTCACGATTTCGCTACAATTCGACTTTGTTTCCGATGCAATGACGATTTGTCGTTGTGAACGCATCGGAAACGTGATTTTTCATCAAAGTCGGAAATTTTCGTCAAATCAGCGTTTTTGACCCTCGAACATCGAGATTTCGAGAATAAACGACGACAATCGACCATTTTACGATTTCACTAAAATTCGACAAAGTTTCCGACACTATGAGGATTGTTCGTCGTAAAAGCCTCGGAAATGTGTTTTTTCATGAAAATCGGAAATTTTCGTCAAATCAGCGTTTTTGACCCTCGAACATCGACATCGTGAGATTCAACGACGACACTCGACCATTTCACGATTTCGCTACATTCGACTTTCTTTCCGATGCAATGACGATTTGTCGTTGTGAACGCATTGGAAATGTGTTTTTTCATGAAAGTCGGAAATTTTCGTCAAATCAGCGTTTTTGACCCTCGAACATCGTCATCGTGAGATTCAACGACGGCATTCGACCATTTCACGATTTCGCTACATTCGACTTTGTTTCCGATGCAATGACGATTTGTCGTCGTGAAAGCCTCGGAAATGTGTTTTTTCATAAAAATCGGAACTTTTCGTCAAATCAGCGTTTTTGACTCTCGAACATCGAGATTTCGAGAATAAACAACGACACTCGACCATTTCGCGATTTCGCTACATTCGACTTTGTTTCGGATGCAATGACGATTCGTCGTCGTGAAAGCCTCGGAAATATGATTTTTCATGAATGTCGGAAATTTTCGTCAAATCAGCGTTTTTGACCCTCTAACATCGACATCGTGAGATTCAACGACGACACTCGACCATTTCACGATTTCGCTACAATTCGACTTTGTTTCCGATGCAATGACGATTTGTCGTTGTGAACGCATCGGAAATGTGTTTTTTCATAAAAATCGGAACTTTTCGTCAAATCAGCGTTTTTGACTCTCGAACATCGAGATTTCGAGAATAAACAACGACACTCGACCATTTCGCGATTTCGCTACATTCGACTTTGTTTCGGATGCAATGACGATTCGTCGTCGTGAAAGCCTCGGAAATATGTTTTTACATGAATGTCGAAAATTTTCGTCAAATCAGCGTTTTTGACCCTCGAACATCGACATCGTGAGATTCAACGACGACACTCGACCATTGTACGATTTCACTAAAATTCGACAAAGTTTCCGACACAATGACGATTTGGCTTCGTAAAAGCCTCGGAAATGTGTTTTTTCATGAAAATCGGAAATTTTGGTAAAATCAGCGTTTTTGACCCTCGAACATCGTCGTCGTGAGATTCAACGACGGCACTCGACCAATTCACGATTTCGCTACATTCGACTTTGTTTCCGATGCAATGACGATTTGTCGTCGTGAAAGCCTCGGAAATGTGTTTTTTCATAAAAGTCGGAAATTTTCGTCAAATCAGCGTTTGTGACCCTCGAACATCGAAATCGTGAGATTCATCGACGACGCTCGACCATTTCACGATTTCGCTACAATTCGACTTTGTTTCCGATGCAATGACGATTTGTCGTTGTGAACGCATCGGAAATGTGTTTTTTCATAAAAATCGGAACTTTTCGTCAAATCAGCGTTTTTGACTCTCGAACATCGAGATTTCGAGAATAAACAACGACACTCGACCATTTCGCGATTTCGCTACATTCGACTTTGTTTCGGATGCAATGACGATTCGTCGTCGTGAAAGCCTCGGAAATATGTTTTTACATGAATGTCGAAAATTTTCGTCAAATCAGCGTTTTTGACCCTCGAACATCGACATCGTGAGATTCAACGACGACACTCGACCATTGTACGATTTCACTAAAATTCGACAAAGTTTCCGACACAATGACGATTTGGCTTCGTAAAAGCCTCGAAAATGTGTTTTTTCATGAAAATCGGAAATTTTGGTAAAATCAGCGTTTTTGACCCTCGAACATCGTCGTCGTGAGATTCAACGACGGCACTCGACCAATTCACGATTTCGCTACATTCGACTTTGTTTCCGATGCAATGACGATTTGTCGTCGTGAAAGCCTCGGAAATGTGTTTTTTCATAAAAGTCGGAAATTTTCGTCAAATCAGCGTTTGTGACCCTCGAACATCGAAATCGTGAGATTCATCGACGACGCTCGACCATTTCACGATTTCGCTACAATTCGACTTTGTTTCCGATGCAATGACGACTTGACGTTATGAACGCATCGGAAATGTGTTTTTTCATAAAAGTAGGACATTTTCGTCAAATCAGCGTTTTTGACCCTCAAACATCGAGATTTCGAGAATAAACGACGACACTCGACCATTTCACGATTTCGCTACATTCGACTTTGTTTCCGATGCAATGACGATTTGTCGTCGTGAAATCCTCGGAAATATGATTTTTCATGTAAGTCGGAAATTTTCGTCAAATCAGCGTTTTTGAACCTCGAACATCGAGATTTCGAGAATAAACAACGACACTCGACCATTTCACGATTTCGCTACATTCGACTTTGTTTCGGATGCAATGACGATTCGTCGTCGTGAAAGCCTCGGAAATATGATTTTTCATGAATGTCGGAAATTTTCGTCAAATCAGCGTTTTTGACCCTCGAACATCGACATCGTGAGATTCAACGACGACACTCGACCATTTCACGATTTCGCTACAATTCGACTTTGTTTCCGATGCAATGACGATTTGTCGTTCTGAACGCATCGGAAACGTGATTTTTAATCAAAGTCGGAAATTTTCGTCAAATCAGCGTTTTTGACGCTCGAACATCGTCATCGTGAGATTCAACGACGACACTCGACCATTTCACGATTTCACTAAAATTCGACAAAGTTTCCGACACAATGACGATTTAGCGTCGTAAAAGCCTCGGAAATGTGTTTTTTCATGAATATCGGAAATTTTCGTAAAATCAGCGTTTTTGACCCTCGAACATCGTCATCGTGAGATTCAACGACGGCACTCGACCATTTCACGATTTCGCTACATTCGACTTTGTTTCCGATGCAATGACAATTTGTCGTCGTGAAAGCCTCGGAAATGTGTTTTTTCATAAAAGTCGGAAATTTTCGTCAAATCAGCGTCTGTGACCCTCGAACTTCGAAATCGTGAGATTCAACGATGACACTCGACCATTTCACGATTTCGCTACAATTCGCCTTTGTTTCCGATGCAATGACGACTTGACGTTATGAACGCATCGGAAATGTGTTTTTTCATAAAAGTAGGACATTTTCGTCAAATCAGCGTTTTTGACCCTCAAACATCGAGATTTCGAGAATAAACGACGACACTCGACCATTTCACGATTTCGCTACATTCGACTTTGTTTCCGATGCAATGACGATGTGTCGTCGTGACAGCCTCGGAAATGTGATTTTTCATGAATGTCGGAAATTTTCGTCAAATCAGCGTTCGTGATCCTCGAACATCGAAATCGTGAGATACAACGACGACACTCGACCACTTCACGATTTCGCTACATTCGACTTTCATGTTTTTTCATGAAAGTCGGAAATTTTCGTCAAATCAGCGTTTTTGACCCTCGAACATCGTCATCGTGAGATTCAACGACGGCACTCGACCATTTCACGATTTCGCTACATTCGACTTTGTTTCCGATGCAATGACGATTTGTCGTCGTGAAAGCCTCGGAAATGTGTTTTTTCATAAAAGTCGGAAATATTCGTAAAATCAGCGTTTGTGATCCTCGAACATCGAAATCGTGAGATTCCACGATGACACTCGACCATTTCACTATTTCGCTACAATTCGACTTTGTTTCGGATGCAATGACGATTCGTCGTCGTGAAAGCCTCGGAAATATGATTTTTCATGAATGTCGGAAATTTTCGTCAAATCAGCGTTTTTGACCCTCGAACATCGACATCGTGAGATTCAACGACAACACTCGACCATTTCACGATTTCGCTACAATTCGACTTTTTTTCCGATGCAATGACGATTTGTCGTCGTGAAAGCCTCGGAAATGTGTTTTTTCATAAAAATCGGAAATTTTCGTCAAATCAGCGTTTTTGAACCTCGAACATCGAGATTTCGAGAATAAACAACGACACTCGACCATTTCACGATTTCGCTACATTCGACTTTGTTTCGGATGCAATGACGATTCGTCGTCGTGAAAGCCTCGGAAATATGATTTTTCATGAATGTCGGAAATTTTCGTCAAATCAGCGTTTTTGACCCTCGAACATCGACATCGTGAGATTCAACGACGACACTCGACCATTTCACGATTTCGCTACAATTCGACTTTGTTTCCGATGCAATGACGATTTGTCGTTGTGAACGCATCGGAAACGTGATTTTTAATCAAAGTCGGAAATTTTCGTCAAATCAGCGTTTTTGACGCTCGAACATCGTCATCGTGAGATTCAACGACGACACTCGACCATTTCACGATTTCACTAAAATTCGACAAAGTTTCCGACACAATGACGATTTGGCGTCGTAAAAGCCTCGGAAATGTGTTTTTTCATGAATATCGGAAATTTTCGTAAAATCAGCGTTTTTGACCCTCGAACATCGTCATCGTGAGATTCAACGACGGCACTCGACCATTTCACGATTTCGCTACATTCGACTTTGTTTCCGATGCAATGACGATTTGTCGTTGTGAACGCATCGAAAATGTGTTTTTTCATAAAAGTCGGACATTTTCGTCAAATCAGCGTTTATGACCCTCGAACATCGAGATTTCGAGAATAAACGACGACACCCGACCATTTCACGATTTCGCTACATTCGACTTTGTTTCCGATGCAATGACGATTTGTCGTTGTGAACGCATCGGAAATGTGTTTTTTCATAAAAATCGGAAATTTTCGTCAAATCAGCGTTTGTGACCCTCGAACATCGAAATCGTGAGATTCAACGATGACACTCGACCATTTCACGATTTCGCTACAATTCGACTTTGTTTCCGATGCAATGACGACTTGACGTTATGAACGCATCGGAAATGTCTTTTTTCATAAAAGTAGGACATTTTCATCAAATCAGCGTTTTTGACCCTCAAACATCGAGATTTCGAGAATAAACGACGACACTCGACAATTTCACGATTTCGCTACATTCGACTTTCTTTCCAATGCAATGACGATTTGTCGTTGTGAACGCATTGGAAATGTGTTTTTTCATGAAAGTCGGAAATTTTCGTCAAATCAGCGTTTTTGACCCTCGAACATCGTCATCGTGAGATTCAACGACGGCACTCGACCATTTCACGATTTCGCTACATTCGACTTTGTTTCCGATGCAATGACGATTTGTCGTCGTGAAAGCCTCGGAAATGTGTTTTTTCATAAAAGTCGGAAATATTCGTAAAATCAGCGTTTTTGACCCTCGAACATCGAGATTTCGAGAATAAACAACGACACTCGACCATTTCACGATTTCGCTACATTCGACTTTGTTTCCGATGCAATGACGATTTGTCGTCGTGAAATCCTCGGAAATATGATTTTTCATGAAAGTCGGAAATTTTCGTCAAATCAGCGTTTTTGACCCTCGAACATCGATATCGTGAGATTCAACGACGACACTCGACCATTTCACGATTTCGCTACAATTCGACTTTGTTTCCGATGCAATGACGATTTGTCGTTGTGAACGCATCGGAAACGTGATTTTTCATCGAAGGCGGAAATTTTCGTCAAATCAGCGTTCGTGATCCTCGAACATCGAAATCGTGAGATTCAACGACGGCACTCGACCAATTCACGATTTCGCTACATTCGACTTTGTTTCCGATGCAATGACGATTTGTCGTCGTGAAAGCCTCGGAAATGTGTTTTTTCATAAAAGTCGGAAATTTTCGTCAAATCAGCGTTTGTGACCCTCGAACATCGAAATCGTGAGATTCAACGATGACACTCGACCATTTCACGATTTCGCTACAATTCGACTTTGTTTCCGATGCAATGACGACTTGACGTTATGAACGCATCGGAAATGTCTTTTTTCATAAAAGTAGGACATTTTCATCAAATCAGCGTTTTTGACCCTCAAACATCGAGATTTCGAGAATAAACGACGACACTCGACAATTTCACGATTTCGCTACATTCGACTTTGTTTCCGATGCAATGACGATATGTCGTCGTGAAATCCTCGGAAATATGATTTTTCATGTAAGTCGGAAATTTTCGTCAAATCAGCGTTTTTGACCCTCGAACATCGACATCGTGAGATTCAACGACGACACTCGACCATTTCACGATTTCGCTACAATTCGACTTTGTTTCCGATGCAATGACGATTTGTCGTTGTGAACGCATCGGAAACGTGATTTTTCATCAAAGTCGGAAATTTTCGTCAAATCAGCGTTTTTGACGCTCGAACATCGTCATCGTGAAATTCAACGACGACACTCGACCATTTCACGATTTCACTAAAATTCGACAAAGTTTCCGACACAATGACGATTTGGCGTCGTAAAAGCCTCGGAAATGTGTTTTTTCATGAATATCGGAAATTTTCGTAAAATCAGCGTTTTTGACCCTCGAACATCGACATCGTGAGATTCAACGACGACACTCGACCATTTCACGATTTCGCTACATTCGACTTTGTTTCCGATGCAATGACAATTTGTCGTCGTGAAAGCCTCGGAAATGTGTTTTTTCATAAAAGTCGGAAATTTTCGTCAAATCAGCGTTTGTGACCCTCGAACTTCGAAATCGTGAGATTCAACGACGACACTCGACCATTTCACGATTTCGCTACAATTCGACTTTGTTTCCGATGCAATGACGATTTGTCGTTGTGAACGCATCGGAAATGTGTTTTTTCATAAAAATCGGAACTTTTCGTCAAATCAGCGTTTTTGACTCTCGAACATCGAGATTTCGAGAATAAACAACGACACTCGACCATTTCGCGATTTCGCTACAATTCGACTTTGTTTCCGATGCAATGACGATTTGTCGTTGTGAACGCATCGAAAATGTGTTTTTTCATAAAAGTCGGACATTTTCGTCAAATCAGCGTTTATGACCCTCGAACATCGAGATTTCGAGAATAAACGACGACACTCGACCATTTCACGATTTCGCTACATTCGACTTTGTTTCCGATGCAATGACGATTTGTCGTTGTGAACGCATCGGAAATGTGTTTTTTCATAAAAATCGGAACTTTTCGTCAAATCAGCGTTTTTGACCATCGAACATCGAGATTTCGAGAATAAACGACGACAATCGACCATTTTACGATTTCACTAAAATTCGACAAAGTTTCCGACACTATGAGGATTTGTCGTCCTAAAAGCCTCGGAAATGTGTTTTTTCATGAAAATCGAAAATTTTCGTCAAATCAGCGTTTTTGACCCTCGAACATCGACATCGTGAGATTCAACGACGACACTCGACCATTTCACGATTTCGCTACATTCGACTTTCTTTCCAATGCAATGACGATTTGTCGTTGTGAACGCATTGGAAATGTGTTTTTTCATGAAAGTCGGAAATTTTCGTCAAATCAGCGTTTTTGACCCTCGAACATCGTCATCGTGAGATTCAACGACGGCACTCGACCATTTCACGATTTCGCTACATTCGACTTTGTTTCCGATGCAATGACGATTTGTCGTCGTGAAAGCCTCGGAAATGTGTTTTTTCATAAAAGTCGGAAATATTCGTAAAATCAGCGTTTGTGATCCTCGAACATCGAAATCGTGAGATTCCACGATGACACTCGACCATTTCACTATTTCGCTACAATTCGACTTTGTTTCGGATGCAATGACGATTCGTCGTCGTGAAAGCCTCGGAAATATGATTTTTCATGAATGTCGGAAATTTTCGTCAAATCAGCGTTTTTGACCCTCGAACATCGACATCGTGAGATTCAACGACAACACTCGACCATTTCACGATTTCGCTACAATTCGACTTTTTTTCCGATGCAATGACGATTTGTCGTCGTGAAAGCCTCGGAAATGTGTTTTTTCATAAAAATCGGAAATTTTCGTCAAATCAGCGTTTTTGACCCTCGAACATCGAGATTTCGAGAATAAACAACGACACTCGACCATTTCACGATTTCGCTACATTCGACTTTGTTTCCGATGCAATGACGATTTGTCGTCGTGAAATCCTCGGAAATATGATTTTTCATGAAAGTCGGAAATTTTCGTCAAATCAGCGTTTTTGACCCTCGAACATCGATATCGTGAGATTCAACGACGACACTCGACCATTTCACGATTTCGCTACAATTCGACATTGTTTCCGATGCAATGACGATTTGTCGTTGTGAACGCATCGGAAACGTGATTTTTCATCGAAGGCGGAAATTTTCGTCAAATCAGCGTTCGTGATCCTCGAACATCGAAATCGTGAGATTCAACGACGACACTCGACCATTTCACGATTTCGCTACAATTCGACTTTGTTTCCGATGCAATGACGATTTGTCGTTGTGAACGCATCGGAAACGTGATTTTTCATCGAAGGCGGAAATTTTCGTCAAATCAGCGTTCGTGATCCTCGAACATCGAAATCGTGAGATTCAACGACGACACTCGACCATTTCACGATTTCGCTACCATTCGACTTTGTTTCCGATGCAATGACGATTTGTCGTCGTGAATGCCTCGGAAATGTGTTTTTTCATAAAAGTCGGAAATTTTCGTCAAATCAGCGTTTTTGACCCTCGAACATCGTCATCGTGAGATTCAACGACGACACTCGACCATTGTACGATTTCACTAAAATTCGACAAAGTTTCCGACACAATGACGATTTGGCTTCGTAAAAGCCTCGGAAATGTGTTTTTTCATGAAAATCGGAAATTTTGGTAAAATCAGCGTTTTTGACCCTCGAACATCGTCGTCGTGAGATTCAACGACGGCACTCGACCAATTCACGATTTCGCTACATTCGACTTTGTTTCCGATGCAATGACGATTTGTCGTCGTGAAATCCTCGGAAATATGATTTTTCATGTAAGTCGGAAATTTTCGTCAAATCAGCGTTTTTGAACCTCGAACATCGATATCGTGAGAATCAACGACGACACTCGATCATTTCACGATTTCGCTACAATTCGACTTTGTTTCCGATGCAATGACGATTTGTCGTTGTGAACGCATCGGAAACGTGATTTTTCATCAAAGTCGGAAATTTTCGTCAAATCAGCGTTTTTGACCCTCGAACATCGTCATCGTGAGATTCAACGACGACACTCGACCATTTCACGATTTCGCTACATTCGACTTTGTTTCCGATGCAATGACGATTTGTCGTCGTGAAAGCCTCGGAAATGTGTTTTTTCATAAAAGTCGGAAATTTTCGTCAAATCAGCGTTTGTGATCCTCGAACATCGAAATCGTGAGATTCAACGATGACACTCGACCATTTCACTATTTCGCTACAATTCGACTTTGTTTCCGATGCAATGACGATTTGTCGTCGTGAAAGCATCGGAAATGTGTTTTTTCATAAAAATCGGAACTTTTCGTCAAATCAGCGTTTTTGACCCTCGAACATCGAGATTTCGAGAATAAACAACGACACTCGACCATTTCACGATTTCGCTACATTCGACTTTGTTTCGGATGCAATGACGATTCGTCGTCGTGAAAGCCTCGGAAATATGATTTTTCATGAATGTCGGAAATTTTCGTCAAATCAGCGTTTTTGACCCTCGAACATCGACATCGTGAGATTCAACGACGACACTCGACCATTTCACGATTTCGCTACAATTCGACTTTGTTTCCGATGCAATGACGATCTGTCGTTGTGAACGCATCGGAAACGTGATTTTTCATCAAAGTCGGAAATTTTCGTCAAATCAGCGTTTTTGACCCTCGAACATCGAGATTTCGAGAATAAACGACGACAATCGACCATTTTACGATTTCACTAAAATTCGACAAAGTTTCCGACACTATGAGGATTGTTCGTCGTAAAAGCCTCGGAAATGTGTTTTTTCATGAAAATCGGAAATTTTCGTCAAATCAGCGTTTTTGACCCTCGAACATCGACATCGTGAGATTCAACGACGACACTCGACCATTTCACGATTTCGCTACATTCGACTTTCTTTCCGATGCAATGACGATTTGTCGTTGTGAACGCATTGGAAATGTGTTTTTTCATGAAAGTCGGAAATTTTCGTCAAATCAGCGTTTTTGACCCTCGAACATCGTCATCGTGAGATTCAACGACGGCATTCGACCATTTCACGATTTCGCTACATTCGACTTTGTTTCCGATGCAATGACGATTTGTCGTCGTGAAAGCCTCGGAAATGTGTTTTTTCATAAAAATCGGAACTTTTCGTCAAATCAGCGTTTTTGACTCTCGAACATCGAGATTTCGAGAATAAACAACGACACTCGACCATTTCGCGATTTCGCTACATTCGACTTTGTTTCGGATGCAATGACGATTCGTCGTCGTGAAAGCCTCGGAAATATGATTTTTCATGAATGTCGGAAATTTTCGTCAAATCAGCGTTTTTGACCCTCTAACATCGACATCGTGAGATTCAACGACGACACTCGACCATTTCACGATTTCGCTACAATTCGACTTTGTTTCCGATGCAATGACGATTTGTCGTTGTGAACGCATCGGAAATGTGTTTTTTCATAAAAATCGGAACTTTTCGTCAAATCAGCGTTTTTGACTCTCGAACATCGAGATTTCGAGAATAAACAACGACACTCGACCATTTCGCGATTTCGCTACATTCGACTTTGTTTCGGATGCAATGACGATTCGTCGTCGTGAAAGCCTCGGAAATATGTTTTTACATGAATGTCGAAAATTTTCGTCAAATCAGCGTTTTTGACCCTCGAACATCGACATCGTGAGATTCAACGACGACACTCGACCATTGTACGATTTCACTAAAATTCGACAAAGTTTCCGACACAATGACGATTTGGCTTCGTAAAAGCCTCGGAAATGTGTTTTTTCATGAAAATCGGAAATTTTGGTAAAATCAGCGTTTTTGACCCTCGAACATCGTCGTCGTGAGATTCAACGACGGCACTCGACCAATTCACGATTTCGCTACATTCGACTTTGTTTCCGATGCAATGACGATTTGTCGTCGTGAAAGCCTCGGAAATGTGTTTTTTCATAAAAGTCGGAAATTTTCGTCAAATCAGCGTTTGTGACCCTCGAACATCGAAATCGTGAGATTCATCGAAGACGCTCGACCATTTCACGATTTCGCTACAATTCGACTTTGTTTCCGATGCAATGACGACTTGACGTTATGAACGCATCGGAAATGTGTTTTTTCATAAAAGTAGGACATTTTCGTCAAATCAGCGTTTTTGACCCTCAAACATCGAGATTTCGTGAATAAACGACGACACTCGACCATTTCACGATTTCGCTACATTCGACTTTGTTTCCGATGCAATGACGATTTGTCGTCGTGAAAGCCTCGGAAATGTGTTTTTTCATAAAAGTCGGAAATTTTCGTCAAATCAGCGTTTGTGACCCTCGAACATCGAAATCGTGAGATTCATCGACGACGCTCGACCATTTCACGATTTCGCTACAATTCGACTTTGTTTCCGATGCAATGACGACTTGACGTTATGAACGCATCGGAAATGTGTTTTTTCATAAAAGTAGGACATTTTCGTCAAATCAGCGTTTTTGACCCTCAAACATCGAGATTTCGAGAATAAACGACGACACTCGACCATTTCACGATTTCGCTACATTCGACTTTGTTTCCGATGCAATGACGATTTGTCGTCGTGAAATCCTCGGAAATATGATTTTTCATGTAAGTCGGAAATTTTCGTCAAATCAGCGTTGTTGAACCTCGAACATCGAGATTTCGAGAATAAACAACGACACTCGACCATTTCACGATTTCGCTACATTCGACTTTGTTTCGGATGCAATGACGATTCGTCGTCGTGAAAGCCTCGGAAATATGATTTTTCATGAATGTCGGAAATTTTCGTCAAATCAGCGTTTTTGACCCTCGAACATCGACATCGTGAGATTCAACGACGACACTCGACCATTTCACGATTTCGCTACAATTCGACTTTGTTTCCGATGCAATGACGATTTGTCGTTGTGAACGCATCGGAAACGTGATTTTTAATCAAAGTCGGAAATTTTCGTCAAATCAGCGTTTTTGACGCTCGAACATCGTCATCGTGAGATTCAACGACGACACTCGACCATTTCACGATTTCACTAAAATTCGACAAAGTTTCCGACACAATGACGATTTGGCGTCGTAAAAGCCTCGGAAATGTGTTTTTTCATGAATATCGGAAATTTTCGTAAAATCAGCGTTTTTGACCCTCGAACATCGTCATCGTGAGATTCAACGACGGCACTCGACCATTTCACGATTTCGCTACATTCGACTTTGTTTCCGATGCAATGACGATTTGTCGTTGTGAACGCATCGAAAATGTGTTTTTTCATAAAAGTCGGACATTTTCGTCAAATCAGCGTTTATGACCCTCGAACATCGAGATTTCGAGAATAAACGACGACACCCGACCATTTCACGATTTCGCTACATTCGACTTTGTTTCCGATGCAATGACGATTTGTCGTTGTGAACGCATCGGAAATGTGTTTTTTCATAAAAATCGGAAATTTTCGTCAAATCAGCGTTTGTGACCCTCGAACATCGAAATCGTGAGATTCAACGATGACACTCGACCATTTCACGATTTCGCTACAATTCGACTTTGTTTCCGATGCAATGACGACTTGACGTTATGAACGCATCGGAAATGTCTTTTTTCATAAACGTAGGACATTTTCATCAAATCAGCGTTTTTGACCCTCAAACATCGAGATTTCGAGAATAAACGACGACACTCGACAATTTCACGATTTCGCTACATTCGACTTTCTTTCCAATGCAATGACGATTTGTCGTTGTGAACGCATTGGAAATGTGTTTTTTCATGAAAGTCGGAAATTTTCGTCAAATCAGCGTTTTTGACCCTCGAACATCGTCATCGTGAGATTCAACGACGGCACTCGACCATTTCACGATTTCGCTACATTCGACTTTGTTTCCGATGCAATGACGATTTGTCGTCGTGAAAGCCTCGGAAATGTGTTTTTTCATAAAAGTCGGAAATATTCGTAAAATCAGCGTTTTTGACCCTCGAACATCGAGATTTCGAGAATAAACAACGACACTCGACCATTTCACGATTTCGCTACATTCGACTTTGTTTCCGATGCAATGACGATTTGTCGTCGTGAAATCCTCGGAAATATGATTTTTCATGAAAGTCGGAAATTTTCGTCAAATCAGCGTTTTTGACCCTCGAACATCGATATCGTGAGATTCAACGACGACACTCGACCATTTCACGATTTCGCTACAATTCGACTTTGTTTCCGATGCAATGACGATTTGTCGTTGTGAACGCATCGGAAACGTGATTTTTCATCGAAGGCGGAAATTTTCGTCAAATCAGCGTTCGTGATCCTCGAACATCGAAATCGTGAGATTCAACGACGGCACTCGACCAATTCACGATTTCGCTACATTCGACTTTGTTTCCGATGCAATGACGATTTGTCGTCGTGAAAGCCTCGGAAATGTGTTTTTTCATAAAAGTCGGAAATTTTCGTCAAATCAGCGTTTGTGACCCTCGAACATCGAAATCGTGAGATTCAACGATGACACTCGACCATTTCACGATTTCGCTACAATTCGACTTTGTTTCCGATGCAATGACGACTTGACGTTATGAACGCATCGGAAATGTCTTTTTTCATAAAAGTAGGACATTTTCATCAAATCAGCGTTTTTGACCCTCAAACATCGAGATTTCGAGAATAAACGACGACACTCGACAATTTCACGATTTCGCTACATTCGACTTTGTTTCCGATGCAATGACGATTTGTCGTCGTGAAATCCTCGGAAATATGATTTTTCATGTAAGTCGGAAATTTTCGTCAAATCAGCGTTTTTGACCCTCGAACATCGACATCGTGAGATTCAACGACGACACTCGACCATTTCACGATTTCGCTACAATTCGACTTTGTTTCCGATGCAATGACGATTTGTCGTTGTGAACGCATCGGAAACGTGATTTTTCATCAAAGTCGGAAATTTTCGTCAAATCAGCGTTTTTGACGCTCGAACATCGTCATCGTGAAATTCAACGACGACACTCGACCATTTCACGATTTCACTAAAATTCGACAAAGTTTCCGACACAATGACGATTTGGCGTCGTAAAAGCCTCGGAAATGTGTTTTTTCATGAATATCGGAAATTTTCGTAAAATCAGCGTTTTTGACCCTCGAACATCGACATCGTGAGATTCAACGACGACACTCGACCATTTCACGATTTCGCTACATTCGACTTTGTTTCCGATGCAATGACAATTTGTCGTCGTGAAAGCCTCGGAAATGTGTTTTTTCATAAAAGTCGGAAATTTTCGTCAAATCAGCGTTTGTGACCCTCGAACTTCGAAATCGTGAGATTCAACGACGACACTCGACCATTTCACGATTTCGCTACAATTCGACTTTGTTTCCGATGCAATGACGATTTGTCGTTGTGAACGCATCGGAAATGTGTTTTTACATGAATGTCGAAAATTTTCGTCAAATCAGCGTTTTTGACTCTCGAACATCGAGATTTCGAGAATAAACAACGACACTCGACCATTTCGCGATTTCGCTACATTCGACTTTGTTTCGGATGCAATGACGATTCGTCGTCGTGAAAGCCTCGGAAATATGTTTTTACATGAATGTCGAAAATTTTCGTCAAATCAGCGTTTTTGACCCTCGAACATCGACATCGTGAGATTCAACGACGACACTCGACCATTTCACGATTTCGCTACATTCGACTTTCTTTCCGATGCAATGACGATTTGTCGTTGTGAACGCATTGGAAATGTGTTTTTTCATGAAAGTCGAAAATTTTCGTCAAATCAGCGTTTTTGACCCTCGAACATCGTCATCGTGAGATTCAACGACGGCACTCGACCATTTCACGATTTCGCTACATTCGACTTTGTTTCCGATGCAATGACGATTTGTCGTCGTGAAAGCCTCGGAAATGTGTTTTTTCATGAAAATCGGAAATTTTGGTAAAATCAGCGTTTTTGACCCTCGAACATCGTCATCGTGAGATTCAACGACGGCACTCGACCATTTCACGATTTCGCTACATTCGACTTTGTTTCCGATGCAATGACGATTTGTCGTCGTGAAAGCCTCGGAAATGTGTTTTTTCATAAAAGTCGGAAATTTTCGTCAAATCAGCGTTTGTGACCCTCAAACATCGAGATTTCGAGAATAAACGACGACACTCGACCATTTCACGATTTCGCTACATTCGACTTTGTTTCCGATGCAATGACGATTTGTCGTCGTGAAATCCTCGGAAATATGATTTTTCATGTAAGTCGAAAATTTTCGTCAAATCAGCGTTTTTGAACCTCGAACATCGAGATTTCGAGAATAAACAACGACACTCGACCATTTCACGATTTCGCTACATTCGACTTTGTTTCGGATGCAATGACGATTCGTCGTCGTGAAAGCCTCGGAAATATGATTTTTCATGTATGTCGGAAATTTTCGTCAAATCAGCGTTTTTGACCCTCGAACATCGACATCGTGAGATTCAACGACGACACTCGACCATTTCACGATTTCGCTACAATTCGACTTTGTTTCCGATGCAATGACGATTTGTCGTTCTGAACGCATCGGAAACGTGATTTTTAATCAAAGTCGGAAATTTTCGTCAAATCAGCGTTTTTGACGCTCGAACATCGTCATCGTGAGATTCAACGACGACACTCGACCATTTCACGATTTCACTAAAATTCGACAAAGTTTCCGACACAATGACGATTTGGCGTCGTAAAAGCCTCGGAAATGTGTTTTTTCATGAAAATCGGAAATTTTCGTCAAATCAGCGTTTTTGACCCTCGAACATCGACATCGTGAGATTCAACGACGACACTCGACCATTTCACGATTTCGCTACATTCGACTTTCTTTCCAATGCAATGACGATTTGTCGTTGTGAACGCATTGGAAATGTGTTTTTTCATGAAAGTCGGAAATTTTCGTCAAATCAGCGTTTTTGACCCTCGAACATCGTCATCGTGAGATTCAACGACGGCACTCGACCATTTCACGATTTCGCTACATTCGACTTTGTTTCCGATGCAATGACGATTTGTCGTCGTGAAAGCCTCGGAAATGTGTTTTTTCATAAAAGTCGGAAATATTCGTAAAATCAGCGTTTGTGATCCTCGAACATCGAAATCGTGAGATTCCACGATGACACTCGACCATTTCACTATTTCGCTACAATTCGACTTTGTTTCGGATGCAATGACGATTCGTCGTCGTGAAAGCCTCGGAAATATGATTTTTCATGAATGTCGGAAATTTTCGTCAAATCAGCGTTTTTGACCCTCGAACATCGACATCGTGAGATTCAACGACAACACTCGACCATTTCACGATTTCGCTACAATTCGACTTTTTTTCCGATGCAATGACGATTTGTCGTCGTGAAAGCCTCGGAAATGTGTTTTTTCATAAAAATCGGAAATTTTCGTCAAATCAGCGTTTTTGACCCTCGAACATCGAGATTTCGAGAATAAACAACGACACTCGACCATTTCACGATTTCGCTACATTCGACTTTGTTTCCGATGCAATGACGATTTGTCGTCGTGAAATCCTCGGAAATATGATTTTTCATGAAAGTCGGAAATTTTCGTCAAATCAGCGTTTTTGACCCTCGAACATCGATATCGTGAGATTCAACGACGACACTCGACCATTTCACGATTTCGCTACAATTCGACTTTGTTTCCGATGCAATGACGATTTGTCGTTGTGAACGCATCGGAAACGTGATTTTTCATCGAAGGCGGAAATTTTCGTCAAATCAGCGTTCGTGATCCTCGAACATCGAAATCGTGAGATTCAACGACGACACTCGACCATTTCACGATTTCGCTACAATTCGACTTTGTTTCCGATGCAATGACGATTTGTCGTTGTGAACGCATCGGAAATGTGTTTTTTCATAAAAATCGGAACTTTTCGTCAAATCAGCGTTTTTGACTCTCGAACATCGAGATTTCGAGAATAAACAACGACACTCGACCATTTCGCGATTTCGCTACATTCGACTTTGTTTCGGATGCAATGACGATTCGTCGTCGTGAAAGCCTCGGAAATATGATTTTTCATGAATGTCGGAAATTTTCGTCAAATCAGCGTTTTTGACCCTCTAACATCGACATCGTGAGATTCAACGACGACACTCGACCATTTCACGATTTCGCTACAATTCGACTTTGTTTCCGATGCAATGACGATTTGTCGTTGTGAACGCATCGGAAATGTGTTTTTTCATAAAAATCGGAACTTTTCGTCAAATCAGCGTTTTTGACTCTCGAACATCGAGATTTCGAGAATAAACAACGACACTCGACCATTTCGCGATTTCGCTACATTCGACTTTGTTTCGGATGCAATGACGATTCGTCGTCGTGAAAGCCTCGGAAATATGTTTTTACATGAATGTCGAAAATTTTCGTCAAATCAGCGTTTTTGACCCTCGAACATCGACATCGTGAGATTCAACGACGACACTCGACCATTTCACGATTTCGCTACATTCGACTTTCTTTCCGATGCAATGACGATTTGTCGTTGTGAACGCATTGGAAATGTGTTTTTTCATGAAAGTCGAAAATTTTCGTCAAATCAGCGTTTTTGACCCTCGAACATCGTCATCGTGAGATTCAACGACGGCACTCGACCATTTCACGATTTCGCTACATTCGACTTTGTTTCCGATGCAATGACGATTTGTCGTCGTGAAAGCCTCGGAAATGTGTTTTTTCATGAAAATCGGAAATTTTGGTAAAATCAGCGTTTTTGACCCTCGAACATCGTCATCGTGAGATTCAACGACGGCACTCGACCATTTCACGATTTCGCTACATTCGACTTTGTTTCCGATGCAATGACGATTTGTCGTCGTGAAAGCCTCGGAAATGTGTTTTTTCATAAAAGTCGGAAATTTTCGTCAAATCAGCGTTTGTGACCCTCGAACATCGAAATCGTGAGATTCATCGACGACGCTCGACCATTTCACGATTTCGCTACAATTCGACTTTGTTTCCGATGCAATGACGACTTGACGTTATGAACGCATCGGAAATGTGTTTTTTCATAAAAGTAGGACATTTTCGTCAAATCAGCGTTTTTGACCCTCAAACATCGAGATTTCGAGAATAAACGACGACACTCGACCATTTCACGATTTCGCTACATTCGACTTTGTTTCCGATGCAATGACGATTTGTCGTCGTGAAATCCTCGGAAATATGATTTTTCATGTAAGTCGAAAATTTTCGTCAAATCAGCGTTTTTGAACCTCGAACATCGAGATTTCGAGAATAAACAACGACACTCGACCATTTCACGATTTCGCTACATTCGACTTTGTTTCGGATGCAATGACGATTCGTCGTCGTGAAAGCCTCGGAAATATGATTTTTCATGTATGTCGGAAATTTTCGTCAAATCAGCGTTTTTGACCCTCGAACATCGACATCGTGAGATTCAACGACGACACTCGACCATTTCACGATTTCGCTACAATTCGACTTTGTTTCCGATGCAATGACGATTTGTCGTTCTGAACGCATCGGAAACGTGATTTTTAATCAAAGTCGGAAATTTTCGTCAAATCAGCGTTTTTGACGCTCGAACATCGTCATCGTGAGATTCAACGACGACACTCGACCATTTCACGATTTCACTAAAATTCGACAAAGTTTCCGACACAATGACGATTTGGCGTCGTAAAAGCCTCGGAAATGTGTTTTTTCATGAAAATCGGAAATTTTCGTCAAATCAGCGTTTTTGACCCTCGAACATCGACATCGTGAGATTCATCGACGACGCTCGACCATTTCACGATTTCGCTACATTCGACTTTGTTTCCGATGCAATGACGATTTGTCGTCGTGAAAGCCTCGGAAATGTGTTTTTTCATGAAAATCGGAAATTTTGGTAAAATCAGCGTTTTTGACCCTCGAACATCGTCATCGTGAGATTCAACGACGGCACTCGACCATTTCACGATTTCGCTACATTCGACTTTGTTTCCGATGCAATGACGATTTGTCGTCGTGAAAGCCTCGGAAATGTGTTTTTTCATAAAAGTCGGAAATTTTCGTCAAATCAGCGTTTGTGACCCTCGAACATCGAAATCGTGAGATTCATCGACGACGCTCGACCATTTCACGATTTCGCTACAATTCGACTTTGTTTCCGATGCAATGACGACTTGACGTTATGAACGCATCGGAAATGTGTTTTTTCATAAAAGTAGGACATTTTCGTCAAATCAGCGTTTTTGACCCTCAAACATCGAGATTTCGAGAATAAACGACGACACTCGACCATTTCACGATTTCGCTACATTCGACTTTGTTTCCGATGCAATGACGATTTGTCGTCGTGAAATCCTCGGAAATATGATTTTTCATGTAAGTCGGAAATTTTCGTCAAATCAGCGTTTTTGAACCTCGAACATCGAGATTTCGAGAATAAACAACGACACTCGACCATTTCACGATTTCGCTACATTCGACTTTGTTTCGGATGCAATGACGATTCGTCGTCGTGAAAGCCTCGGAAATATGATTTTTCATGAATGTCGGAAATTTTCGTCAAATCAGCGTTTTTGACCCTCGAACATCGACATCGTGAGATTCAACGACGACACTCGACCATTTCACGATTTCGCTACAATTCGACTTTGTTTCCGATGCAATGACGATTTGTCGTTGTGAACGCATCGGAAACGTGATTTTTAATCAAAGTCGGAAATTTTCGTCAAATCAGCGTTTTTAACGCTCGAACATCGTCATCGTGAGATTCAACGACGACACTCGACCATTTCACGATTTCACTAAAATTCGACAAAGTTTCCGACACAATGACGATTTGGCGTCGTAAAAGCCTCGGAAATGTGTTTTTTCATGAATATCGGAAATTTTCGTAAAATCAGCGTTTTTGACCCTCGAACATCGTCATCGTGAGATTCAACGACGGCACTCGACCATTTCACGATTTCGCTACATTCGACTTTGTTTCCGATGCAATGACGATTTGTCGTTGTGAACGCATCGAAAATGTGTTTTTTCATAAAAGTCGGACATTTTCGTCAAATCAGCGTTTATGACCCTCGAACATCGAGATTTCGAGAATAAACGACGACACCCGACCATTTCACGATTTCGCTACATTCGACTTTGTTTCCGATGCAATGACGATTTGTCGTTGTGAACGCATCGGAAACGTGATTTTTCATCGAAGGCGGAAATTTTCGTCAAATCAGCGTTCGTGATCCTCGAACATCGAAATCGTGAGATTCAACGACGACACTCGACCATTTCACGATTTCGCTACAATTCGACTTTGTTTCCGATGCAATGACGATTTGTCGTTGTGAACGCATCGGAAATGTGTTTTTTCATAAAAATCGGAACTTTTCGTCAAATCAGCGTTTTTGACTCTCGAACATCGAGATTTCGAGAATAAACAACGACACTCGACCATTTCGCGATTTCGCTACATTCGACTTTGTTTCGGATGCAATGACGATTCGTCGTCGTGAAAGCCTCGGAAATATGATTTTTCATGAATGTCGGAAATTTTCGTCAAATCAGCGTTTTTGACCCTCTAACATCGACATCGTGAGATTCAACGACGACACTCGACCATTTCACGATTTCGCTACAATTCGACTTTGTTTCCGATGCAATGACGATTTGTCGTTGTGAACGCATCGGAAATGTGTTTTTTCATAAAAATCGGAACTTTTCGTCAAATCAGCGTTTTTGACTCTCGAACATCGAGATTTCGAGAATAAACAACGACACTCGACCATTTCGCGATTTCGCTACATTCGACTTTGTTTCGGATGCAATGACGATTCGTCGTCGTGAAAGCCTCGGAAATATGTTTTTACATGAATGTCGAAAATTTTCGTCAAATCAGCGTTTTTGACCCTCGAACATCGACATCGTGAGATTCAACGACGACACTCGACCATTTCACGATTTCGCTACATTCGACTTTCTTTCCGATGCAATGACGATTTGTCGTTGTGAACGCATTGGAAATGTGTTTTTTCATGAAAGTCGAAAATTTTCGTCAAATCAGCGTTTTTGACCCTCGAACATCGTCATCGTGAGATTCAACGACGGCACTCGACCATTTCACGATTTCGCTACATTCGACTTTGTTTCCGATGCAATGACGATTTGTCGTCGTGAAAGCCTCGGAAATGTGTTTTTTCATGAAAATCGGAAATTTTGGTAAAATCAGCGTTTTTGACCCTCGAACATCGTCATCGTGAGATTCAACGACGGCACTCGACCATTTCACGATTTCGCTACATTCGACTTTGTTTCCGATGCAATGACGATTTGTCGTCGTGAAAGCCTCGGAAATGTGTTTTTTCATAAAAGTCGGAAATTTTCGTCAAATCAGCGTTTGTGACCCTCGAACATCGAAATCGTGAGATTCATCGACGACGCTCGACCATTTCACGATTTCGCTACAATTCGACTTTGTTTCCGATGCAATGACGACTTGACGTTATGAACGCATCGGAAATGTGTTTTTTCATAAAAGTAGGACATTTTCGTCAAATCAGCGTTTTTGACCCTCAAACATCGAGATTTCGAGAATAAACGACGACACTCGACCATTTCACGATTTCGCTACATTCGACTTTGTTTCCGATGCAATGACGATTTGTCGTCGTGAAATCCTCGGAAATATGATTTTTCATGTAAGTCGAAAATTTTCGTCAAATCAGCGTTTTTGAACCTCGAACATCGAGATTTCGAGAATAAACAACGACACTCGACCATTTCACGATTTCGCTACATTCGACTTTGTTTCGGATGCAATGACGATTCGTCGTCGTGAAAGCCTCGGAAATATGATTTTTCATGTATGTCGGAAATTTTCGTCAAATCAGCGTTTTTGACCCTCGAACATCGACATCGTGAGATTCAACGACGACACTCGACCATTTCACGATTTCGCTACAATTCGACTTTGTTTCCGATGCAATGACGATTTGTCGTTCTGAACGCATCGGAAACGTGATTTTTAATCAAAGTCGGAAATTTTCGTCAAATCAGCGTTTTTGACGCTCGAACATCGTCATCGTGAGATTCAACGACGACACTCGACCATTTCACGATTTCACTAAAATTCGACAAAGTTTCCGACACAATGACGATTTGGCGTCGTAAAAGCCTCGGAAATGTGTTTTTTCATGAAAATCGGAAATTTTCGTCAAATCAGCGTTTTTGACCCTCGAACATCGACATCGTGAGATTCATCGACGACGCTCGACCATTTCACGATTTCGCTACATTCGACTTTGTTTCCGATGCAATGACGATTTGTCGTCGTGAAAGCCTCGGAAATGTGTTTTTTCATGAAAATCGGAAATTTTGGTAAAATCAGCGTTTTTGACCCTCGAACATCGTCATCGTGAGATTCAACGACGGCACTCGACCATTTCACGATTTCGCTACATTCGACTTTGTTTCCGATGCAATGACGATTTGTCGTCGTGAAAGCCTCGGAAATGTGTTTTTTCATAAAAGTCGGAAATTTTCGTCAAATCAGCGTTTGTGACCCTCGAACATCGAAATCGTGAGATTCATCGACGACGCTCGACCATTTCACGATTTCGCTACAATTCGACTTTGTTTCCGATGCAATGACGACTTGACGTTATGAACGCATCGGAAATGTGTTTTTTCATAAAAGTAGGACATTTTCGTCAAATCAGCGTTTTTGACCCTCAAACATCGAGATTTCGAGAATAAACGACGACACTCGACCATTTCACGATTTCGCTACATTCGACTTTGTTTCCGATGCAATGACGATTTGTCGTCGTGAAATCCTCGGAAATATGATTTTTCATGTAAGTCGGAAATTTTCGTCAAATCAGCGTTTTTGAACCTCGAACATCGAGATTTCGAGAATAAACAACGACACTCGACCATTTCACGATTTCGCTACATTCGACTTTGTTTCGGATGCAATGACGATTCGTCGTCGTGAAAGCCTCGGAAATATGATTTTTCATGAATGTCGGAAATTTTCGTCAAATCAGCGTTTTTGACCCTCGAACATCGACATCGTGAGATTCAACGACGACACTCGACCATTTCACGATTTCGCTACAATTCGACTTTGTTTCCGATGCAATGACGATTTGTCGTTGTGAACGCATCGGAAACGTGATTTTTAATCAAAGTCGGAAATTTTCGTCAAATCAGCGTTTTTAACGCTCGAACATCGTCATCGTGAGATTCAACGACGACACTCGACCATTTCACGATTTCACTAAAATTCGACAAAGTTTCCGACACAATGACGATTTGGCGTCGTAAAAGCCTCGGAAATGTGTTTTTTCATGAATATCGGAAATTTTCGTAAAATCAGCGTTTTTGACCCTCGAACATCGTCATCGTGAGATTCAACGACGGCACTCGACCATTTCACGATTTCGCTACATTCGACTTTGTTTCCGATGCAATGACGATTTGTCGTTGTGAACGCATCGAAAATGTGTTTTTTCATAAAAGTCGGACATTTTCGTCAAATCAGCGTTTATGACCCTCGAACATCGAGATTTCGAGAATAAACGACGACACCCGACCATTTCACGATTTCGCTACATTCGACTTTGTTTCCGATGCAATGACGATTTGTCGTTGTGAACGCATCGGAAATGTGTTTTTTCATAAAAATCGGAAATTTTCGTCAAATCAGCGTTTGTGACCCTCGAACATCGAAATCGTGAGATTCAACGATGACACTCGACCATTTCACGATTTCGCTACAATTCGACTTTGTTTCCGATGCAATGACGACTTGACGTTATGAACGCATCGGAAATGTCTTTTTTCATAAAAGTAGGACATTTTCATCAAATCAGCGTTTTTGACCCTCAAACATCGAGATTTCGAGAATAAACGACGACACTCGACAATTTCACGATTTCGCTACATTCGACTTTCTTTCCAATGCAATGACGATTTGTCGTTGTGAACGCATTGGAAATGTGTTTTTTCATGAAAGTCGGAAATTTTCGTCAAATCAGCGTTTTTGACCCTCGAACATCGTCATCGTGAGATTCAACGACGGCACTCGACCATTTCACGATTTCGCTACATTCGACTTTGTTTCCGATGCAATGACGATTTGTCGTCGTGAAAGCCTCGGAAATGTGTTTTTTCATAAAAGTCGGAAATATTCGTAAAATCAGCGTTTTTGACCCTCGAACATCGAGATTTCGAGAATAAACAACGACACTCGACCATTTCACGATTTCGCTACATTCGACTTTGTTTCCGATGCAATGACGATTTGTCGTCGTGAAATCCTCGGAAATATGATTTTTCATGAAAGTCGGAAATTTTCGTCAAATCAGCGTTTTTGACCCTCGAACATCGATATCGTGAGATTCAACGACGACACTCGACCATTTCACGATTTCGCTACAATTCGACTTTGTTTCCGATGCAATGACGATTTGTCGTTGTGAACGCATCGGAAACGTGATTTTTCATCGAAGGCGGACATTTTCGTCAAATCAGCGTTCGTGATCCTCGAACATCGAAATCGTGAGATTCAACGACGGCACTCGACCAATTCACGATTTCGCTACATTCGACTTTGTTTCCGATGCAATGACGATTTGTCGTCGTGAAAGCCTCGGAAATGTGTTTTTTCATAAAAGTCGGAAATTTTCGTCAAATCAGCGTTTGTGACCCTCGAACATCGAAATCGTGAGATTCAACGATGACACTCGACCATTTCACGATTTCGCTACAATTCGACTTTGTTTCCGATGCAATGACGACTTGACGTTATGAACGCATCGGAAATGTCTTTTTTCATAAAAGTAGGACATTTTCATCAAATCAGCGTTTTTGACCCTCAAACATCGAGATTTCGAGAATAAACGACGACACTCGACAATTTCACGATTTCGCTACATTCGACTTTGTTTCCGATGCAATGACGATTTGTCGTCGTGAAATCCTCGGAAATATGATTTTTCATGTAAGTCGGAAATTTTCGTCAAATCAGCGTTTTTGACCCTCGAACATCGACATCGTGAGATTCAACGACGACACTCGACCATTTCACGATTTCGCTACAATTCGACTTTGTTTCCGATGCAATGACGATTTGTCGTTGTGAACGCATCGGAAACGTGATTTTTCATCAAAGTCGGAAATTTTCGTCAAATCAGCGTTTTTGACGCTCGAACATCGTCATCGTGAAATTCAACGACGACACTCGACCATTTCACGATTTCACTAAAATTCGACAAAGTTTCCGACACAATGACGATTTGGCGTCGTAAAAGCCTCGGAAATGTGTTTTTTCATGAATATCGGAAATTTTCGTAAAATCAGCGTTTTTGACCCTCGAACATCGACATCGTGAGATTCAACGACGACACTCGACCATTTCACGATTTCGCTACATTCGACTTTGTTTCCGATGCAATGACAATTTGTCGTCGTGAAAGCCTCGGAAATGTGTTTTTTCATAAAAGTCGGAAATTTTCGTCAAATCAGCGTTTGTGACCCTCGAACTTCGAAATCGTGAGATTCAACGATGACACTCGACCATTTCACGATTTCGCTACAATTCGACTTTGTTTCCGATGCAATGACGACTTGACGTTATGAACGCATCGAAAATGTGTTTTTTCATAAAAGTAGGACATTTTCGTCAAATCAGCGTTTTTGACCCTCAAACATCGAGATTTCGAGAATAAACGACGACACTCGACCATTTCACGATTTCGCTACATTCGACTTTGTTTCCGATGCAATGACGATTTGTCGTTGTGAACGCATCGAAAATGTGTTTTTTCATAAAAGTCGGACATTTTCGTCAAATCAGCGTTTATGAGCCTCGAACATCGAGATTTCGAGAATAAACGACGACACTCGACCATTTCACGATTTCGCTACATTCGACTTTGTTTCCGATGCAATGACGATTTGTCGTTGTGAACGCATCGGAAATGTGTTTTTTCATAAAAATCGGAACTTTTCGTCAAATCAGCGTTTTTGACCCTCGAACATCGAGATTTCGAGAATAAACAACGACACTCGACCATTTCACGATTTCACTAAAATTCGACAAAGTTTCCGACACTATGAGGATTTGTCGTCGTAAAAGCCTCGGAAATGTGTTTTTTCATAAAAGTCGGAAATTTTTGTCAAATCAGCGTTTGTGATCCTCGAACATCGAAATCGAGAGATTCAACGATGACACTCGACCATCTCACTATTTCGCTACAATTCGACTTTGATTCCGATGCAATGACGATTTGTCGTTGTGAACTCATCGGAAATGTGATTTTTCATGAAAGTCGGAAATTTTCGTCAAATCAGCGTTCGTGATCCTCGAACATCGAAATCGTGACATTCAACGACGACACTCGACCATTTCACGATTTCGCTACAATTCGACTTTGTTTCCGATGCAATGACGATTTGACGTTATGAACGCATCGGAAATGTGTTTTTTGACCCTCGAACATCGACATCGTGAGATTCAACGACGACACTCGACCATTTCACGATTTCGCTACAATTCGACTTTGTTTCCGATGCAATGACGATTTGTCGTAGTGAAAGCCTCGGAAATGTGATTTTTCATCAAAGTCGGACATCTTCGTCAAATCTGCGTTTTTGACCCTCGAACATCGAAATCGTGAGATTCAACGATGCCACTCGACCATTTCACGATTTCGCTACAATACGACTTTGTTTCCGATGCAATGACGATTTTTCGTTGTGAACGCATCGGAAATGTGTTTTTTCATGAAAATCGGACATTTTCGTCAAATCAGCGCTTTTGACCCTCGAACATCGAGATTTCGAGAATAAACGACGACACTCGACCATTTCACGATTTCGCTACATTCGACTTTGTTTCCGATGCAATGACGATGTGTCGTCGTGACAGCCTCGGAAATGTGATTTTTCATGAATGTCGGAAATTTTCGTCAAATCAGCGTTCGTGATCCTCGAACATCGTGATCGTGAGATTCAACGACGGCACTCGACCATTTCACGATTTCGCTACATTCGACTTTGTTTCCGATGCAATGACGATTTGTCGTTGTGAACGCATCGGAAATGCGTTTTTTCATAAAAATCGGAAATTTTCGTCAAATCAGCGTTTGTGACCCTCGAACATCGACATCGTGAGATTCAACGACGACACTCGACCATTTCACGATTTCGCTACAATTCGACTTTGTTTCCGATGCAATGACGATTTGTCGTTGTGAACGCATCGGAAATGTGTTTTTTCATAAAAATCGGAACTTTTCGTCAAATCAGCGTTTTTGACTCTCGAACATCGAGATTTCGAGAATAAACAACGACACTCGACCATTTCGCGATTTCGCTACATTCGACTTTGTTTCGGATGCAATGACGATTCGTCGTCATGAAAGCCTCGGAAATATGATTTTTCATGAATGTCGAAAATTTTCGTCAAATCAGCGTTTTTGACCCTCGAACATCGTCATCGTGAGATTCAACGACGGCACTCGACCATTTCACGATTTCGCTACATTCGACTTTCTTTCCAATGCAATGACGATTTGTCGTTGTGAACGCATTGGAAATGTGTTTTTTCATGAAAGTCGGAAATTTTCGTCAAATCAGCGTTTTTGACCCTCGAACATCGTCATCGTGAGATTCAACGACGGCACTCGACCATTTCACGATTTCGCTACATTCGACTTTGTTTCCGATGCAATGACGATTTGTCGTCGTGAAAGCCTCGGAAATGTGTTTTTTCATAAAAGTCGGAAATATTCGTAAAATCAGCGTTTGTGATCCTCGAACATCGAAATCGTGAGATTCCACGATGACACTCGACCATTTCACTATTTCGCTACAATTCGACTTTGTTTCGGATGCAATGACGATTCGTCGTCGTGAAAGCCTCGGAAATATGATTTTTCATGAATGTCGGAAATTTTCGTCAAATCAGCGTTTTTGACCCTCGAACATCGTCATCGTGAGATTCAACGACGGCACTCGACCATTTCACGATTTCGCTACATTCGACTTTGTTTCCGATGCAATGACGATTTGTCGTCGTGAAAGCCTCGGAAATGTGTTTTTTCATGAAAATCGGAAATTTTGGTAAAATCAGCGTTTTTGACCCTCGAACATCGTCATCGTGAGATTCAACGACGGCACTCGACCATTTCACGATTTCGCTACATTCGACTTTGTTTCCGATGCAATGACGATTTGTCGTCGTGAAAGCCTCGGAAATGTGTTTTTTCATAAAAGTCGGAAATTTTCGTCAAATCAGCGTTTGTGACCCTCGAACATCGAAATCGTGAGATTCATCGACGACGCTCGACCATTTCACGATTTCGCGACAATTCGACTTTGTTTCCGATGCAATGACGACTTGACGTTATGAACGCATCGGAAATGTGTTTTTTCATAAAAGTAGGACATTTTCGTCAAATCAGCGTTTTTGACCCTCAAACATCGAGATTTCGAGAATAAACGACGACACTCGACCATTTCACGATTTCGCTACATTCGACTTTGTTTCCGATGCAATGACGATTTGTCGTCGTGAAATCCTCGGAAATATGATTTTTCATGTAAGTCGGAAATTTTCGTCAAATCAGCGTTTTTGAACCTCGAACATCGAGATTTCGAGAATAAACAACGACACTCGACCATTTCACGATTTCGCTACATTCGACTTTGTTTCGGATGCAATGACGATTCGTCGTCGTGAAAGCCTCGGAAATATGATTTTTCATGAATGTCGGAAATTTTCGTCAAATCAGCGTTTTTGACCCTCGAACATCGACATCGTGAGATTCAACGACGACACTCGACCATTTCACGATTTCGCTACAATTCGACTTTGTTTCCGATGCAATGACGATTTGTCGTTGTGAACGCATCGGAAACGTGATTTTTAATCAAAGTCGGAAATTTTCGTCAAATCAGCGTTTTTGACGCTCGAACATCGTCATCGTGAGATTCAACGACGACACTCGACCATTTCACGATTTCACTAAAATTCGACAAAGTTTCCGACACAATGACGATTTGGCGTCGTAAAAGCCTCGGAAATGTGTTTTTTCATGAATATCGGAAATTTTCGTAAAATCAGCGTTTTTGACCCTCGAACATCGTCATCGTGAGATTCAACGACGGCACTCGACCATTTCACGATTTCGCTACATTCGACTTTGTTTCCGATGCAATGACGATTTGTCGTTGTGAACGCATCGAAAATGTGTTTTTTCATAAAAGTCGGACATTTTCGTCAAATCAGCGTTTATGACCCTCGAACATCGAGATTTCGAGAATAAACGACGACACCCGACCATTTCACGATTTCGCTACATTCGACTTTGTTTCCGATGCAATGACGATTTGTCGTTGTGAACGCATCGGAAATGTGTTTTTTCATAAAAATCGGAAATTTTCGTCAAATCAGCGTTTGTGACCCTCGAACATCGAAATCGTGAGATTCAACGATGACACTCGACCATTTCACGATTTCGCTACAATTCGACTTTGTTTCCGATGCAATGACGACTTGACGTTATGAACGCATCGGAAATGTCTTTTTTCATAAAAGTAGGACATTTTCATCAAATCAGCGTTTTTGACCCTCAAACATCGAGATTTCGAGAATAAACGACGACACTCGACAATTTCACGATTTCGCTACATTCGACTTTCTTTCCAATGCAATGACGATTTGTCGTTGTGAACGCATTGGAAATGTGTTTTTTCATGAAAGTCGGAAATTTTCGTCAAATCAGCGTTTTTGACCCTCGAACATCGTCATCGTGAGATTCAACGACGGCACTCGACCATTTCACGATTTCGCTACATTCGACTTTGTTTCCGATGCAATGACGATTTGTCGTCGTGAAAGCCTCGGAAATGTGTTTTTTCATAAAAGTCGGAAATATTCGTAAAATCAGCGTTTTTGACCCTCGAACATCGAGATTTCGAGAATAAACAACGACACTCGACCATTTCACGATTTCGCTACATTCGACTTTGTTTCCGATGCAATGACGATTTGTCGTCGTGAAATCCTCGGAAATATGATTTTTCATGAAAGTCGGAAATTTTCGTCAAATCAGCGTTTTTGACCCTCGAACATCGATATCGTGAGATTCAACGACGACACTCGACCATTTCACGATTTCGCTACAATTCGACTTTGTTTCCGATGCAATGACGATTTGTCGTTGTGAACGCATCGGAAACGTGATTTTTCATCGAAGGCGGAAATTTTCGTCAAATCAGCGTTCGTGATCCTCGAACATCGAAATCGTGAGATTCAACGACGGCACTCGACCAATTCACGATTTCGCTACATTCGACTTTGTTTCCGATGCAATGACGATTTGTCGTCGTGAAATCCTCGGAAATATGATTTTTCATGTAAGTCGGAAATTTTCGTCAAATCAGCGTTTTTGACCCTCGAACATCGACATCGTGAGATTCAACGACGACACTCGACCATTTCACGATTTCGCTACAATTCGACTTTGTTTCCGATGCAATGACGATTTGTCGTTGTGAACGCATCGGAAACGTGATTTTTCATCAAAGTCGGAAATTTTCGTCAAATCAGCGTTTTTGACGCTCGAACATCGTCATCGTGAAATTCAACGACGACACTCGACCATTTCACGATTTCACTAAAATTCGACAAAGTTTCCGACACAATGACGATTTGGCGTCGTAAAAGCCTCGGAAATGTGTTTTTTCATGAATATCGGAAATTTTCGTAAAATCAGCGTTTTTGACCCTCGAACATCGACATCGTGAGATTCAACGACGACACTCGACCATTTCACGATTTCGCTACATTCGACTTTGTTTCCGATGCAATGACAATTTGTCGTCGTGAAAGCCTCGGAAATGTGTTTTTTCATAAAAGTCGGAAATTTTCGTCAAATCAGCGTTTGTGACCCTCGAACTTCGAAATCGTGAGATTCAACGATGACACTCGACCATTTCACGATTTCGCTACAATTCGACTTTGTTTCCGATGCAATGACGACTTGACGTTATGAACGCATCGGAAATGTGTTTTTTCATAAAAGTAGGAGATTTTCGTCAAATCAGCGTTTTTGACCCTCAAACATCGAGATTTCGAGAATAAACGACGACACTCGACCATTTCACGATTTCGCTACATTCGAATTTGTTTCCGATGCAATGACGATTTGTCGTTGTGAACGCATCGAAAATGTGTTTTTTCATAAAAGTCGGACATTTTCGTCAAATCAGCGTTTATGAGCCTCGAACATCGAGATTTCGAGAATAAACGACGACACTCGACCATTTCACGATTTCGCTACATTCGACTTTGTTTCCGATGCAATGACGATTTGTCGTTGTGAACGCATCGGAAATGTGTTTTTTCATAAAAATCGGAACTTTTCGTCAAATCAGCGTTTTTGACCCTCGAACATCGAGATTTCGAGAATAAACAACGACACTCGACCATTTCACGATTTCACTAAAATTCGACAAAGTTTCCGACACTATGAGGATTTGTCGTCGTAAAAGCCTCGGAAATGTGTTTTTTCATAAAAGTCGGAAATTTTTGTCAAATCAGCGTTTGTGATCCTCGAACATCGAAATCGAGAGATTCAACGATGACACTCGACCATCTCACTATTTCGCTACAATTCGACTTTGATTCCGATGCAATGACGATTTGTCGTTGTGAACTCATCGGAAATGTGATTTTTCATGAAAGTCGGAAATTTTCGTCAAATCAGCGTTCGTGATCCTCGAACATCGAAATCGTGACATTCAACGACGACACTCGACCATTTCACGATTTCGCTACAATTCGACTTTGTTTCCGATGCAATGACGATTTGTCGTAGTGAAAGCCTCGGAAATGTGATTTTTCATCAAAGTCGGACATCTTCGTCAAATCTGCGTTTTTGACCCTCGAACATCGAAATCGTGAGATTCAACGATGCCACTCGACCATTTCACGATTTCGCTACAATACGACTTTGTTTCCGATGCAATGACGATTTTTCGTTGTGAACGCATCGGAAATGTGTTTTTTCATGAAAATCGGACATTTTCGTCAAATCAGCGCTTTTGACCCTCGAACATCGAGATTTCGAGAATAAACGACGACACTCGACCATTTCACGATTTCGCTACATTCGACTTTGTTTCCGATGCAATGACGATGTGTCGTCGTGACAGCCTCGGAAATGTGATTTTTCATGAATGTCGGAAATTTTCGTCAAATCAGCGTTCGTGATCCTCGAACATCGAAATCGTGAGATACAACGACGACACTCGACCACTTCACGATTTCGCTACAATTCGACTTTGTTTCCGATGCAATGACGATTTGTCGTTGTGAACGCATCGGAAACGTGATTTTTCATCAAAGTCGGAAATTTTCGTCAAATCAGCGTTTTTGACCCTCGAACATCGAGATTTCGAGAATAAACGACGACAATCGACCATTTTACGATTTCACTAAAATTCGACAAAGTTTCCGACACTATGAGGATTTGTCGTCGAAAAAGCCTCGGAAATGTGTTTTTTCATGAAAATCGGAAATTTTCGTCAAATCAGCGTTTTTGACCCTCGAACATCGACATCGTGAGATTCAACGACGACACTCGACCATTTCACGATTTCGCTACATTCGACTTTCTTTCCGATGCAATGACGATTTGTCGTTGTGAACGCATTGGAAATGTGTTTTTTCATGAAAGTCGGAAATTTTCGTCAAATCAGCGTTTTTGACCCTCGAACATCGTCATCGTGAGATTCAACGACGGCACTCGACCATTTCACGATTTCGCTACATTCGACTTTGTTTCCGATGCAATGACGATTTGTCGTCGTGAAAGCCTCGGAAATGTGTTTTTTCATAAAAATCGGAACTTTTCGTCAAATCAGCGTTTTTGACTCTCGAACATCGAGATTTCGAGAATAAACAACGACACTCGACCATTTCGCGATTTCGCTACATTCGACTTTGTTTCGGATGCAATGACGATTCGTCGTCGTGAAAGCCTCGGAAATATGATTTTTCATGAATGTCGGAAATTTTCGTCAAATCAGCGTTTTTGACCCTCGAACATCGACATCGTGAGATTCAACGACGACACTCGACCATTTCACGATTTCGCTACAATTCGACTTTGTTTCCGATGCAATGACGATTTGTCGTTGTGAACGCATCGGAAACGTGATTTTTCATCAAAGTTGGAAATTTTCGTCAAATCAGCGTTTTTGACCCTCGAACATCGTCATCGTGAGATTCAACGACGACACTCGACCATTTCACGATTTCCCTACAATTCGACTTTGTTTCCGATGCAATGACGATTTGTCGTCGTGAAAGCCTCGGAAATGTGTTTTTTCATAAAAGTCGGAAATTTTCGTCAAATCAGCGTTTTTGACCCTCGAACATCGACATCGTGAGATTCAACGATGACACTCGACCATTTCACGATTTCGCTACCATTCGACTTTGTTTCCGATGCAATGACGATTTGTCGTCGTGAATGCCTCGGAAATGTGTTTTTTCATAAAAGTCGGAAATTTTCGTCAAATCAGCGTTTTTGACCCTCGAACATCGTCATCGTGAGATTCAACGACGACACTCGACCATTGTACGATTTCACTAAAATTCGACAAAGTTTCCGACACAATGACGATTTGGCTTCGTAAAAGCCTCGGAAATGTGTTTTTTCATGAAAATCGGAAATTTTGGTAAAATCAGCGTTTTTGACCCTCGAACATCGTCGTCGTGAGATTCAACGACGGCACTCGACCAATTCACGATTTCGCTACATTCGACTTTGTTTCCGATGCAATGACGATTTGTCGTCGTGAAAGCCTCGGAAATGTGTTTTTTCATAAAAGTCGGAAATTTTCGTCAAATCAGCGTTTGTGACCCTCGAACATCGAAATCGTGAGATTCATCGACGACGCTCGACCATTTCACGATTTCGCTACAATTCGACTTTGTTTCCGATGCAATGACGACTTGACGTTATGAACGCATCGGAAATGTGTTTTTTCATAAAAGTAGGACATTTTCGTCAAATCAGCGTTTTTGACCCTCAAACATCGAGATTTCGAGAATAAACGACGACACTCGACCATTTCACGATTTCGCTACATTCGACTTTGTTTCCGATGCAATGACGATTTGTCGTCGTGAAATCCTCGGAAATATGATTTTTCATGTAAGTCGGAAATTTTCGTCAAATCAGCGTTTTTGAACCTCGAACATCGAGATTTCGAGAATAAACAACGACACTCGACCATTTCACGATTTCGCTACATTCGACTTTGTTTCGGATGCAATGACGATTCGTCGTCGTGAAAGCCTCGGAAATATGATTTTTCATGAATGTCGGAAATTTTCGTCAAATCAGCGTTTTTGACCTTCGAACATCGACATCGTGAGATTCAACGACGACACTCGACCATTTCACGATTTCGCTACAATTCGACTTTGTTTCCGATGCAATGACGATTTGTCGTTCTGAACGCATCGGAAACGTGATTTTTAATCAAAGTCGGAAATTTTCGTCAAATCAGCGTTTTTGACGCTCGAACATCGTCATCGTGAGATTCAACGACGACACTCGACCATTTCACGATTTCACTAAAATTCGACAAAGTTTCCGACACAATGACGATTTAGCGTCGTAAAAGCCTCGGAAATGTGTTTTTTCATGAATATCGGAAATTTTCGTAAAATCAGCGTTTTTGACCCTCGAACATCGTCATCGTGAGATTCAACGACGGCACTCGACCATTTCACGATTTCGCTACATTCGACTTTGTTTCCGATGCAATGACAATTTGTCGTCGTGAAAGCCTCGGAAATGTGTTTTTTCATAAAAGTCGGAAATTTTCGTCAAATCAGCGTCTGTGACCCTCGAACTTCGAAATCGTGAGATTCAACGATGACACTCGACCATTTCACGATTTCGCTACAATTCGCCTTTGTTTCCGATGCAATGACGACTTGACGTTATGAACGCATCGGAAATGTGTTTTTTCATAAAAGTAGGACATTTTCGTCAAATCAGCGTTTTTGACCCTCAAACATCGAGATTTCGAGAATAAACGACGACACTCGACCATTTCACGATTTCGCTACATTCGACTTTGTTTCCGATGCAATGACGATGTGTCGTCGTGACAGCCTCGGAAATGTGATTTTTCATGAATGTCGGAAATTTTCGTCAAATCAGCGTTCGTGATCCTCGAACATCGAAATCGTGAGATACAACGACGACACTCGACCACTTCACGATTTCGCTACATTCGACTTTCATGTTTTTTCATGAAAGTCGGAAATTTTCGTCAAATCAGCGTTTTTGACCCTCGAACATCGTCATCGTGAGATTCAACGACGGCACTCGACCATTTCACGATTTCGCTACATTCGACTTTGTTTCCGATGCAATGACGATTTGTCGTCGTGAAAGCCTCGGAAATGTGTTTTTTCATAAAAGTCGGAAATATTCGTAAAATCAGCGTTTGTGATCCTCGAACATCGAAATCGTGAGATTCCACGATGACACTCGACCATTTCACTATTTCGCTACAATTCGACTTTGTTTCGGATGCAATGACGATTCGTCGTCGTGAAAGCCTCGGAAATATGATTTTTCATGAATGTCGGAAATTTTCGTCAAATCAGCGTTTTTGACCCTCGAACATCGACATCGTGAGATTCAACGACAACACTCGACCATTTCACGATTTCGCTACAATTCGACTTTTTTTCCGATGCAATGACGATTTGTCGTCGTGAAAGCCTCGGAAATGTGTTTTTTCATAAAAATCGGAAATTTTCGTCAAATCAGCGTTTTTGACCCTCGAACATCGAGATTTCGAGAATAAACAACGACACTCGACCATTTCACGATTTCGCTACATTCGACTTTGTTTCCGATGCAATGACGATTTGTCGTTGTGAACGCATCGGAAACGTGATTTTTCATCGAAGGCAGAAATTTTCGTCAAATCATCGTTCGTGATCCTCGAACATCGAAATCGTGAGATTCAACGACGACACTCGACCATTTCACGATTTCGCTACAATTCGACTTTGTTTCCGATGCAATGACGATTTGTCGTTGTGAACGCATCGGAAATGTGTTTTTTCATAAAAATCGGAACTTTTCGTCAAATCAGCGTTTTTGACTCTCGAACATCGAGATTTCGAGAATAAACAACGACACTCGACCATTTCGCGATTTCGCTACATTCGACTTTGTTTCGGATGCAATGACGATTCGTCGTCGTGAAAGCCTCGGAAATATGATTTTTCATGAATGTCGAAAATTTTCGTCAAATCAGCGTTTTTGACCCTCGAACATCGACATCGTGAGATTCAACGACGACACTCGACCATTTCACGATTTCGCTACAATTCGCCTTTGTTTCCGATGCAATGACGACTTGACGTTATGAACGCATCGGAAATGTGTTTTTTCATAAAAGTAGGACATTTTCGTCAAATCAGCGTTTTTGACCCTCAAACATCGAGATTTCGTGAATAAACGACGACACTCGACCATTTCACGATTTCGCTACATTCGACTTTGTTTCCGATGCAATGACGATTTGTCGTTGTGAACGCATCGAAAATGTGTTTTTTCATAAAAGTCGGAAATTTTCGTCAAATCAGCGTTTATGACCCTCGAACATCGAGATTTCGAGAATAAACGACGACACTCGACCATTTCACGATTTCGCTACATTCGACTTTGTTTCCGATGCAATGACGATTTGTCGTTGTGAACGCATCGGAAATGTGTTTTTTCATAAAAATCAGAACTTTTCGTCAAATCAGCGTTTTTGACCCTCGAACATCGAGATTTCGAGAATAAACGACGACAATCGACCATTTTACGATTTCACTAAAATTCGACAAAGTTTCCGACACTATGAGGATTTGTCGTCGTAAAAGCCTCGGAAATGTGTTTTTTCATGAAAATCGGAAATTTTCGTCAAATCAGCGTTTTTGACCCTCGAACATCGACATCCTGAGATTCAACGATGACACTCGACCATTTCACGATTTCGCTACATTCGACTTTCTTTCCAATGCAATGACGATTTGTCGTTGTGAACGCATTGGAAATGTGTTTTTTCATGAAAGTCGGAAATTTTCGTCAAATCAGCGTTTTTGACCCTCGAACATCGTCATCGTGAGATTCAACGACGGCACTCGACCATTTCACGATTTCGCTACATTCGACTTTGTTTCCGATGCAATGACGATTTGTCGTCGTGAAAGCCTCGGAAATGTGTTTTTTCATAAAAGTCGGAAATATTCGTAAAATCAGCGTTTGTGATCCTCGAACATCGAAATCGTGAGATTCCACGATGACACTCGACCATTTCACTATTTCGCTACAATTCGACTTTGTTTCGGATGCAATGACGATTCGTCGTCGTGAAAGCCTCGGAAATATGATTTTTCATGAATGTCGGAAATTTTCGTCAAATCAGCGTTTTTGACCCTCGAACATCGTCATCGTGAGATTCAACGACGGCACTCGACCATTTCACGATTTCGCTACATTCGACTTTGTTTCCGATGCAATGACGATTTGTCGTCGTGAAAGCCTCGGAAATGTGTTTTTTCATGAAAGTCGGAAATTTTGGTAAAATCAGCGTTTTTGACCCTCGAACATCGTCATCGTGAGATTCAACGACGGCACTCGACCATTTCACGATTTCGCTACATTCGACTTTGTTTCCGATGCAATGACGATTTGTCGTCGTGAAAGCCTCGGAAATGTGTTTTTTCATAAAAGTCGGAAATTTTCGTCAAATCAGCGTTTGTGACCCTCGAACATCGAAATCGTGAGATTCATCGACGACGCTCGACCATTTCACGATTTCGCTACAATTCGACTTTGTTTCCGATGCAATGACGACTTGACGTTATGAACGCATCGGAAATGTGTTTTTTCATAAAAGTAGGACATTTTCGTCAAATCAGCGTTTTTGACCCTCAAACATCGAGATTTCGAGAATAAACGACGACACTCGACCATTTCACGATTTCGCTACATTCGACTTTGTTTCGGATGCAATGACGATTCGTCGTCGTGAAAGCCTCGGAAATATGATTTTTCATGAATGTCGGAAATTTTCGTCAAATCAGCGTTTTTGACCCTCGAACATCGTCATCGTGAGATTCAACGACGGCACTCGACCATTTCACGATTTCGCTACATTCGACTTTGTTTCCGATGCAATGACGATTTGTCGTCGTGAAAGCCTCGGAAATGTGTTTTTTCATGAAAGTCGGAAATTTTGGTAAAATCAGCGTTTTTGACCCTCGAACATCGTCATCGTGAGATTCAACGACGGCACTCGACCATTTCACGATTTCGCTACATTCGACTTTGTTTCCGATGCAATGACGATTTGTCGTCGTGAAAGCCTCGGAAATGTGTTTTTTCATAAAAGTCGGAAATTTTCGTCAAATCAGCGTTTGTGACCCTCGAACATCGAAATCGTGAGATTCATCGACGACGCTCGACCATTTCACGATTTCGCTACAATTCGACTTTGTTTCCGATGCAATGACGACTTGACGTTATGAACGCATCGGAAATGTGTTTTTTCATAAAAGTAGGACATTTTCGTCAAATCAGCGTTTTTGACCCTCAAACATCGAGATTTCGAGAATAAACGACGACACTCGACCATTTCACGATTTCGCTACATTCGACTTTGTTTCCGATGCAATGACGATTTGTCGTCGTGAAATCCTCGGAAATATGATTTTTCATGTAAGTCGGAAATTTTCGTCAAATCAGCGTTTTTGAACCTCGAACATCGAGATTTCGAGAATAAACAACGACACTCGACCATTTCACGATTTCGCTACATTCGACTTTGTTTCGGATGCAATGACGATTCGTCGTCGTGAAAGCCTCGGAAATATGATTTTTCATGAATGTCGGAAATTTTCGTCAAATCAGCGTTTTTGACCCTCGAACATCGACATCGTGAGATTCAACGACGACACTCGACCATTTCACGATTTCGCTACAATTCGACTTTGTTTCCGATGCAATGACGATTTGTCGTTGTGAACGCATCGGAAACGTGATTTTTAATCAAAGTCGGAAATTTTCGTCAAATCAGCGTTTTTGACGCTCGAACATCGTCATCGTGAGATTCAACGACGACACTCGACCATTTCACGATTTCACTAAAATTCGACAAAGTTTCCGACACAATGACGATTTGGCGTCGTAAAAGCCTCGGAAATGTGTTTTTTCATGAATATCGGAAATTTTCGTAAAATCAGCGTTTTTGACCCTCGAACATCGTCATCGTGAGATTCAACGACGGCACTCGACCATTTCACGATTTCGCTACATTCGACTTTCTTTCCAATGCAATGACGATTTGTCGTTGTGAACGCATTGGAAATGTGTTTTTTCATGAAAGTCGGAAATTTTCGTCAAATCAGCGTTTTTGACCCTCGAACATCGTCATCGTGAGATTCAACGACGGCACTCGACCATTTCACGATTTCGCTACATTCGACTTTGTTTCCGATGCAATGACGATTTGTCGTCGTGAAAGCCTCGGAAATGTGTTTTTTCATAAAAGTCGGAAATATTCGTAAAATCAGCGTTTTTGACCCTCGAACATCGAGATTTCGAGAATAAACAACGACACTCGACCATTTCACGATTTCGCTACATTCGACTTTGTTTCCGATGCAATGACGATTTGTCGTCGTGAAATCCTCGGAAATATGATTTTTCATGAAAGTCGGAAATTTTCGTCAAATCAGCGTTTTTGACCCTCGAACATCGATATCGTGAGATTCAACGACGACACTCGACCATTTCACGATTTCGCTACAATTCGACTTTGTTTCCGATGCAATGACGATTTGTCGTTGTGAACGCATCGGAAACGTGATTTTTCATCGAAGGCGGAAATTTTCGTCAAATCAGCGTTCGTGATCCTCGAACATCGAAATCGTGAGATTCAACGACGGCACTCGACCAATTCACGATTTCGCTACATTCGACTTTGTTTCCGATGCAATGACGATTTGTCGTCGTGAAAGCCTCGGAAATGTGTTTTTTCATAAAAGTCGGAAATTTTCGTCAAATCAGCGTTTGTGACCCTCGAACATCGAAATCGTGAGATTCAACGATGACACTCGACCATTTCACGATTTCGCTACAATTCGACTTTGTTTCCGATGCAATGACGACTTGACGTTATGAACGCATCGGAAATGTCTTTTTTCATAAAAGTAGGACATTTTCATCAAATCAGCGTTTTTGACCCTCAAACATCGAGATTTCGAGAATAAACGACGACACTCGACAATTTCACGATTTCGCTACATTCGACTTTGTTTCCGATGCAATGACGATTTGTCGTCGTGAAATCCTCGGAAATATGATTTTTCATGTAAGTCGGAAATTTTCGTCAAATCAGCGTTTTTGACCCTCGAACATCGACATCGTGAGATTCAACGACGACACTCGACCATTTCACGATTTCGCTACAATTCGACTTTGTTTCCGATGCAATGACGATTTGTCGTTGTGAACGCATCGGAAACGTGATTTTTCATCAAAGTCGGAAATTTTCGTCAAATCAGCGTTTTTGACGCTCGAACATCGTCATCGTGAAATTCAACGACGACACTCGACCATTTCACGATTTCACTAAAATTCGACAAAGTTTCCGACACAATGACGATTTGGCGTCGTAAAAGCCTCGGAAATGTGTTTTTTCATGAATATCGGAAATTTTCGTAAAATCAGCGTTTTTGACCCTCGAACATCGACATCGTGAGATTCAACGACGACACTCGACCATTTCACGATTTCGCTACATTCGACTTTGTTTCCGATGCAATGACAATTTGTCGTCGTGAAAGCCTCGGAAATGTGTTTTTTCATAAAAGTCGGAAATTTTCGTCAAATCAGCGTTTTTGACTCTCGAACATCGAGATTTCGAGAATAAACAACGACACTCGACCATTTCGCGATTTCGCTACATTCGACTTTGTTTCGGATGCAATGACGATTCGTCGTCGTGAAAGCCTCGGAAATATGATTTTTCATGAATGTCGGAAATTTTCGTCAAATCAGCGTTTTTGACCCTCTAACATCGACATCGTGAGATTCAACGACGACACTCGACCATTTCACGATTTCGCTACAATTCGACTTTGTTTCCGATGCAATGACGATTTGTCGTTGTGAACGCATCGGAAATGTGTTTTTTCATAAAAATCGGAACTTTTCGTCAAATCAGCGTTTTTGACTCTCGAACATCGAGATTTCGAGAATAAACAACGACACTCGACCATTTCGCGATTTCGCTACAATTCGACTTTGTTTCCGATGCAATGACGATTTGTCGTTGTGAACGCATCGAAAATGTGTTTTTTCATAAAAGTCGGACATTTTCGTCAAATCAGCGTTTATGACCCTCGAACATCGAGATTTCGAGAATAAACGACGACACTCGACCATTTCACGATTTCGCTACATTCGACTTTGTTTCCGATGCAATGACGATTTGTCGTTGTGAACGCATCGGAAATGTGTTTTTTCATAAAAATCGGAACTTTTCGTCAAATCAGCGTTTTTGACCATCGAACATCGAGATTTCGAGAATAAACGACGACAATCGACCATTTTACGATTTCACTAAAATTCGACAAAGTTTCCGACACTATGAGGATTTGTCGTCGTAAAAGCCTCGGAAATGTGTTTTTTCATGAAAATCGAAAATTTTCGTCAAATCAGCGTTTTTGACCCTCGAACATCGACATCGTGAGATTCAACGACGACACTCGACCATTTCACGATTTCGCTACATTCGACTTTCTTTCCAATGCAATGACGATTTGTCGTTGTGAACGCATTGGAAATGTGTTTTTTCATGAAAGTCGGAAATTTTCGTCAAATCAGCGTTTTTGACCCTCGAACATCGTCATCGTGAGATTCAACGACGGCACTCGACCATTTCACGATTTCGCTACATTCGACTTTGTTTCCGATGCAATGACGATTTGTCGTCGTGAAAGCCTCGGAAATGTGTTTTTTCATAAAAGTCGGAAATATTCGTAAAATCAGCGTTTGTGATCCTCGAACATCGAAATCGTGAGATTCCACGATGACACTCGACCATTTCACTATTTCGCTACAATTCGACTTTGTTTCGGATGCAATGACGATTCGTCGTCGTGAAAGCCTCGGAAATATGATTTTTCATGAATGTCGGAAATTTTCGTCAAATCAGCGTTTTTGACCCTCGAACATCGACATCGTGAGATTCAACGACAACACTCGACCATTTCACGATTTCGCTACAATTCGACTTTTTTTCCGATGCAATGACGATTTGTCGTCGTGAAAGCCTCGGAAATGTGTTTTTTCATAAAAATCGGAAATTTTCGTCAAATCAGCGTTTTTGACCCTCGAACATCGAGATTTCGAGAATAAACAACGACACTCGACCATTTCACGATTTCGCTACATTCGACTTTGTTTCCGATGCAATGACGATTTGTCGTCGTGAAATCCTCGGAAATATGATTTTTCATGAAAGTCGGAAATTTTCGTCAAATCAGCGTTTTTGACCCTCGAACATCGATATCGTGAGATTCAACGACGACACTCGACCATTTCACGATTTCGCTACAATTCGACATTGTTTCCGATGCAATGACGATTTGTCGTTGTGAACGCATCGGAAACGTGATTTTTCATCGAAGGCGGAAATTTTCGTCAAATCAGCGTTCGTGATCCTCGAACATCGAAATCGTGAGATTCAACGACGACACTCGACCATTTCACGATTTCGCTACAATTCGACTTTGTTTCCGATGCAATGACGATTTGTCGTTGTGAACGCATCGGAAACGTGATTTTTCATCGAAGGCGGAAATTTTCGTCAAATCAGCGTTCGTGATCCTCGAACATCGAAATCGTGAGATTCAACGACGACACTCGACCATTTCACGATTTCGCTACCATTCGACTTTGTTTCCGATGCAATGACGATTTGTCGTCGTGAATGCCTCGGAAATGTGTTTTTTCATAAAAGTCGGAAATTTTCGTCAAATCAGCGTTTTTGACCCTCGAACATCGTCATCGTGAGATTCAACGACGACACTCGACCATTGTACGATTTCACTAAAATTCGACAAAGTTTCCGACACAATGACGATTTGGCTTCGTAAAAGCCTCGGAAATGTGTTTTTTCATGAAAATCGGAAATTTTGGTAAAATCAGCGTTTTTGACCCTCGAACATCGTCGTCGTGAGATTCAACGACGGCACTCGACCAATTCACGATTTCGCTACATTCGACTTTGTTTCCGATGCAATGACGATTTGTCGTCGTGAAATCCTCGGAAATATGATTTTTCATGTAAGTCGGAAATTTTCGTCAAATCAGCGTTTTTGAACCTCGAACATCGATATCGTGAGAATCAACGACGACACTCGATCATTTCACGATTTCGCTACAATTCGACTTTGTTTCCGATGCAATGACGATTTGTCGTTGTGAACGCATCGGAAACGTGATTTTTCATCAAAGTCGGAAATTTTCGTCAAATCAGCGTTTTTGACCCTCGAACATCGTCATCGTGAGATTCAACGACGACACTCGACCATTTCACGATTTCGCTACATTCGACTTTGTTTCCGATGCAATGACGATTTGTCGTCGTGAAAGCCTCGGAAATGTGTTTTTTCATAAAAGTCGGAAATTTTCGTCAAATCAGCGTTTGTGATCCTCGAACATCGAAATCGTGAGATTCAACGATGACACTCGACCATTTCACTATTTCGCTACAATTCGACTTTGTTTCCGATGCAATGACGATTTGTCGTCGTGAAAGCATCGGAAATGTGTTTTTTCATAAAAATCGGAACTTTTCGTCAAATCAGCGTTTTTGACCCTCGAACATCGAGATTTCGAGAATAAACAACGACACTCGACCATTTCACGATTTCGCTACATTCGACTTTGTTTCGGATGCAATGACGATTCGTCGTCGTGAAAGCCTCGGAAATATGATTTTTCATGAATGTCGGAAATTTTCGTCAAATCAGCGTTTTTGACCCTCGAACATCGACATCGTGAGATTCAACGACGACACTCGACCATTTCACGATTTCGCTACAATTCGACTTTGTTTCCGATGCAATGACGATTTGTCGTTGTGAACGCATCGGAAACGTGATTTTTCATCAAAGTCGGAAATTTTCGTCAAATCAGCGTTTTTGACCCTCGAACATCGAGATTTCGAGAATAAACGACGACAATCGACCATTTTACGATTTCACTAAAATTCGACAAAGTTTCCGACACTATGAGGATTGTTCGTCGTAAAAGCCTCGGAAATGTGTTTTTTCATGAAAATCGGAAATTTTCGTCAAATCAGCGTTTTTGACCCTCGAACATCGACATCGTGAGATTCAACGACGACACTCGACCATTTCACGATTTCGCTACATTCGACTTTCTTTCCGATGCAATGACGATTTGTCGTTGTGAACGCATTGGAAATGTGTTTTTTCATGAAAGTCGGAAATTTTCGTCAAATCAGCGTTTTTGACCCTCGAACATCGTCATCGTGAGATTCAACGACGGCATTCGACCATTTCACGATTTCGCTACATTCGACTTTGTTTCCGATGCAATGACGATTTGTCGTCGTGAAAGCCTCGGAAATGTGTTTTTTCATAAAAATCGGAACTTTTCGTCAAATCAGCGTTTTTGACTCTCGAACATCGAGATTTCGAGAATAAACAACGACACTCGACCATTTCGCGATTTCGCTACATTCGACTTTGTTTCGGATGCAATGACGATTCGTCGTCGTGAAAGCCTCGGAAATATGATTTTTCATGAATGTCGGAAATTTTCGTCAAATCAGCGTTTTTGACCCTCTAACATCGACATCGTGAGATTCAACGACGACACTCGACCATTTCACGATTTCGCTACAATTCGACTTTGTTTCCGATGCAATGACGATTTGTCGTTGTGAACGCATCGGAAATGTGTTTTTTCATAAAAATCGGAACTTTTCGTCAAATCAGCGTTTTTGACTCTCGAACATCGAGATTTCGAGAATAAACAACGACACTCGACCATTTCGCGATTTCGCTACATTCGACTTTGTTTCGGATGCAATGACGATTCGTCGTCGTGAAAGCCTCGGAAATATGTTTTTACATGAATGTCGAAAATTTTCGTCAAATCAGCGTTTTTGACCCTCGAACATCGACATCGTGAGATTCAACGACGACACTCGACCATTGTACGATTTCACTAAAATTCGACAAAGTTTCCGACACAATGACGATTTGGCTTCGTAAAAGCCTCGGAAATGTGTTTTTTCATGAAAATCGGAAATTTTGGTAAAATCAGCGTTTTTGACCCTCGAACATCGTCGTCGTGAGATTCAACGACGGCACTCGACCAATTCACGATTTCGCTACATTCGACTTTGTTTCCGATGCAATGACGATTTGTCGTCGTGAAAGCCTCGGAAATGTGTTTTTTCATAAAAGTCGGAAATTTTCGTCAAATCAGCGTTTGTGACCCTCGAACATCGAAATCGTGAGATTCATCGAAGACGCTCGACCATTTCACGATTTCGCTACAATTCGACTTTGTTTCCGATGCAATGACGACTTGACGTTATGAACGCATCGGAAATGTGTTTTTTCATAAAAGTAGGACATTTTCGTCAAATCAGCGTTTTTGACCCTCAAACATCGAGATTTCGAGAATAAACGACGACACTCGACCATTTCACGATTTCGCTACATTCGACTTTGTTTCCGATGCAATGACGATTTGTCGTCGTGAAAGCCTCGGAAATGTGTTTTTTCATAAAAGTCGGAAATTTTCGTCAAATCAGCGTTTGTGACCCTCGAACATCGAAATCGTGAGATTCATCGACGACGCTCGACCATTTCACGATTTCGCTACAATTCGACTTTTTTTCCGATGCAATGACGATTTGTCGTCGTGAAAGCCTCGGAAATGTGTTTTTTCATAAAAATCGGAAATTTTCGTCAAATCAGCGTTTTTGACCCTCGAACATCGAGATTTCGAGAATAAACAACGACACTCGACCATTTCACGATTTCGCTACATTCGACTTTGTTTCCGATGCAATGACGATTTGTCGTTGTGAACGCATCGGAAACGTGATTTTTCATCGAAGGCAGAAATTTTCGTCAAATCATCGTTCGTGATCCTCGAACATCGAAATCGTGAGATTCAACGACGACACTCGACCATTTCACGATTTCGCTACAATTCGACTTTGTTTCCGATGCAATGACGATTTGTCGTTGTGAACGCATCGGAAATGTGTTTTTTCATAAAAATCGGAACTTTTCGTCAAATCAGCGTTTTTGACTCTCGAACATCGAGATTTCGAGAATAAACAACGACACTCGACCATTTCGCGATTTCGCTACATTCGACTTTGTTTCGGATGCAATGACGATTCGTCGTCGTGAAAGCCTCGGAAATATGATTTTTCATGAATGTCGAAAATTTTCGTCAAATCAGCGTTTTTGACCCTCGAACATCGACATCGTGAGATTCAACGACGACACTCGACCATTTCACGATTTCGCTACAATTCGACTTTGTTTCCGATGCAATGACGATTTGTCGTTGTGAACGCATCGGAAACGTGATTTTTCATCAAAGTCGGAAATTTTCGTCAAATCAGCGTTTTTGACCCTCGAACATCGTCATCGTGAGATTCAACGACGACACTCGACCATTTCACGATTTCCCTACAATTCGACTTTGTTTCCGATGCAATGACGATTTGTCGTCGTGAAAGCCTCGGAAATGTGTTTTTTGATAAAAGTCGGAAATTTTCGTCAAATCAGCGTTTTTGACCCTCGAACATCGACATCGTGAGATTCAACGACGACACTCGACCATTTCACGATTTCGCTACAATTCGACTTTGTTTCCGATGCAATGACGATTTGTCGTTGTGAACGCATCGGAAATGTGTTTTTTCATAAAAATCGGAACTTTTCGTCAAATCAGCGTTTTTGACTCTCGAACATCGAGATTTCGAGAATAAACAACGACACTCGACCATTTCGCGATTTCGCTACATTCGACTATGTTTCGGATGCAATGACGATTCGTCGTCGTGAAAGCCTCGGAAATATGATTTTTCATGAATGTCGGAAATTTTCGTCAAATCAGCGTTTGTGACCCTCGAACATCGACATCGTGAGATTCAACGACGACACTCGACCATTTCACGATTTCGCTACAATTCGACTTTGTTTCCGATGCAATGACGATTTGTCGTTGTGAACGCATCGGAAATGTGTTTTTTCATAAAAATCGGAACTTTTCGTCAAATCAGCGTTTTTGACTCTCGAACATCGAGATTTCGAGAATAAACAACGACACTCGACCATTTCGCGATTTCGCTACATTCGACTTTGTTTCGGATGCAATGACGATTCGTCGTCATGAAAGCCTCGGAAATATGATTTTTCATGAATGTTGAAAATTTTCGTCAAATCAGCGTTTTTGACCCTCGAACATCGACATCGTGAGATTCAACGACGACACTCGACCATTTCACGATTTCGCTACAATTCGACTTTGTTTCCGATGCAATGACGATTTGTCGTTGTGAACGCATCGGAAACGTGATTTTTAATCAAAGTCGGAAATTTTCGTCAAATCAGCGTTTTTGACGCTCGAACATCGTCATCGTGAGATTCAACGACGACACTCGACCATTTCACGATTTCACTAAAATTCGACAAAGTTTCCGACACAATGACGATTTGGCGTCGTAAAAGCCTCGGAAATGTATTTTTTCATGAATATCGGAAATTTTCGTAAAATCAGCGTTTTTGACCCTCGAACATCGTCATCGTGAGATTCAACGACGGCACTCGACCATTTCACGATTTCGCTACATTCGACTTTGTTTCCGATGCAATGACAATTTGTCGTCGTGAAAGCCTCGGAAATGTGTTTTTTCATAAAAGTCGGAAATTTTCGTCAAATCAGCGTTTGTGACCCTCGAACTTCGAAATCGTGAGATTCAACGATGACACTCGACCATTTCACGATTTCGCTACAATTCGCCTTTGTTTCCGATGCAATGACGACTTGACGTTATGAACGCATCGGAAATGTGTTTTTTCATAAAAGTAGGACATTTTCGTCAAATCAGCGTTTTTGACCCTCAAACATCGAGATTTCGTGAATAAACGACGACACTCGACCATTTCACGATTTCGCTACATTCGACTTTGTTTCCGATGCAATGACGATTTGTCGTCGTGAAAGCCTCGGAAATGTGTTTTTTCATAAAAGTCGGAAATTTTCGTCAAATCAGCGTTTGTGACCCTCGAACATCGAAATCGTGAGATTCATCGACGACGCTCGACCATTTCACGATTTCGCTACAATTCGACTTTGTTTCCGATGCAATGACGACTTGACGTTATGAACGCATCGGAAATGTGTTTTTTCATAAAAGTAGGACATTTTCGTCAAATCAGCGTTTTTGACCCTCAAACATCGAGATTTCGAGAATAAACGACGACACTCGACCATTTCACGATTTCGCTACATTCGACTTTGTTTCCGATGCAATGACGATTTGTCGTCGTGAAATCCTCGGAAATATGATTTTTCATGTAAGTCGGAAATTTTCGTCAAATCAGCGTTTTTGAACCTCGAACATCGAGATTTCGAGAATAAACAACGACACTCGACCATTTCACGATTTCGCTACATTCGACTTTGTTTCGGATGCAATGACGATTCGTCGTCGTGAAAGCCTCGGAAATATGATTTTTCATGAATGTCGGAAATTTTCGTCAAATCAGCGTTTTTGACCCTCGAACATCGACATCGTGAGATTCAACGACGACACTCGACCATTTCACGATTTCGCTACAATTCGACTTTGTTTCCGATGCAATGACGATTTGTCGTTGTGAACGCATCGGAAACGTGATTTTTAATCAAAGTCGGAAATTTTCGTCAAATCAGCGTTTTTGACGCTCGAACATCGTCATCGTGAGATTCAACGACGACACTCGACCATTTCACGATTTCACTAAAATTCGACAAAGTTTCCGACACAATGACGATTTGGCGTCGTAAAAGCCTCGGAAATGTGTTTTTTCATGAATATCGGAAATTTTCGTAAAATCAGCGTTTTTGACCCTCGAACATCGTCATCGTGAGATTCAACGACGGCACTCGACCATTTCACGATTTCGCTACATTCGACTTTGTTTCCGATGCAATGACGATTTGTCGTTGTGAACGCATCGAAAATGTGTTTTTTCATAAAAGTCGGACATTTTCGTCAAATCAGCGTTTATGACCCTCGAACATCGAGATTTCGAGAATAAACGACGACACCCGACCATTTCACGATTTCGCTACATTCGACTTTGTTTCCGATGCAATGACGATTTGTCGTTGTGAACGCATCGGAAATGTGTTTTTTCATAAAAATCGGAAATTTTCGTCAAATCAGCGTTTGTGACCCTCGAACATCGAAATCGTGAGATTCAACGATGACACTCGACCATTTCACGATTTCGCTACAATTCGACTTTGTTTCCGATGCAATGACGACTTGACGTTATGAACGCATCGGAAATGTCTTTTTTCATAAACGTAGGACATTTTCATCAAATCAGCGTTTTTGACCCTCAAACATCGAGATTTCGAGAATAAACGACGACACTCGACAATTTCACGATTTCGCTACATTCGACTTTCTTTCCAATGCAATGACGATTTGTCGTTGTGAACGCATTGGAAATGTGTTTTTTCATGAAAGTCGGAAATTTTCGTCAAATCAGCGTTTTTGACCCTCGAACATCGTCATCGTGAGATTCAACGACGGCACTCGACCATTTCACGATTTCGCTACATTCGACTTTGTTTCCGATGCAATGACGATTTGTCGTCGTGAAAGCCTCGGAAATGTGTTTTTTCATAAAAGTCGGAAATATTCGTAAAATCAGCGTTTTTGACCCTCGAACATCGAGATTTCGAGAATAAACAACGACACTCGACCATTTCACGATTTCGCTACATTCGACTTTGTTTCCGATGCAATGACGATTTGTCGTCGTGAAATCCTCGGAAATATGATTTTTCATGAAAGTCGGAAATTTTCGTCAAATCAGCGTTTTTGACCCTCGAACATCGATATCGTGAGATTCAACGACGACACTCGACCATTTCACGATTTCGCTACAATTCGACTTTGTTTCCGATGCAATGACGATTTGTCGTTGTGAATGCATCGGAAACGTGATTTTTCATCGAAGGCGGAAATTTTCGTCAAATCAGCGTTCGTGATCCTCGAACATCGAAATCGTGAGATTCAACGACGGCACTCGACCAATTCACGATTTCGCTACATTCGACTTTGTTTCCGATGCAATGACGATTTGTCGTCGTGAAAGCCTCGGAAATGTGTTTTTTCATAAAAGTCGGAAATTTTCGTCAAATCAGCGTTTGTGACCCTCGAACATCGAAATCGTGAGATTCAACGATGACACTCGACCATTTCACGATTTCGCTACAATTCGACTTTGTTTCCGATGCAATGACGACTTGACGTTATGAACGCATCGGAAATGTCTTTTTTCATAAAAGTAGGACATTTTCATCAAATCAGCGTTTTTGACCCTCAAACATCGAGATTTCGAGAATAAACGACGACACTCGACAATTTCACGATTTCGCTACATTCGACTTTGTTTCCGATGCAATGACGATTTGTCGTCGTGAAATCCTCGGAAATATGATTTTTCATGTAAGTCGGAAATTTTCGTCAAATCAGCGTTTTTGACCCTCGAACATCGACATCGTGAGATTCAACGACGACACTCGACCATTTCACGATTTCGCTACAATTCGACTTTGTTTCCGATGCAATGACGATTTGTCGTTGTGAACGCATCGGAAACGTGATTTTTCATCAAAGTCGGAAATTTTCGTCAAATCAGCGTTTTTGACGCTCGAACATCGTCATCGTGAAATTCAACGACGACACTCGACCATTTCACGATTTCACTAAAATTCGACAAAGTTTCCGACACAATGACGATTTGGCGTCGTAAAAGCCTCGGAAATGTGTTTTTTCATGAATATCGGAAATTTTCGTAAAATCAGCGTTTTTGACCCTCGAACATCGACATCGTGAGATTCAACGACGACACTCGACCATTTCACGATTTCGCTACATTCGACTTTGTTTCCGATGCAATGACAATTTGTCGTCGTGAAAGCCTCGGAAATGTGTTTTTTCATAAAAGTCGGAAATTTTCGTCAAATCAGCGTTTGTGACCCTCTAACATCGACATCGTGAGATTCAACGACGACACTCGACCATTTCACGATTTCGCTACAATTCGACTTTGTTTCCGATGCAATGACGATTTGTCGTTGTGAACGCATCGGAAATGTGTTTTTTCATAAAAATCGGAACTTTTCGTCAAATCAGCGTTTTTGACTCTCGAACATCGAGATTTCGAGAATAAACAACGACACTCGACCATTTCGCGATTTCGCTACATTCGACTTTGTTTCGGATGCAATGACGATTCGTCGTCGTGAAAGCCTCGGAAATATGTTTTTACATGAATGTCGAAAATTTTCGTCAAATCAGCGTTTTTGACCCTCGAACATCGACATCGTGAGATTCAACGACGACACTCGACCATTTCACGATTTCGCTACATTCGACTTTCTTTCCGATGCAATGACGATTTGTCGTTGTGAACGCATTGGAAATGTGTTTTTTCATGAAAGTCGAAAATTTTCGTCAAATCAGCGTTTTTGACCCTCGAACATCGTCATCGTGAGATTCAACGACGGCACTCGACCATTTCACGATTTCGCTACATTCGACTTTGTTTCCGATGCAATGACGATTTGTCGTCGTGAAAGCCTCGGAAATGTGTTTTTTCATGAAAATCGGAAATTTTGGTAAAATCAGCGTTTTTGACCCTCGAACATCGTCATCGTGAGATTCAACGACGGCACTCGACCATTTCACGATTTCGCTACATTCGACTTTGTTTCCGATGCAATGACGATTTGTCGTCGTGAAAGCCTCGGAAATGTGTTTTTTCATAAAAGTCGGAAATTTTCGTCAAATCAGCGTTTGTGACCCTCGAACATCGAAATCGTGAGATTCATCGACGACGCTCGACCATTTCACGATTTCGCTACAATTCGACTTTGTTTCCGATGCAATGACGACTTGACGTTATGAACGCATCGGAAATGTGTTTTTTCATAAAAGTAGGACATTTTCGTCAAATCAGCGTTTTTGACCCTCAAACATCGAGATTTCGAGAATAAACGACGACACTCGACCATTTCACGATTTCGCTACATTCGACTTTGTTTCCGATGCAATGACGATTTGTCGTCGTGAAATCCTCGGAAATATGATTTTTCATGTAAGTCGAAAATTTTCGTCAAATCAGCGTTTTTGAACCTCGAACATCGAGATTTCGAGAATAAACAACGACACTCGACCATTTCACGATTTCGCTACATTCGACTTTGTTTCGGATGCAATGACGATTCGTCGTCGTGAAAGCCTCGGAAATATGATTTTTCATGTATGTCGGAAATTTTCGTCAAATCAGCGTTTTTGACCCTCGAACATCGACATCGTGAGATTCAACGACGACACTCGACCATTTCACGATTTCGCTACAATTCGACTTTGTTTCCGATGCAATGACGATTTGTCGTTCTGAACGCATCGGAAACGTGATTTTTAATCAAAGTCGGAAATTTTCGTCAAATCAGCGTTTTTGACGCTCGAACATCGTCATCGTGAGATTCAACGACGACACTCGACCATTTCACGATTTCACTAAAATTCGACAAAGTTTCCGACACAATGACGATTTGGCGTCGTAAAAGCCTCGGAAATGTGTTTTTTCATGAAAATCGGAAATTTTCGTCAAATCAGCGTTTTTGACCCTCGAACATCGACATCGTGAGATTCATCGACGACGCTCGACCATTTCACGATTTCGCTGCATTCGACTTTGTTTCCGATGCAATGACGATTTGTCGTCGTGAAAGCCTCGGAAATGTGTTTTTTCATGAAAATCGGAAATTTTGGTAAAATCAGCGTTTTTGACCCTCGAACATCGTCATCGTGAGATTCAACGACGGCACTCGACCATTTCACGATTTCGCTACATTCGACTTTGTTTCCGATGCAATGACGATTTGTCGTCGTGAAAGCCTCGGAAATGTGTTTTTTCATAAAAGTCGGAAATTTTCGTCAAATCAGCGTTTGTGACCCTCGAACATCGAAATCGTGAGATTCATCGACGACGCTCGACCATTTCACGATTTCGCTACAATTCGACTTTGTTTCCGATGCAATGACGACTTGACGTTATGAACGCATCGGAAATGTGTTTTTTCATAAAAGTAGGACATTTTCGTCAAATCAGCGTTTTTGACCCTCAAACATCGAGATTTCGAGAATAAACGACGACACTCGACCATTTCACGATTTCGCTACATTCGACTTTGTTTCCGATGCAATGACGATTTGTCGTCGTGAAATCCTCGGAAATATGATTTTTCATGTAAGTCGGAAATTTTCGTCAAATCAGCGTTTTTGAACCTCGAACATCGAGATTTCGAGAATAAACAACGACACTCGACCATTTCACGATTTCGCTACATTCGACTTTGTTTCGGATGCAATGACGATTCGTCGTCGTGAAAGCCTCGGAAATATGATTTTTCATGAATGTCGGAAATTTTCGTCAAATCAGCGTTTTTGACCCTCGAACATCGACATCGTGAGATTCAACGACGACACTCGACCATTTCACGATTTCGCTACAATTCGACTTTGTTTCCGATGCAATGACGATTTGTCGTTGTGAACGCATCGGAAACGTGATTTTTAATCAAAGTCGGAAATTTTCGTCAAATCAGCGTTTTTAACGCTCGAACATCGTCATCGTGAGATTCAACGACGACACTCGACCATTTCACGATTTCACTAAAATTCGACAAAGTTTCCGACACAATGACGATTTGGCGTCGTAAAAGCCTCGGAAATGTGTTTTTTCATGAATATCGGAAATTTTCGTAAAATCAGCGTTTTTAACCCTCGAACATCGTCATCGTGAGATTCAACGACGGCACTCGACCATTTCACGATTTCGCTACATTCGACTTTGTTTCCGATGCAATGACGATTTGTCGTTGTGAACGCATCGAAAATGTGTTTTTTCATAAAAGTCGGACATTTTCGTCAAATCAGCGTTTATGACCCTCGAACATCGAGATTTCGAGAATAAACGACGACACCCGACCATTTCACGATTTCGCTACATTCGACTTTGTTTCCGATGCAATGACGATTTGTCGTTGTGAACGCATCGGAAATGTGTTTTTTCATAAAAATCGGAAATTTTCGTCAAATCAGCGTTTGTGACCCTCGAACATCGAAATCGTGAGATTCAACGATGACACTCGACCATTTCACGATTTCGCTACAATTCGACTTTGTTTCCGATGCAATGACGACTTGACGTTATGAACGCATCGGAAATGTCTTTTTTCATAAAAGTAGGACATTTTCATCAAATCAGCGTTTTTGACCCTCAAACATCGAGATTTCGAGAATAAACGACGACACTCGACAATTTCACGATTTCGCTACATTCGACTTTCTTTCCAATGCAATGACGATTTGTCGTTGTGAACGCATTGGAAATGTGTTTTTTCATGAAAGTCGGAAATTTTCGTCAAATCAGCGTTTTTGACCCTCGAACATCGTCATCGTGAGATTCAACGACGGCACTCGACCATTTCACGATTTCGCTACATTCGACTTTGTTTCCGATGCAATGACGATTTGTCGTCGTGAAAGCCTCGGAAATGTGTTTTTTCATAAAAGTCGGAAATATTCGTAAAATCAGCGTTTTTGACCCTCGAACATCGAGATTTCGAGAATAAACAACGACACTCGACCATTTCACGATTTCGCTACATTCGACTTTGTTTCCGATGCAATGACGATTTGTCGTCGTGAAATCCTCGGAAATATGATTTTTCATGAAAGTCGGAAATTTTCGTCAAATCAGCGTTTTTGACCCTCGAACATCGATATCGTGAGATTCAACGACGACACTCGACCATTTCACGATTTCGCTACAATTCGACTTTGTTTCCGATGCAATGACGATTTGTCGTTGTGAACGCATCGGAAACGTGATTTTTCATCGAAGGCGGACATTTTCGTCAAATCAGCGTTCGTGATCCTCGAACATCGAAATCGTGAGATTCAACGACGGCACTCGACCAATTCACGATTTCGCTACATTCGACTTTGTTTCCGATGCAATGACGATTTGTCGTCGTGAAAGCCTCGGAAATGTGTTTTTTCATAAAAGTCGGAAATTTTCGTCAAATCAGCGTTTGTGACCCTCGAACATCGAAATCGTGAGATTCAACGATGACACTCGACCATTTCACGATTTCGCTACAATTCGACTTTGTTTCCGATGCAATGACGACTTGACGTTATGAACGCATCGGAAATGTCTTTTTTCATAAAAGTAGGACATTTTCATCAAATCAGCGTTTTTGACCCTCAAACATCGAGATTTCGAGAATAAACGACGACACTCGACAATTTCACGATTTCGCTACATTCGACTTTGTTTCCGATGCAATGACGATTTGTCGTCGTGAAATCCTCGGAAATATGATTTTTCATGTAAGTCGGAAATTTTCGTCAAATCAGCGTTTTTGACCCTCGAACATCGACATCGTGAGATTCAACGACGACACTCGACCATTTCACGATTTCGCTACAATTCGACTTTGTTTCCGATGCAATGACGATTTGTCGTTGTGAACGCATCGGAAACGTGATTTTTCATCAAAGTCGGAAATTTTCGTCAAATCAGCGTTTTTGACGCTCGAACATCGTCATCGTGAAATTCAACGACGACACTCGACCATTTCACGATTTCACTAAAATTCGACAAAGTTTCCGACACAATGACGATTTGGCGTCGTAAAAGCCTCGGAAATGTGTTTTTTCATGAATATCGGAAATTTTCGTAAAATCAGCGTTTTTGACCCTCGAACATCGACATCGTGAGATTCAACGACGACACTCGACCATTTCACGATTTCGCTACATTCGACTTTGTTTCCGATGCAATGACAATTTGTCGTCGTGAAAGCCTCGGAAATGTGTTTTTTCATAAAAGTCGGAAATTTTCGTCAAATCAGCGTTTGTGACCCTCGAACTTCGAAATCGTGAGATTCAACGATGACACTCGACCATTTCACGATTTCGCTACAATTCGACTTTGTTTCCGATGCAATGACGACTTGACGTTATGAACGCATCGAAAATGTGTTTTTTCATAAAAGTAGGACATTTTCGTCAAATCAGCGTTTTTGACCCTCAAACATCGAGATTTCGAGAATAAACGACGACACTCGACCATTTCACGATTTCGCTACATTCGACTTTGTTTCCGATGCAATGACGATTTGTCGTTGTGAACGCATCGAAAATGTGTTTTTTCATAAAAGTCGGACATTTTCGTCAAATCAGCGTTTATGAGCCTCGAACATCGAGATTTCGAGAATAAACGACGACACTCGACCATTTCACGATTTCGCTACATTCGACTTTGTTTCCGATGCAATGACGATTTGTCGTTGTGAACGCATCGGAAATGTGTTTTTTCATAAAAATCGGAACTTTTCGTCAAATCAGCGTTTTTGACCCTCGAACATCGAGATTTCGAGAATAAACAACGACACTCGACCATTTCACGATTTCACTAAAATTCGACAAAGTTTCCGACACTATGAGGATTTGTCGTCGTAAAAGCCTCGGAAATGTGTTTTTTCATAAAAGTCGGAAATTTTTGTCAAATCAGCGTTTGTGATCCTCGAACATCGAAATCGAGAGATTCAACGATGACACTCGACCATCTCACTATTTCGCTACAATTCGACTTTGATTCCGATGCAATGACGATTTGTCGTTGTGAACTCATCGGAAATGTGATTTTTCATGAAAGTCGGAAATTTTCGTCAAATCAGCGTTCGTGATCCTCGAACATCGAAATCGTGACATTCAACGACGACACTCGACCATTTCACGATTTCGCTACAATTCGACTTTGTTTCCGATGCAATGACGATTTGACGTTATGAACGCATCGGAAATGTGTTTTTTGACCCTCGAACATCGACATCGTGAGATTCAACGACGACACTCGACCATTTCACGATTTCGCTACAATTCGACTTTGTTTCCGATGCAATGACGATTTGTCGTAGTGAAAGCCTCGGAAATGTGATTTTTCATCAAAGTCGGACATCTTCGTCAAATCTGCGTTTTTGACCCTCGAACATCGAAATCGTGAGATTCAACGATGCCACTCGACCATTTCACGATTTCGCTACAATACGACTTTGTTTCCGATGCAATGACGATTTTTCGTTGTGAACGCATCGGAAATGTGTTTTTTCATGAAAATCGGACATTTTCGTCAAATCAGCGCTTTTGACCCTCGAACATCGAGATTTCGAGAATAAACGACGACACTCGACCATTTCACGATTTCGCTACATTCGACTTTGTTTCCGATGCAATGACGATGTGTCGTCGTGACAGCCTCGGAAATGTGATTTTTCATGAATGTCGGAAATTTTCGTCAAATCAGCGTTCGTGATCCTCGAACATCGAAATCGTGAGATACAACGACGACACTCGACCACTTCACGATTTCGCTACAATTCGACTTTGTTTCCGATGCAATGACGATTTGTCGTTGTGAACGCATCGGAAACGTGATTTTTCATCAAAGTCGGAAATTTTCGTCAAATCAGCGTTTTTGACCCTCGAACATCGAGATTTCGAGAATAAACGACGACAATCGACCATTTTACGATTTCACTAAAATTCGACAAAGTTTCCGACACTATGAGGATTTGTCGTCGTAAAAGCCTCGGAAATGTGTTTTTTCATGAAAATCGGAAATTTTCGTCAAATCAGCGTTTTTGACCCTCGAACATCGACATCGTGAGATTCAACGACGACACTCGACCATTTCACGATTTCGCTACATTCGACTTTCTTTCCGATGCAATGACGATTTGTCGTTGTGAACGCATTGGAAATGTGTTTTTTCATGAAAGTCGGAAATTTTCGTCAAATCAGCGTTTTTGACCCTCGAACATCGTCATCGTGAGATTCAACGACGGCACTCGACCATTTCACGATTTCGCTACATTCGACTTTGTTTCCGATGCAATGACGATTTGTCGTCGTGAAAGCCTCGGAAATGTGTTTTTTCATAAAAATCGGAACTTTTCGTCAAATCAGCGTTTTTGACTCTCGAACATCGAGATTTCGAGAATAAACAACGACACTCGACCATTTCGCGATTTCGCTACATTCGACTTTGTTTCGGATGCAATGACGATTCGTCGTCGTGAAAGCCTCGGAAATATGATTTTTCATGAATGTCGGAAATTTTCGTCAAATCAGCGTTTTTGACCCTCGAACATCGACATCGTGAGATTCAACGACGACACTCGACCATTTCACGATTTCGCTACAATTCGACTTTGTTTCCGATGCAATGACGATTTGTCGTTGTGAACGCATCGGAAACGTGATTTTTCATCAAAGTTGGAAATTTTCGTCAAATCAGCGTTTTTGACCCTCGAACATCGTCATCGTGAGATTCAACGACGACACTCGACCATTTCACGATTTCCCTACAATTCGACTTTGTTTCCGATGCAATGACGATTTGTCGTCGTGAAAGCCTCGGAAATGTGTTTTTTCATAAAAGTCGGAAATTTTCGTCAAATCAGCGTTTTTGACCCTCGAACATCGACATCGTGAGATTCAACGATGACACTCGACCATTTCACGATTTCGCTACCATTCGACTTTGTTTCCGATGCAATGACGATTTGTCGTCGTGAATGCCTCGGAAATGTGTTTTTTCATAAAAGTCGGAAATTTTCGTCAAATCAGCGTTTTTGACCCTCGAACATCGTCATCGTGAGATTCAACGACGACACTCGACCATTGTACGATTTCACTAAAATTCGACAAAGTTTCCGACACAATGACGATTTGGCTTCGTAAAAGCCTCGGAAATGTGTTTTTTCATGAAAATCGGAAATTTTGGTAAAATCAGCGTTTTTGACCCTCGAACATCGTCGTCGTGAGATTCAACGACGGCACTCGACCAATTCACGATTTCGCTACATTCGACTTTGTTTCCGATGCAATGACGATTTGTCGTCGTGAAAGCCTCGGAAATGTGTTTTTTCATAAAAGTCGGAAATTTTCGTCAAATCAGCGTTTGTGACCCTCGAACATCGAAATCGTGAGATTCATCGACGACGCTCGACCATTTCACGATTTCGCTACAATTCGACTTTGTTTCCGATGCAATGACGACTTGACGTTATGAACGCATCGGAAATGTGTTTTTTCATAAAAGTAGGACATTTTCGTCAAATCAGCGTTTTTGACCCTCAAACATCGAGATTTCGAGAATAAACGACGACACTCGACCATTTCACGATTTCGCTACATTCGACTTTGTTTCCGATGCAATGACGATTTGTCGTCGTGAAATCCTCGGAAATATGATTTTTCATGGAAGTCGGAAATTTTCGTCAAATCAGCGTTTTTGAACCTCGAACATCGAGATTTCGAGAATAAACAACGACACTCGACCATTTCACGATTTCGCTACATTCGACTTTGTTTCGGATGCAATGACGATTCGTCGTCGTGAAAGCCTCGGAAATATGATTTTTCATGAATGTCGGAAATTTTCGTCAAATCAGCGTTTTTGACCTTCGAACATCGACATCGTGAGATTCAACGACGACACTCGACCATTTCACGATTTCGCTACAATTCGACTTTGTTTCCGATGCAATGACGATTTGTCGTTCTGAACGCATCGGAAACGTGATTTTTAATCAAAGTCGGAAATTTTCGTCAAATCAGCGTTTTTGACGCTCGAACATCGTCATCGTGAGATTCAACGACGACACTCGACCATTTCACGATTTCACTAAAATTCGACAAAGTTTCCGACACAATGACGATTTAGCGTCGTAAAAGCCTCGGAAATGTGTTTTTTCATGAATATCGGAAATTTTCGTAAAATCAGCGTTTTTGACCCTCGAACATCGTCATCGTGAGATTCAACGACGGCACTCGACCATTTCACGATTTCGCTACATTCGACTTTGTTTCCGATGCAATGACAATTTGTCGTCGTGAAAGCCTCGGAAATGTGTTTTTTCATAAAAGTCGGAAATTTTCGTCAAATCAGCGTCTGTGACCCTCGAACTTCGAAATCGTGAGATTCAACGATGACACTCGACCATTTCACGATTTCGCTACAATTCGCCTTTGTTTCCGATGCAATGACGACTTGACGTTATGAACGCATCGGAAATGTGTTTTTTCATAAAAGTAGGACATTTTCGTCAAATCAGCGTTTTTGACCCTCAAACATCGAGATTTCGAGAATAAACGACGACACTCGACCATTTCACGATTTCGCTACATTCGACTTTGTTTCCGATGCAATGACGATGTGTCGTCGTGACAGCCTCGGAAATGTGATTTTTCATGAATGTCGGAAATTTTCGTCAAATCAGCGTTCGTGATCCTCGAACATCGAAATCGTGAGATACAACGACGACACTCGACCACTTCACGATTTCGCTACATTCGACTTTCATGTTTTTTCATGAAAGTCGGAAATTTTCGTCAAATCAGCGTTTTTGACCCTCGAACATCGTCATCGTGAGATTCAACGACGGCACTCGACCATTTCACGATTTCGCTACATTCGACTTTGTTTCCGATGCAATGACGATTTGTCGTCGTGAAAGCCTCGGAAATGTGTTTTTTCATAAAAGTCGGAAATATTCGTAAAATCAGCGTTTGTGATCCTCGAACATCGAAATCGTGAGATTCCACGATGACACTCGACCATTTCACTATTTCGCTACAATTCGACTTTGTTTCGGATGCAATGACGATTCGTCGTCGTGAAAGCCTCGGAAATATGATTTTTCATGAATGTCGGAAATTTTCGTCAAATCAGCGTTTTTGACCCTCGAACATCGACATCGTGAGATTCAACGACAACACTCGACCATTTCACGATTTCGCTACAATTCGACTTTTTTTCCGATGCAATGACGATTTGTCGTCGTGAAAGCCTCGGAAATGTGTTTTTTCATAAAAATCGGAAATTTTCGTCAAATCAGCGTTTTTGACCCTCGAACATCGAGATTTCGAGAATAAACAACGACACTCGACCATTTCACGATTTCGCTACATTCGACTTTGTTTCCGATGCAATGACGATTTGTCGTCGTGAAATCCTCGGAAATATGATTTTTCATGAATGTCGGAAATTTTCGTCAAATTAGCGTTTTTGACCCTCGAACATCGACATCGTGAGATTCAACGACGACACTCGACCATTTCACGATTTCGCTACATTCGACTTTGTTTCCGATGCAATGACGATTTGTCGATGTGAACGCATCGGAAATGTGTTTTTTCATAAAAGTCGGACATTTTCGTCAAATCAGCGTTCGTGATCCTCGAACATCGAAATCGTGAGATTCAACGACGACACTCGACCATTTCACGATTTCGCTACAATTCGACTTTGTTTCCGATGCAATGACGATTTATCGTTGTGAACGCATCGGAAACGTGATTTTTCATCGAAGGCGGAAATTTTCGTCAAATCAGCGTTCGTGATCCTCGAACATCGAAATCGTGAGATTCAACGACGACACTCGACCATTTCACGATTTCGCTACATTCAACTTTGTTTCCGATGCAATGACGATTCGTCGTCGTGAAAGCCTCGGAAATATGATTTTTCATGAATGTCGGAAATTTTCGTCAAATCAGCGTTTTTGACCCTCGAACATCGACATCGTGAGATTCAACGACGACACTCGACCATTTCACGATTTCGTTACATTCGACTTTGTTTCCGATGCAATGACGATTTGTCGATGTGAACGCATCGGAAATGTGTTTTTTCATAAAAGTCGGAAATTTTCGTCAAATCAGCGTTCGTGATCCTCGAACATCGAAATCGTGAGATTCAACGACGACACTCGACCATTTCACGATTTCGCTACAATTCGACTTTGTTTCCGATGCAATGACGACTTGACGTTATGAACGCATCGGAAATGTGTTTTTTCATAAAAGTAGGACATTTTCGTCAAATCAGCGTTTTTGACCCTCAAACATCGAGATTTCGAGAATAAACGACGACACTCGACCATTTCACGATTTCGCTACATTCGACTTTGTTTCCGATGCAATGACGATTTGTCGTTGTGAACGCATCGAAAATGTGTTTTTTCATAAAAGTCGGACATTTTCGTCAAATCAGCGTTTTTGACCCTCGAACATCGAGATTTCGAGAATAAACAACGACACTCGACCATTTCACGATTTCACTAAAATTCGACAAAGTTTCCGACACTATGAGGATTTGTCGTCGTAAAAGCCTCGGAAATGTGTTTTTTCATGAAAATCGGAAATTTTCGTCAAATCAGCGTTTTTGACCCTCGAACATCGACATCGTGAGATTTAACGACGACACTCGACCATTTCACGATTTCGCTACATTCGACTTTGTTTCCGATGCAATGACGATTTGTCGTCGTGAAAGCCTCGGAAATGTGTTTTTTCATAAAAGTCGGAAATTTTCGTCAAATCAGCGTTTGTGACCCTCGAACTTCGAAATCGTGAGATTCAACGATGACACTCGACCATTTCACGATTTCGCTACAATTCGACTTTGTTTCCGATGCAATGACGACTTGACGTTATGAACGCATCGGAAATGTGTTTTTTCATAAAAGTAGGACATTTTCATCAAATCAGCGTTTTTGACCCTCAAACATCGAGATTTCGAGAATAAACGACGACACTCGACCATTTCACGATTTCGCTACATTCGACTTTGTTTCCGATGCAATGACGATTTGTCGTCGTGAAATCCTCGGAAATATGATTTTTCATGTAAGTCGGAAATTTTCGTCAAATCAGCGTTTTTGAACCTCGAACATCGATATCGTGAGAATCAACGACGACACTCGACCATTTCACGATTTCGCTACAATTCGACTTTGTTTCCGATGCAATGACGATTTGTCGTCGTGAACGCATCGGAAACGTGATTTTTCATCAAAGTCGGAAATTTTCGTCAAATCAGCGTTGTGATCCTCGAACATCGTCATCGTGAGATTCAACGACGACACTCGACCATTGTACGATTTCACTAAAATTCGACAAAGTTTCCGACACAATGACGATTTGGCGTCGTAAAAGCCTTGGAAATGTGTTTTTTCATGAAAATCGGAAATTTTGGTAAAATCAGCGTTTTTGACCCTGGAACATCGTCATCGTGAGATTCAACGACGGCACTCGACCATTTCACGATTTCGCTACATTCGACTTTGTTTCCGATGCAATGACGATTTGTCGTTGTGAACGCATCGAAAATGTGTTTTTTCATAAAAGTCGGAAATTTTCGTCAAATCAGCGTTTGTGACCCTCGAACTTCGAAATCGTGAGATTCAACGATGACACTCGACCATTTCACGATTTCGCTACAATTCGACTTTGTTTCCGATGCAATGACGACTTGACGTTATGAACGCATCGGAAATGTGTTTTTTCATAAAAGTAGGACATTTTCATCAAATCAGCGTTTTTGACCCTCAAACATCGAGATTTCGAGAATAAACGACGACACTCGACCATTTCACGATTTCGCTACATTCGACTTTGTTTCCGATGCAATGACGATTTGTCGTCGTGAAATCCTCGGAAATATGATTTTTCATGTAAGTCGGAAATTTTCGTCAAATCAGCGTTTTTGAACCTCGAACATCGATATCGTGAGAATCAACGACGACACTCGACCATTTCACGATTTCGCTACAATTCGACTTTGTTTCCGATGCAATGACGATTTGTCGTCGTGAACGCATCGGAAACGTGATTTTTCATCAAAGTCGGAAATTTTCGTCAAATCAGCGTTGTGATCCTCGAACATCGTCATCGTGAGATTCAACGACGACACTCGACCATTGTACGATTTCACTAAAATTCGACAAAGTTTCCGACACAATGACGATTTGGCGTCGTAAAAGCCTTGGAAATGTGTTTTTTCATGAAAATCGGAAATTTTGGTAAAATCAGCGTTTTTGACCCTGGAACATCGTCATCGTGAGATTCAACGACGGCACTCGACCATTTCACGATTTCGCTACATTCGACTTTGTTTCCGATGCAATGACGATTTGTCGTTGTGAACGCATCGAAAATGTGTTTTTTCATAAAAGTCGGACATTTTCGTCAAATCAGCGTTTATGACCCTCGAACATCGAGATTTCGAGAATAAACGACGACACTCGACCATTTCACGATTTCGCTACATTCGACTTTGTTTCCGATGCAATGACGATTTGTCGTTGTGAACGCATCGGAAATGTGTTTTTTCATAAAAATCGGAACTTTTCGTCAAATCAGCGTTTTTGACCATCGAACATCGAGATTTCGAGAATAAACGACGACAATCGACCATTTTACGATTTCACTAAAATTCGACAAAGTTTCCGACACTATGAGGATTTGTCGTCGTAAAAGCCTCGGAAATGTGTTTTTTCATGAAAATCGGAAATTTTCGTCAAATCAGCGTTTTTGACCCTCGAACATCGACATCGTGAGATTCAACGACGACACTCGACCATTTCACGATTTCGCTACATTCGACTTTCTTTCCAATGCAATGACGATTTGTCGTTGTGAACGCATTGGAAATGTGTTTTTTCATGAAAGTCGGAAATTTTCGTCAAATCAGCGTTTTTGACCCTCGAACATCGTCATCGTGAGATTCAACGACGGCACTCGACCATTTCACGATTTCGCTACATTCGACTTTGTTTCCGATGCAATGACGATTTGTCGTCGTGAAAGCCTCGGAAATGTGTTTTTTCATAAAAGTCGGAAATATTCGTAAAATCAGCGTTTGTGATCCTCGAACATCGAAATCGTGAGATTCCACGATGACACTCGACCATTTCACTATTTCGCTACAATTCGACTTTGTTTCGGATGCAATGACGATTCGTCGTCGTGAAAGCCTCGGAAATATGATTTTTCATGAATGTCGGAAATTTTCGTCAAATCAGCGTTTTTGACCCTCGAACATCGACATCGTGAGATTCAACGACAACACTCGACCATTTCACGATTTCGCTACAATTCGACTTTTTTTCCGATGCAATGACGATTTGTCGTCGTGAAAGCCTCGGAAATGTGTTTTTTCATAAAAATCGGAAATTTTCGTCAAATCAGCGTTTTTGACCCTCGAACATCGAGATTTCGAGAATAAACAACGACACTCGACCATTTCACGATTTCGCTACATTCGACTTTGTTTCCGATGCAATGACGATTTGTCGTCGTGAAATCCTCGGAAATATGATTTTTCATGAAAGTCGGAAATTTTCGTCAAATCAGCGTTTTTGACCCTCGAACATCGATATCGTGAGATTCAACGACGACACTCGACCATTTCACGATTTCGCTACAATTCGACATTGTTTCCGATGCAATGACGATTTGTCGTTGTGAACGCATCGGAAACGTGATTTTTCATCGAAGGCGGAAATTTTCGTCAAATCAGCGTTCGTGATCCTCGAACATCGAAATCGTGAGATTCAACGACGACACTCGACCATTTCACGATTTCGCTACAATTCGACTTTGTTTCCGATGCAATGACGATTTGTCGTTGTGAACGCATCGGAAACGTGATTTTTCATCGAAGGCGGAAATTTTCGTCAAATCAGCGTTCGTGATCCTCGAACATCGAAATCGTGAGATTCAACGACGACACTCGACCATTTCACGATTTCGCTACCATTCGACTTTGTTTCCGATGCAATGACGATTTGTCGTCGTGAATGCCTCGGAAATGTGTTTTTTCATAAAAGTCGGAAATTTTCGTCAAATCAGCGTTTTTGACCCTCGAACATCGTCATCGTGAGATTCAACGACGACACTCGACCATTGTACGATTTCACTAAAATTCGACAAAGTTTCCGACACAATGACGATTTGGCTTCGTAAAAGCCTCGGAAATGTGTTTTTTCATGAAAATCGGAAATTTTGGTAAAATCAGCGTTTTTGACCCTCGAACATCGTCGTCGTGAGATTCAACGACGGCACTCGACCAATTCACGATTTCGCTACATTCGACTTTGTTTCCGATGCAATGACGATTTGTCGTCGTGAAATCCTCGGAAATATGATTTTTCATGTAAGTCGGAAATTTTCGTCAAATCAGCGTTTTTGAACCTCGAACATCGATATCGTGAGAATCAACGACGACACTCGATCATTTCACGATTTCGCTACAATTCGACTTTGTTTCCGATGCAATGACGATTTGTCGTTGTGAACGCATCGGAAACGTGATTTTTCATCAAAGTCGGAAATTTTCGTCAAATCAGCGTTTTTGACCCTCGAACATCGTCATCGTGAGATTCAACGACGACACTCGACCATTTCACGATTTCGCTACATTCGACTTTGTTTCCGATGCAATGACGATTTGTCGTCGTGAAAGCCTCGGAAATGTGTTTTTTCATAAAAGTCGGAAATTTTCGTCAAATCAGCGTTTGTGATCCTCGAACATCGAAATCGTGAGATTCAACGATGACACTCGACCATTTCACTATTTCGCTACAATTCGACTTTGTTTCCGATGCAATGACGATTTGTCGTCGTGAAAGCATCGGAAATGTGTTTTTTCATAAAAATCGGAACTTTTCGTCAAATCAGCGTTTTTGACCCTCGAACATCGAGATTTCGAGAATAAACAAGGACTCTCGACCATTTCACGATTTCGCTACATTCGACTTTGTTTCGGATGCAATGACGATTCGTCGTCGTGAAAGCCTCGGAAATATGATTTTTCATGAATGTCGGAAATTTTCGTCAAATCAGCGTTTTTGACCCTCGAACATCGACATCGTGAGATTCAACGACGACACTCGACCATTTCACGATTTCGCTACAATTCGACTTTGTTTCCGATGCAATGACGATTTGTCGTTGTGAACGCATCGGAAACGTGATTTTTCATCAAAGTCGGAAATTTTCGTCAAATCAGCGTTTTTGACCCTCGAACATCGAGATTTCGAGAATAAACGACGACAATCGACCATTTTACGATTTCACTAAAATTCGACAAAGTTTCCGACACTATGAGGATTTGTCGTCGTAAAAGCCTCGGAAATGTGTTTTTTCATGAAAATCGGAAATTTTCGTCAAATCAGCGTTTTTGACCCTCGAACATCGACATCGTGAGATTCAACGACGACACTCGACCATTTCACGATTTCGCTACATTCGACTTTCTTTCCGATGCAATGACGATTTGTCGTTGTGAACGCATTGGAAATGTGTTTTTTCATGAAAGTCGGAAATTTTCGTCAAATCAGCGTTTTTGACCCTCGAACATCGTCATCGTGAGATTCAACGACGGCATTCGACCATTTCACGATTTCGCTACATTCGACTTTGTTTCCGATGCAATGACGATTTGTCGTCGTGAAAGCCTCGGAAATGTGTTTTTTCATAAAAATCGGAACTTTTCGTCAAATCAGCGTTTTTGACTCTCGAACATCGAGATTTCGAGAATAAACAACGACACTCGACCATTTCGCGATTTCGCTACATTCGACTTTGTTTCGGATGCAATGACGATTCGTCGTCGTGAAAGCCTCGGAAATATGATTTTTCATGAATGTCGGAAATTTTCGTCAAATCAGCGTTTTTGACCCTCTAACATCGACATCGTGAGATTCAACGACGACACTCGACCATTTCACGATTTCGCTACATTCGACTTTGTTTCCGATGCAATGACGATTTGTCGTCGTGAAAGCCTCGGAAATGTGTTTTTTCATAAAAATCGGAACTTTTCGTCAAATCAGCGTTTTTGACTCTCGAACATCGAGATTTCGAGAATAAACAACGACACTCGACCATTTCGCGATTTCGCTACATTCGACTTTGTTTCGGATGCAATGACGATTCGTCGTCGTGAAAGCCTCGGAAATATGATTTTTCATGAATGTCGGAAATTTTCGTCAAATCAGCGTTTTTGACCCTCGAACATCGACATCGTGAGATTCAACGACGACACTCGACCATTTCACGATTTCGCTACAATTCGACTTTGTTTCCGATGCAATGACGATTTGTCGTTGTGAACGCATCGGAAACGTGATTTTTCATCAAAGTTGGAAATTTTCGTCAAATCAGCGTTTTTGACCCTCGAACATCGTCATCGTGAGATTCAACGACGACACTCGACCATTTCACGATTTCCCTACAATTCGACTTTGTTTCCGATGCAATGACGATTTGTCGTCGTGAAAGCCTCGGAAATGTGTTTTTTCATAAAAGTCGGAAATTTTCGTCAAATCAGCGTTTTTGACCCTCGAACATCGACATCGTGAGATTCAACGATGACACTCGACCATTTCACGATTTCGCTACCATTCGACTTTGTTTCCGATGCAATGACGATTTGTCGTCGTGAATGCCTCGGAAATGTGTTTTTTCATAAAAGTCGGAAATTTTCGTCAAATCAGCGTTTTTGACCCTCGAACATCGTCATCGTGAGATTCAACGACGACACTCGACCATTGTACGATTTCACTAAAATTCGACAAAGTTTCCGACACAATGACGATTTGGCTTCGTAAAAGCCTCGGAAATGTGTTTTTTCATGAAAATCGGAAATTTTGGTAAAATCAGCGTTTTTGACCCTCGAACATCGTCGTCGTGAGATTCAACGACGGCACTCGACCAATTCACGATTTCGCTACATTCGACTTTGTTTCCGATGCAATGACGATTTGTCGTCGTGAAAGCCTCGGAAATGTGTTTTTTCATAAAAGTCGGAAATTTTCGTCAAATCAGCGTTTGTGACCCTCGAACATCGAAATCGTGAGATTCATCGACGACGCTCGACCATTTCACGATTTCGCTACAATTCGACTTTGTTTCCGATGCAATGACGACTTGACGTTATGAACGCATCGGAAATGTGTTTTTTCATAAAAGTAGGACATTTTCGTCAAATCAGCGTTTTTGACCCTCAAACATCGAGATTTCGAGAATAAACGACGACACTCGACCATTTCACGATTTCGCTACATTCGACTTTGTTTCCGATGCAATGACGATTTGTCGTCGTGAAATCCTCGGAAATATGATTTTTCATGGAAGTCGGAAATTTTCGCCAAATCAGCGTTTTTGAACCTCGAACATCGAGATTTCGAGAATAAACAACGACACTCGACCATTTCACGATTTCGCTACATTCGACTTTGTTTCGGATGCAATGACGATTCGTCGTCGTGAAAGCCTCGGAAATATGATTTTTCATGAATGTCGGAAATTTTCGTCAAATCAGCGTTTTTGACCTTCGAACATCGACATCGTGAGATTCAACGACGACACTCGACCATTTCACGATTTCGCTACAATTCGACTTTGTTTCCGATGCAATGACGATTTGTCGTTCTGAACGCATCGGAAACGTGATTTTTAATCAAAGTCGGAAATTTTCGTCAAATCAGCGTTTTTGACGCTCGAACATCGTCATCGTGAGATTCAACGACGACACTCGACCATTTCACGATTTCACTAAAATTCGACAAAGTTTCCGACACAATGACGATTTAGCGTCGTAAAAGCCTCGGAAATGTGTTTTTTCATGAATATCGGAAATTTTCGTAAAATCAGCGTTTTTGACCCTCGAACATCGTCATCGTGAGATTCAACGACGGCACTCGACCATTTCACGATTTCGCTACATTCGACTTTGTTTCCGATGCAATGACAATTTGTCGTCGTGAAAGCCTCGGAAATGTGTTTTTTCATAAAAGTCGGAAATTTTCGTCAAATCAGCGTCTGTGACCCTCGAACTTCGAAATCGTGAGATTCAACGATGACACTCGACCATTTCACGATTTCGCTACAATTCGCCTTTGTTTCCGATGCAATGACGACTTGACGTTATGAACGCATCGGAAATGTGTTTTTTCATAAAAGTAGGACATTTTCGTCAAATCAGCGTTTTTGACCCTCAAACATCGAGATTTCGAGAATAAACGACGACACTCGACCATTTCACGATTTCGCTACATTCGACTTTGTTTCCGATGCAATGACGATGTGTCGTCGTGACAGCCTCGGAAATGTGATTTTTCATGAATGTCGGAAATTTTCGTCAAATCAGCGTTCGTGATCCTCGAACATCGAAATCGTGAGATACAACGACGACACTCGACCACTTCACGATTTCGCTACATTCGACTTTCATGTTTTTTCATGAAAGTCGGAAATTTTCGTCAAATCAGCGTTTTTGACCCTCGAACATCGTCATCGTGAGATTCAACGACGGCACTCGACCATTTCACGATTTCGCTACATTCGACTTTGTTTCCGATGCAATGACGATTTGTCGTCGTGAAAGCCTCGGAAATGTGTTTTTTCATAAAAGTCGGAAATATTCGTAAAATCAGCGTTTGTGATCCTCGAACATCGAAATCGTGAGATTCCACGATGACACTCGACCATTTCACTATTTCGCTACAATTCGACTTTGTTTCGGATGCAATGACGATTCGTCGTCGTGAAAGCCTCGGAAATATGATTTTTCATGAATGTCGGAAATTTTCGTCAAATCAGCGTTTTTGACCCTCGAACATCGACATCGTGAGATTCAACGACAACACTCGACCATTTCACGATTTCGCTACAATTCGACTTTTTTTCCGATGCAATGACGATTTGTCGTCGTGAAAGCCTCGGAAATGTGTTTTTTCATAAAAATCGGAAATTTTCGTCAAATCAGCGTTTTTGACCCTCGAACATCGAGATTTCGAGAATAAACAACGACACTCGACCATTTCACGATTTCGCTACATTCGACTTTGTTTCCGATGCAATGACGATTTGTCGTCGTGAAATCCTCGGAAATATGATTTTTCATGAAAGTCGGAAATTTTCGTCAAATCAGCGTTTTTGACCCTCGAACATCGATATCGTGAGATTCAACGACGACACTCGACCATTTCACGATTTCGCTACAATTCGACTTTGTTTCCGATGCAATGACGATTTGTCGTTGTGAACGCATCGGAAACGTGATTTTTCATCGAAGGCGGAAATTTTCGTCAAATCAGCGTTCGTGATCCTCGAAAATCGAAATCGTGAGATTCAACGACGACACTCGACCATTTCACGATTTCGCTACAATTCGACTTTGTTTCCGATGCAATGACGATTTGTCGTTGTGAACGCATCGGAAACGTGATTTTTCATCGAAGGCAGAAATTTTCGTCAAATCAGCGTTCGTGATCCTCGAACATCGAAATCGTGAGATTCAACGACGACACTCGACCATTTCACGATTTCGCTACATTCAACTTTGTTTCCGATGCAATGACGATTCGTCGTCGTGAAAGCCTCGGAAATATGATTTTTCATGAATGTCGGAAATTTTCGTCAAATCAGCGTTTTTGACCCTCGAACATCGACATCGTGAGATTCAACGACGACACTCGACCATTTCACGATTTCGCTACATTCGACTTTGTTTCCGATGCAATGACGATTTGTCGATGTGAACGCATCGGAAATGTGTTTTTTCATAAAAGTCGGACATTTTCGTCAAATCAGCGTTCGTGATCCTCGAACATCGAAATCGTGAGATTCAACGACGACACTCGACCATTTCACGATTTCGCTACAATTCGACTTTGTTTCCGATGCAATGACGATTTATCGTTGTGAACGCATCGGAAACGTGATTTTTCATCGAAGGCGGAAATTTTCGTCAAATCAGCGTTCGTGATCCTCGAACATCGAAATCGTGAGATTCAACGACGACACTCGACCATTTCACGATTTCGCTACATTCAACTTTGTTTCCGATGCAATGACGATTCGTCGTCGTGAAAGCCTCGGAAATATGATTTTTCATGAATGTCGGAAATTTTCGTCAAATCAGCGTTTTTGACCCTCGAACATCGACATCGTGAGATTCAACGACGACACTCGACCATTTCACGATTTCGTTACATTCGACTTTGTTTCCGATGCAATGACGATTTGTCGATGTGAACGCATCGGAAATGTGTTTTTTCATAAAAGTCGGAAATTTTCGTCAAATCAGCGTTCGTGATCCTCGAACATCGAAATCGTGAGATTCAACGACGACACTCGACCATTTCACGATTTCGCTACAATTCGACTTTGTTTCCGATGCAATGACGACTTGACGTTATGAACGCATCGGAAATGTGTTTTTTCATAAAAGTAGGACATTTTCGTCAAATCAGCGTTTTTGACCCTCAAACATCGAGATTTCGAGAATAAACGACGACACTCGACCATTTCACGATTTCGCTACATTCGACTTTGTTTCCGATGCAATGACGATTTGTCGTTGTGAACGCATCGAAAATGTGTTTTTTCATAAAAGTCGGACATTTTCGTCAAATCAGCGTTTTTGACCCTCGAACATCGAGATTTCGAGAATAAACAACGACACTCGACCATTTCACGATTTCACTAAAATTCGACAAAGTTTCCGACACTATGAGGATTTGTCGTCGTAAAAGCCTCGGAAATGTGTTTTTTCATGAAAATCGGAAATTTTCGTCAAATCAGCGTTTTTGACCCTCGAACATCGACATCGTGAGATTTAACGACGACACTCGACCATTTCACGATTTCGCTACATTCGACTTTGTTTCCGATGCAATGACGATTTGTCGTCGTGAAAGCCTCGGAAATGTGTTTTTTCATAAAAGTCGGAAATTTTCGTCAAATCAGCGTTTGTGACCCTCGAACTTCGAAATCGTGAGATTCAACGATGACACTCGACCATTTCACGATTTCGCTACAATTCGACTTTGTTTCCGATGCAATGACGACTTGACGTTATGAACGCATCGGAAATGTGTTTTTTCATAAAAGTAGGACATTTTCATCAAATCAGCGTTTTTGACCCTCAAACATCGAGATTTCGAGAATAAACGACGACACTCGACCATTTCACGATTTCGCTACATTCGACTTTGTTTCCGATGCAATGACGATTTGTCGTCGTGAAATCCTCGGAAATATGATTTTTCATGTAAGTCGGAAATTTTCGTCAAATCAGCGTTTTTGAACCTCGAACATCGATATCGTGAGAATCAACGACGACACTCGACCATTTCACGATTTCGCTACAATTCGACTTTGTTTCCGATGCAATGACGATTTGTCGTCGTGAACGCATCGGAAACGTGATTTTTCATCAAAGTCGGAAATTTTCGTCAAATCAGCGTTGTGATCCTCGAACATCGTCATCGTGAGATTCAACGACGACACTCGACCATTGTACGATTTCACTAAAATTCGACAAAGTTTCCGACACAATGACGATTTGGCGTCGTAAAAGCCTTGGAAATGTGTTTTTTCATGAAAATCGGAAATTTTGGTAAAATCAGCGTTTTTGACCCTGGAACATCGTCATCGTGAGATTCAACGACGGCACTCGACCATTTCACGATTTCGCTACATTCGACTTTGTTTCCGATGCAATGACGATTTGTCGTTGTGAACGCATCGAAAATGTGTTTTTTCATAAAAGTCGGAAATTTTCGTCAAATCAGCGTTTGTGACCCTCGAACTTCGAAATCGTGAGATTCAACGATGACACTCGACCATTTCACGATTTCGCTACAATTCGACTTTGTTTCCGATGCAATGACGACTTGACGTTATGAACGCATCGGAAATGTGTTTTTTCATAAAAGTAGGACATTTTCATCAAATCAGCGTTTTTGACCCTCAAACATCGAGATTTCGAGAATAAACGACGACACTCGACCATTTCACGATTTCGCTACATTCGACTTTGTTTCCGATGCAATGACGATTTGTCGTCGTGAAATCCTCGGAAATATGATTTTTCATGTAAGTCGGAAATTTTCGTCAAATCAGCGTTTTTGAACCTCGAACATCGATATCGTGAGAATCAACGACGACACTCGACCATTTCACGATTTCGCTACAATTCGACTTTGTTTCCGATGCAATGACGATTTGTCGTCGTGAACGCATCGGAAACGTGATTTTTCATCAAAGTCGGAAATTTTCGTCAAATCAGCGTTGTGATCCTCGAACATCGTCATCGTGAGATTCAACGACGACACTCGACCATTGTACGATTTCACTAAAATTCGACAAAGTTTCCGACACAATGACGATTTGGCGTCGTAAAAGCCTTGGAAATGTGTTTTTTCATGAAAATCGGAAATTTTGGTAAAATCAGCGTTTTTGACCCTGGAACATCGTCATCGTGAGATTCAACGACGGCACTCGACCATTTCACGATTTCGCTACATTCGACTTTGTTTCCGATGCAATGACGATTTGTCGTTGTGAACGCATCGAAAATGTGTTTTTTCATAAAAGTCGGACATTTTCGTCAAATCAGCGTTTATGACCCTCGAACATCGAGATTTCGAGAATAAACGACGACACTCGACCATTTCACGATTTCGCTACATTCGACTTTGTTTCCGATGCAATGACGATTTGTCGTTGTGAACGCATCGGAAATGTGTTTTTTCATAAAAATCGGAACTTTTCGTCAAATCAGCGTTTTTGACCATCGAACATCGAGATTTCGAGAATAAACGACGACAATCGACCATTTTACGATTTCACTAAAATTCGACAAAGTTTCCGACACTATGAGGATTTGTCGTCGTAAAAGCCTCGGAAATGTGTTTTTTCATGAAAATCGGAAATTTTCGTCAAATCAGCGTTTTTGACCCTCGAACATCGACATCGTGAGATTCAACGACGACACTCGACCATTTCACGATTTCGCTACATTCGACTTTCTTTCCAATGCAATGACGATTTGTCGTTGTGAACGCATTGGAAATGTGTTTTTTCATGAAAGTCGGAAATTTTCGTCAAATCAGCGTTTTTGACCCTCGAACATCGTCATCGTGAGATTCAACGACGGCACTCGACCATTTCACGATTTCGCTACATTCGACTTTGTTTCCGATGCAATGACGATTTGTCGTCGTGAAAGCCTCGGAAATGTGTTTTTTCATAAAAGTCGGAAATATTCGTAAAATCAGCGTTTGTGATCCTCGAACATCGAAATCGTGAGATTCCACGATGACACTCGACCATTTCACTATTTCGCTACAATTCGACTTTGTTTCGGATGCAATGACGATTCGTCGTCGTGAAAGCCTCGGAAATATGATTTTTCATGAATGTCGGAAATTTTCGTCAAATCAGCGTTTTTGACCCTCGAACATCGACATCGTGAGATTCAACGACAACACTCGACCATTTCACGATTTCGCTACAATTCGACTTTTTTTCCGATGCAATGACGATTTGTCGTCGTGAAAGCCTCGGAAATGTGTTTTTTCATAAAAATCGGAAATTTTCGTCAAATCAGCGTTTTTGACCCTCGAACATCGAGATTTCGAGAATAAACAACGACACTCGACCATTTCACGATTTCGCTACATTCGACTTTGTTTCCGATGCAATGACGATTTGTCGTCGTGAAATCCTCGGAAATATGATTTTTCATGAAAGTCGGAAATTTTCGTCAAATCAGCGTTTTTGACCCTCGAACATCGATATCGTGAGATTCAACGACGACACTCGACCATTTCACGATTTCGCTACAATTCGACATTGTTTCCGATGCAATGACGATTTGTCGTTGTGAACGCATCGGAAACGTGATTTTTCATCGAAGGCGGAAATTTTCGTCAAATCAGCGTTCGTGATCCTCGAACATCGAAATCGTGAGATTCAACGACGACACTCGACCATTTCACGATTTCGCTACAATTCGACTTTGTTTCCGATGCAATGACGATTTGTCGTTGTGAACGCATCGGAAACGTGATTTTTCATCGAAGGCGGAAATTTTCGTCAAATCAGCGTTCGTGATCCTCGAACATCGAAATCGTGAGATTCAACGACGACACTCGACCATTTCACGATTTCGCTACCATTCGACTTTGTTTCCGATGCAATGACGATTTGTCGTCGTGAATGCCTCGGAAATGTGTTTTTTCATAAAAGTCGGAAATTTTCGTCAAATCAGCGTTTTTGACCCTCGAACATCGTCATCGTGAGATTCAACGACGACACTCGACCATTGTACGATTTCACTAAAATTCGACAAAGTTTCCGACACAATGACGATTTGGCTTCGTAAAAGCCTCGGAAATGTGTTTTTTCATGAAAATCGGAAATTTTGGTAAAATCAGCGTTTTTGACCCTCGAACATCGTCGTCGTGAGATTCAACGACGGCACTCGACCAATTCACGATTTCGCTACATTCGACTTTGTTTCCGATGCAATGACGATTTGTCGTCGTGAAATCCTCGGAAATATGATTTTTCATGTAAGTCGGAAATTTTCGTCAAATCAGCGTTTTTGAACCTCGAACATCGATATCGTGAGAATCAACGACGACACTCGATCATTTCACGATTTCGCTACAATTCGACTTTGTTTCCGATGCAATGACGATTTGTCGTTGTGAACGCATCGGAAACGTGATTTTTCATCAAAGTCGGAAATTTTCGTCAAATCAGCGTTTTTGACCCTCGAACATCGTCATCGTGAGATTCAACGACGACACTCGACCATTTCACGATTTCGCTACATTCGACTTTGTTTCCGATGCAATGACGATTTGTCGTCGTGAAAGCCTCGGAAATGTGTTTTTTCATAAAAGTCGGAAATTTTCGTCAAATCAGCGTTTGTGATCCTCGAACATCGAAATCGTGAGATTCAACGATGACACTCGACCATTTCACTATTTCGCTACAATTCGACTTTGTTTCCGATGCAATGACGATTTGTCGTCGTGAAAGCATCGGAAATGTGTTTTTTCATAAAAATCGGAACTTTTCGTCAAATCAGCGTTTTTGACCCTCGAACATCGAGATTTCGAGAATAAACAAGGACTCTCGACCATTTCACGATTTCGCTACATTCGACTTTGTTTCCGATGCAATGACGATTTGTCGTTGTGAACGCATCGGAAACGTGATTTTTCATCAAAGTCGGAAATTTTCGTCAAATCAGCGTTTTTGACCCTCGAACATCGAGATTTCGAGAATAAACGACGACAATCGACCATTTTACGATTTCACTAAAATTCGACAAAGTTTCCGACACTATGAGGATTTGTCGTCGTAAAAGCCTCGGAAATGTGTTTTTTCATGAAAATCGGAAATTTTCGTCAAATCAGCGTTTTTGACCCTCGAACATCGACATCGTGAGATTCAACGACGACACTCGACCATTTCACGATTTCGCTACATTCGACTTTCTTTCCGATGCAATGACGATTTGTCGTTGTGAACGCATTGGAAATGTGTTTTTTCATGAAAGTCGGAAATTTTCGTCAAATCAGCGTTTTTGACCCTCGAACATCGTCATCGTGAGATTCAACGACGGCATTCGACCATTTCACGATTTCGCTACATTCGACTTTGTTTCCGATGCAATGACGATTTGTCGTCGTGAAAGCCTCGGAAATGTGTTTTTTCATAAAAATCGGAACTTTTCGTCAAATCAGCGTTTTTGACTCTCGAACATCGAGATTTCGAGAATAAACAACGACACTCGACCATTTCGCGATTTCGCTACATTCGACTTTGTTTCGGATGCAATGACGATTCGTCGTCGTGAAAGCCTCGGAAATATGATTTTTCATGAATGTCGGAAATTTTCGTCAAATCAGCGTTTTTGACCCTCTAACATCGACATCGTGAGATTCAACGACGACACTCGACCATTTCACGATTTCGCTACAATTCGACTTTGTTTCCGATGCAATGACGATTTGTCGTTGTGAACGCATCGGAAATGTGTTTTTTCATAAAAATCGGAACTTTTCGTCAAATCAGCGTTTTTGACTCTCGAACATCGAGATTTCGAGAATAAACAACGACACTCGACCATTTCGCGATTTCACTAAAATTCGACAAAGTTTCCGACACTATGAGGATTTGTCGTCGTAAAAGCCTCGGAAATGTGTTTTTTCATAAAAGTCGGAAATTTTTGTCAAATCAGCGTTTGTGATCCTCGAACATCGAAATCGAGAGATTCAACGATGACACTCGACCATCTCACTATTTCGCTACAATTCGACTTTGATTCCGATGCAATGACGATTTGTCGTTGTGAACTCATCGGAAATGTGATTTTTCATGAAAGTCGGAAATTTTCGTCAAATCAGCGTTCGTGATCCTCGAACATCGAAATCGTGAGATTCAACGACGACACTCGACCATTTCACGATTTCGCTACAATTCGACTTTGTTTCCGATGCAATGACGATTTGTCGTTGTGAACGCATCGGAAACGTGATTTTTCATCAAAGTCGGAAATTTTCGTCAAATCAGCGTTTTTGACGCTCGAACATCGTCATCGTGAAATTCAACGACGACACTCGACCATTTCACGATTTCACTAAAATTCGACAAAGTTTCCGACACAATGACGATTTGGCGTCGTAAAAGCCTCGGAAATGTGTTTTTTCATGAATATCGGAAATTTTCGTAAAATCAGCGTTTTTGACCCTCGAACATCGACATCGTGAGATTCAACGACGACACTCGACCATTTCACGATTTCGCTACATTCGACTTTGTTTCCGATGCAATGACGATTTGTCGTTGTGAACGCATCGGAAACGTGATTTTTCATCGAAGGCGGAAATTTTCGTCAAATCAGCGTTCGTGATCCTCGAACATCGAAATCGTGAGATTCAACGACGACACTCGACCATTTCACGATTTCGCTACCATTCGACTTTGTTTCCGATGCAATGACGATTTGTCGTCGTGAATGCCTCGGAAATGTGTTTTTTCATAAAAGTCGGAAATTTTCGTCAAATCAGCGTTTTTGACCCTCGAACATCGTCATCGTGAGATTCAACGACGACACTCGACCATTGTACGATTTCACTAAAATTCGACAAAGTTTCCGACACAATGACGATTTGGCTTCGTAAAAGCCTCGGAAATGTGTTTTTTCATGAAAATCGGAAATTTTGGTAAAATCAGCGTTTTTGACCCTCGAACATCGTCGTCGTGAGATTCAACGACGGCACTCGACCAATTCACGATTTCGCTACATTCGACTTTGTTTCCGATGCAATGACGATTTGTCGTCGTGAAATCCTCGGAAATATGATTTTTCATGTAAGTCGGAAATTTTCGTCAAATCAGCGTTTTTGAACCTCGAACATCGATATCGTGAGAATCAACGACGACACTCGATCATTTCACGATTTCGCTACAATTCGACTTTGTTTCCGATGCAATGACGATTTGTCGTTGTGAACGCATCGGAAACGTGATTTTTCATCAAAGTCGGAAATTTTCGTCAAATCAGCGTTTTTGACCCTCGAACATCGTCATCGTGAGATTCAACGACGACACTCGACCATTTCACGATTTCGCTACATTCGACTTTGTTTCCGATGCAATGACGATTTGTCGTCGTGAAAGCCTCGGAAATGTGTTTTTTCATAAAAGTCGGAAATTTTCGTCAAATCAGCGTTTGTGATCCTCGAACATCGAAATCGTGAGATTCAACGATGACACTCGACCATTTCACTATTTCGCTACAATTCGACTTTGTTTCCGATGCAATGACGATTTGTCGTCGTGAAAGCATCGGAAATGTGTTTTTTCATAAAAATCGGAACTTTTCGTCAAATCAGCGTTTTTGACCCTCGAACATCGAGATTTCGAGAATAAACAACGACTCTCGACCATTTCACGATTTCGCTACATTCGACTTTGTTTCGGATGCAATGACGATTCGTCGTCGTGAAAGCCTCGGAAATATGATTTTTCATGAATGTCGGAAATTTTCGTCAAATCAGCGTTTTTGACCCTCGAACATCGACATCGTGAGATTCAACGACGACACTCGACCATTTCACGATTTCGCTACAATTCGACTTTGTTTCCGATGCAATGACGATTTGTCGTTGTGAACGCATCGGAAACGTGATTTTTCATCAAAGTCGGAAATTTTCGTCAAATCAGCGTTTTTGACCCTCGAACATCGAGATTTCGAGAATAAACGACGACAATCGACCATTTTACGATTTCACTAAAATTCGACAAAGTTTCCGACACTATGAGGATTTGTCGTCGTAAAAGCCTCGGAAATGTGTTTTTTCATGAAAATCGGAAATTTTCGTCAAATCAGCGTTTTTGACCCTCGAACATCGACATCGTGAGATTCAACGACGACACTCGACCATTTCACGATTTCGCTACATTCGACTTTCTTTCCGATGCAATGACGATTTGTCGTTGTGAACGCATTGGAAATGTGTTTTTTCATGAAAGTCGGAAATTTTCGTCAAATCAGCGTTTTTGACCCTCGAACATCGTCATCGTGAGATTCAACGACGGCATTCGACCATTTCACGATTTCGCTACATTCGACTTTGTTTCCGATGCAATGACGATTTGTCGTCGTGAAAGCCTCGGAAATGTGTTTTTTCATAAAAATCGGAACTTTTCGTCAAATCAGCGTTTTTGACTCTCGAACATCGAGATTTCGAGAATAAACAACGACACTCGACCATTTCGCGATTTCGCTACATTCGACTTTGTTTCGGATGCAATGACGATTCGTCGTCGTGAAAGCCTCGGAAATATGATTTTTCATGAATGTCGGAAATTTTCGTCAAATCAGCGTTTTTGACCCTCTAACATCGACATCGTGAGATTCAACGACGACACTCGACCATTTCACGATTTCGCTACAATTCGACTTTGTTTCCGATGCAATGACGATTTGTCGTTGTGAACGCATCGGAAATGTGTTTTTTCATAAAAATCGGAACTTTTCGTCAAATCAGCGTTTTTGACTCTCGAACATCGAGATTTCGAGAATAAACAACGACACTCGACCATTTCGCGATTTCGCTACATTCGACTTTGTTTCGGATGCAATGACGATTCGTCGTCGTGAAAGCCTCGGAAATATGTTTTTACATGAATGTCGAAAATTTTCGTCAAATCAGCGTTTTTGACCCTCGAACATCGACATCGTGAGATTCAACGACGACACTCGACCATTTCACGATTTCGCTACATTCGACTTTCTTTCCGATGCAATGACGATTTGTCGTTGTGAACGCATTGGAAATGTGTTTTTTCATGAAAGTCGAAAATTTTCGTCAAATCAGCGTTTTTGACCCTCGAACATCGTCATCATGAGATTCAACGACAGCACTCGACCATTTCACGATTTCGCTACATTCGACTTTGTTTCCGATGCAATGACGATTTGTCGTCGTGAAAGCCTCGGAAATGTGTTTTTTCATGAAAATCGGAAATTTTGGTAAAATCAGCGTTTTTGACCCTCGAACATCGTAATCGTGAGATTCAACGACGGCACTCGACCATTTCACGATTTCGCTACATTCGACTTTGTTTCCGATGCAATGACGATTTGTCGTCGTGAAAGCCTCGGAAATGTGTTTTTTCATAAAAGTCGGAAATTTTCGTCAAATCAGCGTTTGTGACCCTCAAACATCGAGATTTCGAGAATAAACGACGACACTCGACCATTTCACGATTTCGCTACATTCGACTTTGTTTCCGATGCAATGACGATTTGTCGTCGTGAAATCCTCGGAAATATGATTTTTCATGTAAGTCGAAAATTTTCGTCAAATCAGCGTTTTTGAACCTCGAACATCGAGATTTCGAGAATAAACAACGACACTCGACCATTTCACGATTTCGCTACATTCGACTTTGTTTCGGATGCAATGACGATTCGTCGTCGTGAAAGCCTCGGAAATATGATTTTTCATGTATGTCGGAAATTTTCGTCAAATCAGCGTTTTTGACCCTCGAACATCGACATCGTGAGATTCAACGACGACACTCGACCATTTCACGATTTCGCTACAATTCGACTTTGTTTCCGATGCAATGACGATTTGTCGTTCTGAACGCATCGGAAACGTGATTTTTAATCAAAGTCGGAAATTTTCGTCAAATCAGCGTTTTTGACGCTCGAACATCGTCATCGTGAGATTCAACGACGACACTCGACCATTTCACGATTTCACTAAAATTCGACAAAGTTTCCGACACAATGACGATTTGGCGTCGTAAAAGCCTCGGAAATGTGTTTTTTCATGAAAATCGGAAATTTTCGTCAAATCAGCGTTTTTGACCCTCGAACATCGACATCGTGAGATTCAACGACGACACTCGACCATTTCACGATTTCGCTACATTCGACTTTCTTTCCAATGCAATGACGATTTGTCGTTGTGAACGCATTGGAAATGTGTTTTTTCATGAAAGTCGGAAATTTTCGTCAAATCAGCGTTTTTGACCCTCGAACATCGTCATCGTGAGATTCAACGACGGCACTCGACCATTTCACGATTTCGCTACATTCGACTTTGTTTCCGATGCAATGACGATTTGTCGTCGTGAAAGCCTCGGAAATGTGTTTTTTCATAAAAGTCGGAAATATTCGTAAAATCAGCGTTTGTGATCCTCGAACATCGAAATCGTGAGATTCCACGATGACACTCGACCATTTCACTATTTCGCTACAATTCGACTTTGTTTCGGATGCAATGACGATTCGTCGTCGTGAAAGCCTCGGAAATATGATTTTTCATGAATGTCGGAAATTTTCGTCAAATCAGCGTTTTTGACCCTCGAACATCGACATCGTGAGATTCAACGACAACACTCGACCATTTCACGATTTCGCTACAATTCGACTTTTTTTCCGATGCAATGACGATTTGTCGTCGTGAAAGCCTCGGAAATGTGTTTTTTCATAAAAATCGGAAATTTTCGTCAAATCAGCGTTTTTGACCCTCGAACATCGAGATTTCGAGAATAAACAACGACACTCGACCATTTCACGATTTCGCTACATTCGACTTTGTTTCCGATGCAATGACGATTTGTCGTCGTGAAATCCTCGGAAATATGATTTTTCATGAAAGTCGGAAATTTTCGTCAAATCAGCGTTTTTGACCCTCGAACATCGATATCGTGAGATTCAACGACGACACTCGACCATTTCACGATTTCGCTACAATTCGACTTTGTTTCCGATGCAATGACGATTTGTCGTTGTGAACGCATCGGAAACGTGATTTTTCATCGAAGGCGGAAATTTTCGTCAAATCAGCGTTCGTGATCCTCGAACATCGAAATCGTGAGATTCAACGACGACACTCGACCATTTCACGATTTCGCTACAATTCGACTTTGTTTCCGATGCAATGACGATTTGTCGTTGTGAACGCATCGGAAATGTGTTTTTTCATAAAAATCGGAACTTTTCGTCAAATCAGCGTTTTTGACTCTCGAACATCGAGATTTCGAGAATAAACAACGACACTCGACCATTTCGCGATTTCGCTACATTCGACTTTGTTTCGGATGCAATGACGATTCGTCGTCGTGAAAGCCTCGGAAATATGATTTTTCATGAATGTCGGAAATTTTCGTCAAATCAGCGTTTTTGACCCTCTAACATCGACATCGTGAGATTCAACGACGACACTCGACCATTTCACGATTTCGCTACAATTCGACTTTGTTTCCGATGCAATGACGATTTGTCGTTGTGAACGCATCGGAAATGTGTTTTTTCATAAAAATCGGAACTTTTCGTCAAATCAGCGTTTTTGACTCTCGAACATCGAGATTTCGAGAATAAACAACGACACTCGACCATTTCGCGATTTCGCTACATTCGACTTTGTTTCGGATGCAATGACGATTCGTCGTCGTGAAAGCCTCGGAAATATGTTTTTACATGAATGTCGAAAATTTTCGTCAAATCAGCGTTTTTGACCCTCGAACATCGACATCGTGAGATTCAACGACGACACTCGACCATTTCACGATTTCGCTACATTCGACTTTCTTTCCGATGCAATGACGATTTGTCGTTGTGAACGCATTGGAAATGTGTTTTTTCATGAAAGTCGAAAATTTTCGTCAAATCAGCGTTTTTGACCCTCGAACATCGTCATCGTGAGATTCAACGACGGCACTCGACCATTTCACGATTTCGCTACATTCGACTTTGTTTCCGATGCAATGACGATTTGTCGTCGTGAAAGCCTCGGAAATGTGTTTTTTCATGAAAATCGGAAATTTTGGTAAAATCAGCGTTTTTGACCCTCGAACATCGTCATCGTGAGATTCAACGACGGCACTCGACCATTTCACGATTTCGCTACATTCGACTTTGTTTCCGATGCAATGACGATTTGTCGTCGTGAAAGCCTCGGAAATATGATTTTTCATGTAAGTCGAAAATTTTCGTCAAATCAGCGTTTTTGAACCTCGAACATCGAGATTTCGAGAATAAACAACGACACTCGACCATTTCACGATTTCGCTACATTCGACTTTGTTTCGGATGCAATGACGATTCGTCGTCGTGAAAGCCTCGGAAATATGATTTTTCATGTATGTCGGAAATTTTCGTCAAATCAGCGTTTTTGACCCTCGAACATCGACATCGTGAGATTCAACGACGACACTCGACCATTTCACGATTTCGCTACAATTCGACTTTGTTTCCGATGCAATGACGATTTGTCGTTCTGAACGCATCGGAAACGTGATTTTTAATCAAAGTCGGAAATTTTCGTCAAATCAGCGTTTTTGACGCTCGAACATCGTCATCGTGAGATTCAACGACGACACTCGACCATTTCACGATTTCACTAAAATTCGACAAAGTTTCCGACACAATGACGATTTGGCGTCGTAAAAGCCTCGGAAATGTGTTTTTTCATGAAAATCGGAAATTTTCGTCAAATCAGCGTTTTTGACCCTCGAACATCGACATCGTGAGATTCAACGACGACACTCGACCATTTCACGATTTCGCTACATTCGACTTTCTTTCCAATGCAATGACGATTTGTCGTTGTGAACGCATTGGAAATGTGTTTTTTCATGAAAGTCGGAAATTTTCGTCAAATCAGCGTTTTTGACCCTCGAACATCGTCATCGTGAGATTCAACGACGGCACTCGACCATTTCACGATTTCGCTACATTCGACTTTGTTTCCGATGCAATGACGATTTGTCGTCGTGAAAGCCTCGGAAATGTGTTTTTTCATAAAAGTCGGAAATATTCGTAAAATCAGCGTTTGTGATCCTCGAACATCGAAATCGTGAGATTCCACGATGACACTCGACCATTTCACTATTTCGCTACAATTCGACTTTGTTTCGGATGCAATGACGATTCGTCGTCGTGAAAGCCTCGGAAATATGATTTTTCATGAATGTCGGAAATTTTCGTCAAATCAGCGTTTTTGACCCTCGAACATCGACATCGTGAGATTCAACGACAACACTCGACCATTTCACGATTTCGCTACAATTCGACTTTTTTTCCGATGCAATGACGATTTGTCGTCGTGAAAGCCTCGGAAATGTGTTTTTTCATAAAAATCGGAAATTTTCGTCAAATCAGCGTTTTTGACCCTCGAACATCGAGATTTCGAGAATAAACAACGACACTCGACCATTTCACGATTTCGCTACATTCGACTTTGTTTCCGATGCAATGACGATTTGTCGTCGTGAAATCCTCGGAAATATGATTTTTCATGAAAGTCGGAAATTTTCGTCAAATCAGCGTTTTTGACCCTCGAACATCGATATCGTGAGATTCAACGACGACACTCGACCATTTCACGATTTCGCTACAATTCGACATTGTTTCCGATGCAATGACGATTTGTCGTTGTGAACGCATCGGAAACGTGATTTTTCATCGAAGGCGGAAATTTTCGTCAAATCAGCGTTCGTGATCCTCGAACATCGAAATCGTGAGATTCAACGACGACACTCGACCATTTCACGATTTCGCTACAATTCGACTTTGTTTCCGATGCAATGACGATTTGTCGTTGTGAACGCATCGGAAACGTGATTTTTCATCGAAGGCGGAAATTTTCGTCAAATCAGCGTTCGTGATCCTCGAACATCGAAATCGTGAGATTCAACGACGACACTCGACCATTTCACGATTTCGCTACCATTCGACTTTGTTTCCGATGCAATGACGATTTGTCGTCGTGAATGCCTCGGAAATGTGTTTTTTCATAAAAGTCGGAAATTTTCGTCAAATCAGCGTTTTTGACCCTCGAACATCGTCATCGTGAGATTCAACGACGACACTCGACCATTGTACGATTTCACTAAAATTCGACAAAGTTTCCGACACAATGACGATTTGGCTTCGTAAAAGCCTCGGAAATGTGTTTTTTCATGAAAATCGGAAATTTTGGTAAAATCAGCGTTTTTGACCCTCGAACATCGTCGTCGTGAGATTCAACGACGGCACTCGACCAATTCACGATTTCGCTACATTCGACTTTGTTTCCGATGCAATGACGATTTGTCGTCGTGAAATCCTCGGAAATATGATTTTTCATGTAAGTCGGAAATTTTCGTCAAATCAGCGTTTTTGAACCTCGAACATCGATATCGTGAGAATCAACGACGACACTCGATCATTTCACGATTTCGCTACAATTCGACTTTGTTTCCGATGCAATGACGATTTGTCGTTGTGAACGCATCGGAAACGTGATTTTTCATCAAAGTCGGAAATTTTCGTCAAATCAGCGTTTTTGACCCTCGAACATCGTCATCGTGAGATTCAACGACGACACTCGACCATTTCACGATTTCGCTACATTCGACTTTGTTTCCGATGCAATGACGATTTGTCGTCGTGAAAGCCTCGGAAATGTGTTTTTTCATAAAAGTCGGAAATTTTCGTCAAATCAGCGTTTGTGATCCTCGAACATCGAAATCGTGAGATTCAACGATGACACTCGACCATTTCACTATTTCGCTACAATTCGACTTTGTTTCCGATGCAATGACGATTTGTCGTCGTGAAAGCATCGGAAATGTGTTTTTTCATAAAAATCGGAACTTTTCGTCAAATCAGCGTTTTTGACCCTCGAACATCGAGATTTCGAGAATAAACAAGGACTCTCGACCATTTCACGATTTCGCTACATTCGACTTTGTTTCGGATGCAATGACGATTCGTCGTCGTGAAAGCCTCGGAAATATGATTTTTCATGAATGTCGGAAATTTTCGTCAAATCAGCGTTTTTGACCCTCGAACATCGACATCGTGAGATTCAACGACGACACTCGACCATTTCACGATTTCGCTACAATTCGACTTTGTTTCCGATGCAATGACGATTTGTCGTTGTGAACGCATCGGAAACGTGATTTTTCATCAAAGTCGGAAATTTTCGTCAAATCAGCGTTTTTGACCCTCGAACATCGAGATTTCGAGAATAAACGACGACAATCGACCATTTTACGATTTCACTAAAATTCGACAAAGTTTCCGACACTATGAGGATTTGTCGTCGTAAAAGCCTCGGAAATGTGTTTTTTCATGAAAATCGGAAATTTTCGTCAAATCAGCGTTTTTGACCCTCGAACATCGACATCGTGAGATTCAACGACGACACTCGACCATTTCACGATTTCGCTACATTCGACTTTCTTTCCGATGCAATGACGATTTGTCGTTGTGAACGCATTGGAAATGTGTTTTTTCATGAAAGTCGGAAATTTTCGTCAAATCAGCGTTTTTGACCCTCGAACATCGTCATCGTGAGATTCAACGACGGCATTCGACCATTTCACGATTTCGCTACATTCGACTTTGTTTCCGATGCAATGACGATTTGTCGTCGTGAAAGCCTCGGAAATGTGTTTTTTCATAAAAATCGGAACTTTTCGTCAAATCAGCGTTTTTGACTCTCGAACATCGAGATTTCGAGAATAAACAACGACACTCGACCATTTCGCGATTTCGCTACATTCGACTTTGTTTCGGATGCAATGACGATTCGTCGTCGTGAAAGCCTCGGAAATATGATTTTTCATGAATGTCGGAAATTTTCGTCAAATCAGCGTTTTTGACCCTCTAACATCGACATCGTGAGATTCAACGACGACACTCGACCATTTCACGATTTCGCTACAATTCGACTTTGTTTCCGATGCAATGACGATTTGTCGTTGTGAACGCATCGGAAATGTGTTTTTTCATAAAAATCGGAACTTTTCGTCAAATCAGCGTTTTTGACTCTCGAACATCGAGATTTCGAGAATAAACAACGACACTCGACCATTTCGCGATTTCACTAAAATTCGACAAAGTTTCCGACACTATGAGGATTTGTCGTCGTAAAAGCCTCGGAAATGTGTTTTTTCATAAAAGTCGGAAATTTTTGTCAAATCAGCGTTTGTGATCCTCGAACATCGAAATCGAGAGATTCAACGATGACACTCGACCATCTCACTATTTCGCTACAATTCGACTTTGATTCCGATGCAATGACGATTTGTCGTTGTGAACTCATCGGAAATGTGATTTTTCATGAAAGTCGGAAATTTTCGTCAAATCAGCGTTCGTGATCCTCGAACATCGAAATCGTGAGATTCAACGACGACACTCGACCATTTCACGATTTCGCTACAATTCGACTTTGTTTCCGATGCAATGACGATTTGTCGTTGTGAACGCATCGGAAACGTGATTTTTCATCAAAGTCGGAAATTTTCGTCAAATCAGCGTTTTTGACGCTCGAACATCGTCATCGTGAAATTCAACGACGACACTCGACCATTTCACGATTTCACTAAAATTCGACAAAGTTTCCGACACAATGACGATTTGGCGTCGTAAAAGCCTCGGAAATGTGTTTTTTCATGAATATCGGAAATTTTCGTAAAATCAGCGTTTTTGACCCTCGAACATCGACATCGTGAGATTCAACGACGACACTCGACCATTTCACGATTTCGCTACATTCGACTTTGTTTCCGATGCAATGACGATTTGTCGTTGTGAACGCATCGGAAACGTGATTTTTCATCGAAGGCGGAAATTTTCGTCAAATCAGCGTTCGTGATCCTCGAACATCGAAATCGTGAGATTCAACGACGACACTCGACCATTTCACGATTTCGCTACCATTCGACTTTGTTTCCGATGCAATGACGATTTGTCGTCGTGAATGCCTCGGAAATGTGTTTTTTCATAAAAGTCGGAAATTTTCGTCAAATCAGCGTTTTTGACCCTCGAACATCGTCATCGTGAGATTCAACGACGACACTCGACCATTGTACGATTTCACTAAAATTCGACAAAGTTTCCGACACAATGACGATTTGGCTTCGTAAAAGCCTCGGAAATGTGTTTTTTCATGAAAATCGGAAATTTTGGTAAAATCAGCGTTTTTGACCCTCGAACATCGTCGTCGTGAGATTCAACGACGGCACTCGACCAATTCACGATTTCGCTACATTCGACTTTGTTTCCGATGCAATGACGATTTGTCGTCGTGAAATCCTCGGAAATATGATTTTTCATGTAAGTCGGAAATTTTCGTCAAATCAGCGTTTTTGAACCTCGAACATCGATATCGTGAGAATCAACGACGACACTCGATCATTTCACGATTTCGCTACAATTCGACTTTGTTTCCGATGCAATGACGATTTGTCGTTGTGAACGCATCGGAAACGTGATTTTTCATCAAAGTCGGAAATTTTCGTCAAATCAGCGTTTTTGACCCTCGAACATCGTCATCGTGAGATTCAACGACGACACTCGACCATTTCACGATTTCGCTACATTCGACTTTGTTTCCGATGCAATGACGATTTGTCGTCGTGAAAGCCTCGGAAATGTGTTTTTTCATAAAAGTCGGAAATTTTCGTCAAATCAGCGTTTGTGATCCTCGAACATCGAAATCGTGAGATTCAACGATGACACTCGACCATTTCACTATTTCGCTACAATTCGACTTTGTTTCCGATGCAATGACGATTTGTCGTCGTGAAAGCATCGGAAATGTGTTTTTTCATAAAAATCGGAACTTTTCGTCAAATCAGCGTTTTTGACCCTCGAACATCGAGATTTCGAGAATAAACAACGACTCTCGACCATTTCACGATTTCGCTACATTCGACTTTGTTTCGGATGCAATGACGATTCGTCGTCGTGAAAGCCTCGGAAATATGATTTTTCATGAATGTCGGAAATTTTCGTCAAATCAGCGTTTTTGACCCTCGAACATCGACATCGTGAGATTCAACGACGACACTCGACCATTTCACGATTTCGCTACAATTCGACTTTGTTTCCGATGCAATGACGATTTGTCGTTGTGAACGCATCGGAAACGTGATTTTTCATCAAAGTCGGAAATTTTCGTCAAATCAGCGTTTTTGACCCTCGAACATCGAGATTTCGAGAATAAACGACGACAATCGACCATTTTACGATTTCACTAAAATTCGACAAAGTTTCCGACACTATGAGGATTTGTCGTCGTAAAAGCCTCGGAAATGTGTTTTTTCATGAAAATCGGAAATTTTCGTCAAATCAGCGTTTTTGACCCTCGAACATCGACATCGTGAGATTCAACGACGACACTCGACCATTTCACGATTTCGCTACATTCGACTTTCTTTCCGATGCAATGACGATTTGTCGTTGTGAACGCATTGGAAATGTGTTTTTTCATGAAAGTCGAAAATTTTCGTCAAATCAGCGTTTTTGACCCTCGAACATCGTCATCGTGAGATTCAACGACGGCATTCGACCATTTCACGATTTCGCTACATTCGACTTTGTTTCCGATGCAATGACGATTTGTCGTCGTGAAAGCCTCGGAAATGTGTTTTTTCATAAAAATCGGAACTTTTCGTCAAATCAGCGTTTTTGACTCTCGAACATCGAGATTTCGAGAATAAACAACGACACTCGACCATTTCGCGATTTCGCTACATTCGACTTTGTTTCGGATGCAATGACGATTCGTCGTCGTGAAAGCCTCGGAAATATGATTTTTCATGAATGTCGGAAATTTTCGTCAAATCAGCGTTTTTGACCCTCTAACATCGACATCGTGAGATTCAACGACGACACTCGACCATTTCACGATTTCGCTACAATTCGACTTTGTTTCCGATGCAATGACGATTTGTCGTTGTGAACGCATCGGAAATGTGTTTTTTCATAAAAATCGGAACTTTTCGTCAAATCAGCGTTTTTGACTCTCGAACATCGAGATTTCGAGAATAAACAACGACACTCGACCATTTCGCGATTTCGCTACATTCGACTTTGTTTCGGATGCAATGACGATTCGTCGTCGTGAAAGCCTCGGAAATATGTTTTTACATGAATGTCGAAAATTTTCGTCAAATCAGCGTTTTTGACCCTCGAACATCGACATCGTGAGATTCAACGACGACACTCGACCATTTCACGATTTCGCTACATTCGACTTTCTTTCCGATGCAATGACGATTTGTCGTTGTGAACGCATTGGAAATGTGTTTTTTCATGAAAGTCGAAAATTTTCGTCAAATCAGCGTTTTTGACCCTCGAACATCGTCATCATGAGATTCAACGACAGCACTCGACCATTTCACGATTTCGCTACATTCGACTTTGTTTCCGATGCAATGACGATTTGTCGTCGTGAAAGCCTCGGAAATGTGTTTTTTCATGAAAATCGGAAATTTTGGTAAAATCAGCGTTTTTGACCCTCGAACATCGTAATCGTGAGATTCAACGACGGCACTCGACCATTTCACGATTTCGCTACATTCGACTTTTTTTCCGATGCAATGACGATTTGTCGTCGTGAAAGCCTCGGAAATGTGTTTTTTCATAAAAGTCGGAAATTTTCGTCAAATCAGCGTTTGTGACCCTCAAACATCGAGATTTCGAGAATAAACGACGACACTCGACCATTTCACGATTTCGCTACATTCGACTTTGTTTCCGATGCAATGACGATTTGTCGTCGTGAAATCCTCGGAAATATGATTTTTCATGTAAGTCGAAAATTTTCGTCAAATCAGCGTTTTTGAACCTCGAACATCGAGATTTCGAGAATAAACAACGACACTCGACCATTTCACGATTTCGCTACATTCGACTTTGTTTCGGATGCAATGACGATTCGTCGTCGTGAAAGCCTCGGAAATATGATTTTTCATGTATGTCGGAAATTTTCGTCAAATCAGCGTTTTTGACCCTCGAACATCGACATCGTGAGATTCAACGACGACACTCGACCATTTCACGATTTCGCTACAATTCGACTTTGTTTCCGATGCAATGACGATTTGTCGTTCTGAACGCATCGGAAACGTGATTTTTAATCAAAGTCGGAAATTTTCGTCAAATCAGCGTTTTTGACGCTCGAACATCGTCATCGTGAGATTCAACGACGACACTCGACCATTTCACGATTTCACTAAAATTCGACAAAGTTTCCGACACAATGACGATTTGGCGTCGTAAAAGCCTCGGAAATGTGTTTTTTCATGAAAATCGGAAATTTTCGTCAAATCAGCGTTTTTGACCCTCGAACATCGACATCGTGAGATTCAACGACGACACTCGACCATTTCACGATTTCGCTACATTCGACTTTCTTTCCAATGCAATGACGATTTGTCGTTGTGAACGCATTGGAAATGTGTTTTTTCATGAAAGTCGGAAATTTTCGTCAAATCAGCGTTTTTGACCCTCGAACATCGTCATCGTGAGATTCAACGACGGCACTCGACCATTTCACGATTTCGCTACATTCGACTTTGTTTCCGATGCAATGACGATTTGTCGTCGTGAAAGCCTCGGAAATGTGTTTTTTCATAAAAGTCGGAAATATTCGTAAAATCAGCGTTTGTGATCCTCGAACATCGAAATCGTGAGATTCCACGATGACACTCGACCATTTCACTATTTCGCTACAATTCGACTTTGTTTCGGATGCAATGACGATTCGTCGTCGTGAAAGCCTCGGAAATATGATTTTTCATGAATGTCGGAAATTTTCGTCAAATCAGCGTTTTTGACCCTCGAACATCGACATCGTGAGATTCAACGACAACACTCGACCATTTCACGATTTCGCTACAATTCGACTTTTTTTCCGATGCAATGACGATTTGTCGTCGTGAAAGCCTCGGAAATGTGTTTTTTCATAAAAATCGGAAATTTTCGTCAAATCAGCGTTTTTGACCCTCGAACATCGAGATTTCGAGAATAAACAACGACACTCGACCATTTCACGATTTCGCTACATTCGACTTTGTTTCCGATGCAATGACGATTTGTCGTCGTGAAATCCTCGGAAATATGATTTTTCATGAAAGTCGGAAATTTTCGTCAAATCAGCGTTTTTGACCCTCGAACATCGATATCGTGAGATTCAACGACGACACTCGACCATTTCACGATTTCGCTACAATTCGACTTTGTTTCCGATGCAATGACGATTTGTCGTTGTGAACGCATCGGAAACGTGATTTTTCATCGAAGGCGGAAATTTTCGTCAAATCAGCGTTCGTGATCCTCGAACATCGAAATCGTGAGATTCAACGACGACACTCGACCATTTCACGATTTCGCTACAATTCGACTTTGTTTCCGATGCAATGACGATTTGTCGTTGTGAACGCATCGGAAATGTGTTTTTTCATAAAAATCGGAACTTTTCGTCAAATCAGCGTTTTTGACTCTCGAACATCGAGATTTCGAGAATAAACAACGACACTCGACCATTTCGCGATTTCGCTACATTCGACTTTGTTTCGGATGCAATGACGATTCGTCGTCGTGAAAGCCTCGGAAATATGATTTTTCATGAATGTCGGAAATTTTCGTCAAATCAGCGTTATTGACCCTCTAACATCGACATCGTGAGATTCAACGACGACACTCGACCATTTCACGATTTCGCTACAATTCGACTTTGTTTCCGATGCAATGACGATTTGTCGTTGTGAACGCATCGGAAATGTGTTTTTTCATAAAAATCGGAACTTTTCGTCAAATCAGCGTTTTTGACTCTCGAACATCGAGATTTCGAGAATAAACAACGACACTCGACCATTTCGCGATTTCGCTACATTCGACTTTGTTTCGGATGCAATGACGATTCGTCGTCGTGAAAGCCTCGGAAATATGTTTTTACATGAATGTCGAAAATTTTCGTCAAATCAGCGTTTTTGACCCTCGAACATCGACATCGTGAGATTCAACGACGACACTCGACCATTTCACGATTTCGCTACATTCGACTTTCTTTCCGATGCAATGACGATTTGTCGTTGTGAACGCATTGGAAATGTGTTTTTTCATGAAAGTCGAAAATTTTCGTCAAATCAGCGTTTTTGACCCTCGAACATCGTCATCGTGAGATTCAACGACGGCACTCGACCATTTCACGATTTCGCTACATTCGACTTTGTTTCCGATGCAATGACGATTTGTCGTCGTGAAAGCCTCGGAAATGTGTTTTTTCATGAAAATCGGAAATTTTGGTAAAATCAGCGTTTTTGACCCTCGAACATCGTCATCGTGAGATTCAACGACGGCACTCGACCATTTCACGATTTCGCTACATTCGACTTTGTTTCCGATGCAATGACGATTTGTCGTCGTGAAAGCCTCGGAAATGTGTTTTTTCATAAAAGTCGGAAATTTTCGTCAAATCAGCGTTTGTGACCCTCGAACATCGAAATCGTGAGATTCATCGACGACGCTCGACCATTTCACGATTTCGCTACAATTCGACTTTGTTTCCGATGCAATGACGACTTGACGTTATGAACGCATGGGAAATGTGTTTTTTCATAAAAGTAGGACATTTTCGTCAAATCAGCGTTTTTGACCCTCAAACATCGAGATTTCGAGAATAAACGACGACACTCGACCATTTCACGATTTCGCTACATTCGACTTTGTTTCCGATGCAATGACGATTTGTCGTCGTGAAATCCTCGGAAATATGATTTTTCATGTAAGTCGAAAATTTTCGTCAAATCAGCGTTTTTGAACCTCGAACATCGAGATTTCGAGAATAAACAACGACACTCGACCATTTCACGATTTCGCTACATTCGACTTTGTTTCGGATGCAATGACGATTCGTCGTCGTGAAAGCCTCGGAAATATGATTTTTCATGTATGTCGGAAATTTTCGTCAAATCAGCGTTTTTGACCCTCGAACATCGACATCGTGAGATTCAACGACGACACTCGACCATTTCACGATTTCGCTACAATTCGACTTTGTTTCCGATGCAATGACGATTTGTCGTTCTGAACGCATCGGAAACGTGATTTTTAATCAAAGTCGGAAATTTTCGTCAAATCAGCGTTTTTGACGCTCGAACATCGTCATCGTGAGATTCAACGACGACACTCGACCATTTCACGATTTCACTAAAATTCGACAAAGTTTCCGACACAATGACGATTTGGCGTCGTAAAAGCCTCGGAAATGTGTTTTTTCATGAAAATCGGAAATTTTCGTCAAATCAGCGTTTTTGACCCTCGAACATCGACATCGTGAGATTCAACGACGACACTCGACCATTTCACGATTTCGCTACATTCGACTTTCTTTCCAATGCAATGACGATTTGTCGTTGTGAACGCATTGGAAATGTGTTTTTTCATGAAAGTCGGAAATTTTCGTCAAATCAGCGTTTTTGACCCTCGAACATCGTCATCGTGAGATTCAACGACGGCACTCGACCATTTCACGATTTCGCTACATTCGACTTTGTTTCCGATGCAATGACGATTTGTCGTCGTGAAAGCCTCGGAAATGTGTTTTTTCATAAAAGTCGGAAATATTCGTAAAATCAGCGTTTGTGATCCTCGAACATCGAAATCGTGAGATTCCACGATGACACTCGACCATTTCACTATTTCGCTACAATTCGACTTTGTTTCGGATGCAATGACGATTCGTCGTCGTGAAAGCCTCGGAAATATGATTTTTCATGAATGTCGGAAATTTTCGTCAAATCAGCGTTTTTGACCCTCTAACATCGACATCGTGAGATTCAACGACGACACTCGACCATTTCACGATTTCGCTACAATTCGACTTTGTTTCCGATGCAATGACGATTTGTCGTTGTGAACGCATCGGAAACGTGATTTTTCATCGAAGGCGGAAATTTTCGTCAAATCAGCGTTCGTGATCCTCGAACATCGAAATCGTGAGATTCAACGACGACACTCGACCATTTCACGATTTCGCTACCATTCGACTTTGTTTCCGATGCAATGACGATTTGTCGTCGTGAATGCCTCGGAAATGTGTTTTTTCATAAAAGTCGGAAATTTTCGTCAAATCAGCGTTTTTGACCCTCGAACATCGTCATCGTGAGATTCAACGACGACACTCGACCATTGTACGATTTCACTAAAATTCGACAAAGTTTCCGACACAATGACGATTTGGCTTCGTAAAAGCCTCGGAAATGTGTTTTTTCATGAAAATCGGAAATTTTGGTAAAATCAGCGTTTTTGACCCTCGAACATCGTCGTCGTGAGATTCAACGACGGCACTCGACCAATTCACGATTTCGCTACATTCGACTTTGTTTCCGATGCAATGACGATTTGTCGTCGTGAAATCCTCGGAAATATGATTTTTCATGTAAGTCGGAAATTTTCGTCAAATCAGCGTTTTTGAACCTCGAACATCGATATCGTGAGAATCAACGACGACACTCGATCATTTCACGATTTCGCTACAATTCGACTTTGTTTCCGATGCAATGACGATTTGTCGTTGTGAACGCATCGGAAACGTGATTTTTCATCAAAGTCGGAAATTTTCGTCAAATCAGCGTTTTTGACCCTCGAACATCGTCATCGTGAGATTCAACGACGACACTCGACCATTTCACGATTTCGCTACATTCGACTTTGTTTCCGATGCAATGACGATTTGTCGTCGTGAAAGCCTCGGAAATGTGTTTTTTCATAAAAGTCGGAAATTTTCGTCAAATCAGCGTTTGTGATCCTCGAACATCGAAATCGTGAGATTCAACGATGACACTCGACCATTTCACTATTTCGCTACAATTCGACTTTGTTTCCGATGCAATGACGATTTGTCGTCGTGAAAGCATCGGAAATGTGTTTTTTCATAAAAATCGGAACTTTTCGTCAAATCAGCGTTTTTGACCCTCGAACATCGAGATTTCGAGAATAAACAACGACTCTCGACCATTTCACGATTTCGCTACATTCGACTTTGTTTCGGATGCAATGACGATTCGTCGTCGTGAAAGCCTCGGAAATATGATTTTTCATGAATGTCGGAAATTTTCGTCAAATCAGCGTTTTTGACCCTCGAACATCGACATCGTGAGATTCAACGACGACACTCGACCATTTCACGATTTCGCTACAATTCGACTTTGTTTCCGATGCAATGACGATTTGTCGTTGTGAACGCATCGGAAACGTGATTTTTCATCAAAGTCGGAAATTTTCGTCAAATCAGCGTTTTTGACCCTCGAACATCGAGATTTCGAGAATAAACGACGACAATCGACCATTTTACGATTTCACTAAAATTCGACAAAGTTTCCGACACTATGAGGATTTGTCGTCGTAAAAGCCTCGGAAATGTGTTTTTTCATGAAAATCGGAAATTTTCGTCAAATCAGCGTTTTTGACCCTCGAACATCGACATCGTGAGATTCAACGACGACACTCGACCATTTCACGATTTCGCTACATTCGACTTTCTTTCCGATGCAATGACGATTTGTCGTTGTGAACGCATTGGAAATGTGTTTTTTCATGAAAGTCGGAAATTTTCGTCAAATCAGCGTTTTTGACCCTCGAACATCGTCATCATGAGATTCAACGACAGCACTCGACCATTTCACGATTTCGCTACATTCGACTTTGTTTCCGATGCAATGACGATTTGTCGTCGTGAAAGCCTCGGAAATGTGTTTTTTCATGAAAATCGGAAATTTTGGTAAAATCAGCGTTTTTGACCCTCGAACATCGTAATCGTGAGATTCAACGACGGCACTCGACCATTTCACGATTTCGCTACATTCGACTTTGTTTCCGATGCAATGACGATTTGTCGTCGTGAAAGCCTCGGAAATGTGTTTTTTCATAAAAGTCGGAAATTTTCGTCAAATCAGCGTTTGTGACCCTCAAACATCGAGATTTCGAGAATAAACGACGACACTCGACCATTTCACGATTTCGCTACATTCGACTTTGTTTCCGATGCAATGACGATTTGTCGTCGTGAAATCCTCGGAAATATGATTTTTCATGTAAGTCGAAAATTTTCGTCAAATCAGCGTTTTTGAACCTCGAACATCGAGATTTCGAGAATAAACAACGACACTCGACCATTTCACGATTTCGCTACATTCGACTTTGTTTCGGATGCAATGACGATTCGTCGTCGTGAAAGCCTCGGAAATATGATTTTTCATGTATGTCGGAAATTTTCGTCAAATCAGCGTTTTTGACCCTCGAACATCGACATCGTGAGATTCAACGACGACACTCGACCATTTCACGATTTCGCTACAATTCGACTTTGTTTCCGATGCAATGACGATTTGTCGTTCTGAACGCATCGGAAACGTGATTTTTAATCAAAGTCGGAAATTTTCGTCAAATCAGCGTTTTTGACGCTCGAACATCGTCATCGTGAGATTCAACGACGACACTCGACCATTTCACGATTTCACTAAAATTCGACAAAGTTTCCGACACAATGACGATTTGGCGTCGTAAAAGCCTCGGAAATGTGTTTTTTCATGAAAATCGGAAATTTTCGTCAAATCAGCGTTTTTGACCCTCGAACATCGACATCGTGAGATTCAACGACGACACTCGACCATTTCACGATTTCGCTACATTCGACTTTCTTTCCAATGCAATGACGATTTGTCGTTGTGAACGCATTGGAAATGTGTTTTTTCATGAAAGTCGGAAATTTTCGTCAAATCAGCGTTTTTGACCCTCGAACATCGTCATCGTGAGATTCAACGACGGCACTCGACCATTTCACGATTTCGCTACATTCGACTTTGTTTCCGATGCAATGACGATTTGTCGTCGTGAAAGCCTCGGAAATGTGTTTTTTCATAAAAGTCGGAAATATTCGTAAAATCAGCGTTTGTGATCCTCGAACATCGAAATCGTGAGATTCCACGATGACACTCGACCATTTCACTATTTCGCTACAATTCGACTTTGTTTCGGATGCAATGACGATTCGTCGTCGTGAAAGCCTCGGAAATATGATTTTTCATGAATGTCGGAAATTTTCGTCAAATCAGCGTTTTTGACCCTCGAACATCGACATCGTGAGATTCAACGACAACACTCGACCATTTCACGATTTCGCTACAATTCGACTTTTTTTCCGATGCAATGACGATTTGTCGTCGTGAAAGCCTCGGAAATGTGTTTTTTCATAAAAATCGGAAATTTTCGTCAAATCAGCGTTTTTGACCCTCGAACATCGAGATTTCGAGAATAAACAACGACACTCGACCATTTCACGATTTCGCTACATTCGACTTTGTTTCCGATGCAATGACGATTTGTCGTCGTGAAATCCTCGGAAATATGATTTTTCATGAAAGTCGGAAATTTTCGTCAAATCAGCGTTTTTGACCCTCGAACATCGATATCGTGAGATTCAACGACGACACTCGACCATTTCACGATTTCGCTACAATTCGACTTTGTTTCCGATGCAATGACGATTTGTCGTTGTGAACGCATCGGAAACGTGATTTTTCATCGAAGGCGGAAATTTTCGTCAAATCAGCGTTCGTGATCCTCGAACATCGAAATCGTGAGATTCAACGACGACACTCGACCATTTCACGATTTCGCTACAATTCGACTTTGTTTCCGATGCAATGACGATTTGTCGTTGTGAACGCATCGGAAATGTGTTTTTTCATAAAAATCGGAACTTTTCGTCAAATCAGCGTTTATGACTCTCGAACATCGAGATTTCGAGAATAAACAACGACACTCGACCATTTCGCGATTTCGCTACATTCGACTTTGTTTCGGATGCAATGACGATTCGTCGTCGTGAAAGCCTCGGAAATATGATTTTTCATGAATGTCGGAAATTTTCGTCAAATCAGCGTTTTTGACCCTCTAACATCGACATCGTGAGATTCAACGACGACACTCGACCATTTCACGATTTCGCTACAATTCGACTTTGTTTCCGATGCAATGACGATTTGTCGTTGTGAACGCATCGGAAATGTGTTTTTTCATAAAAATCGGAACTTTTCGTCAAATCAGCGTTTTTGACTCTCGAACATCGAGATTTCGAGAATAAACAACGACACTCGACCATTTCGCGATTTCGCTACATTCGACTTTGTTTCGGATGCAATGACGATTCGTCGTCGTGAAAGCCTCGGAAATATGTTTTTACATGAATGTCGAAAATTTTCGTCAAATCAGCGTTTTTGACCCTCGAACATCGACATCGTGAGATTCAACGACGACACTCGACCATTTCACGATTTCGCTACATTCGACTTTCTTTCCGATGCAATGACGATTTGTCGTTGTGAACGCATTGGAAATGTGTTTTTTCATGAAAGTCGAAAATTTTCGTCAAATCAGCGTTTTTGACCCTCGAACATCGTCATCGTGAGATTCAACGACGGCACTCGACCATTTCACGATTTCGCTACATTCGACTTTGTTTCCGATGCAATGACGATTTGTCGTCGTGAAAGCCTCGGAAATGTGTTTTTTCATGAAAATCGGAAATTTTGGTAAAATCAGCGTTTTTGACCCTCGAACATCGTCATCGTGAGATTCAACGACGGCACTCGACCATTTCACGATTTCGCTACATTCGACTTTGTTTCCGATGCAATGACGATTTGTCGTCGTGAAAGCCTCGGAAATGTGTTTTTTCATAAAAGTCGGAAATTTTCGTCAAATCAGCGTTTGTGACCCTCGAACATCGAAATCGTGAGATTCATCGACGACGCTCGACCATTTCACGATTTCGCTACAATTCGACTTTGTTTCCGATGCAATGACGACTTGACGTTATGAACGCATGGGAAATGTGTTTTTTCATAAAAGTAGGACATTTTCGTCAAATCAGCGTTTTTGACCCTCAAACATCGAGATTTCGAGAATAAACGACGACACTCGACCATTTCACGATTTCGCTACATTCGACTTTGTTTCCGATGCAATGACGATTTGTCGTCGTGAAATCCTCGGAAATATGATTTTTCATGTAAGTCGAAAATTTTCGTCAAATCAGCGTTTTTGAACCTCGAACATCGAGATTTCGAGAATAAACAACGACACTCGACCATTTCACGATTTCGCTACATTCGACTTTGTTTCGGATGCAATGACGATTCGTCGTCGTGAAAGCCTCGGAAATATGATTTTTCATGTATGTCGGAAATTTTCGTCAAATCAGCGTTTTTGACCCTCGAACATCGACATCGTGAGATTCAACGACGACACTCGACCATTTCACGATTTCGCTACAATTCGACTTTGTTTCCGATGCAATGACGATTTGTCGTTCTGAACGCATCGGAAACGTGATTTTTAATCAAAGTCGGAAATTTTCGTCAAATCAGCGTTTTTGACGCTCGAACATCGTCATCGTGAGATTCAACGACGACACTCGACCATTTCACGATTTCACTAAAATTCGACAAAGTTTCCGACACAATGACGATTTGGCGTCGTAAAAGCCTCGGAAATGTGTTTTTTCATGAAAATCGGAAATTTTCGTCAAATCAGCGTTTTTGACCCTCGAACATCGACATCGTGAGATTCAACGACGACACTCGACCATTTCACGATTTCGCTACATTCGACTTTCTTTCCAATGCAATGACGATTTGTCGTTGTGAACGCATTGGAAATGTGTTTTTTCATGAAAGTCGGAAATTTTCGTCAAATCAGCGTTTTTGACCCTCGAACATCGTCATCGTGAGATTCAACGACGGCACTCGACCATTTCACGATTTCGCTACATTCGACTTTGTTTCCGATGCAATGACGATTTGTCGTCGTGAAAGCCTCGGAAATGTGTTTTTTCATAAAAGTCGGAAATATTCGTAAAATCAGCGTTTGTGATCCTCGAACATCGAAATCGTGAGATTCCACGATGACACTCGACCATTTCACTATTTCGCTACAATTCGACTTTGTTTCGGATGCAATGACGATTCGTCGTCGTGAAAGCCTCGGAAATATGATTTTTCATGAATGTCGGAAATTTTCGTCAAATCAGCGTTTTTGACCCTCTAACATCGACATCGTGAGATTCAACGACGACACTCGACCATTTCACGATTTCGCTACAATTCGACTTTGTTTCCGATGCAATGACGATTTGTCGTTGTGAACGCATCGGAAACGTGATTTTTCATCGAAGGCGGAAATTTTCGTCAAATCAGCGTTCGTGATCCTCGAACATCGAAATCGTGAGATTCAACGACGACACTCGACCATTTCACGATTTCGCTACCATTCGACTTTGTTTCCGATGCAATGACGATTTGTCGTCGTGAATGCCTCGGAAATGTGTTTTTTCATAAAAGTCGGAAATTTTCGTCAAATCAGCGTTTTTGACCCTCGAACATCGTCATCGTGAGATTCAACGACGACACTCGACCATTGTACGATTTCACTAAAATTCGACAAAGTTTCCGACACAATGACGATTTGGCTTCGTAAAAGCCTCGGAAATGTGTTTTTTCATGAAAATCGGAAATTTTGGTAAAATCAGCGTTTTTGACCCTCGAACATCGTCGTCGTGAGATTCAACGACGGCACTCGACCAATTCACGATTTCGCTACATTCGACTTTGTTTCCGATGCAATGACGATTTGTCGTCGTGAAATCCTCGGAAATATGATTTTTCATGTAAGTCGGAAATTTTCGTCAAATCAGCGTTTTTGAACCTCGAACATCGATATCGTGAGAATCAACGACGACACTCGATCATTTCACGATTTCGCTACAATTCGACTTTGTTTCCGATGCAATGACGATTTGTCGTTGTGAACGCATCGGAAACGTGATTTTTCATCAAAGTCGGAAATTTTCGTCAAATCAGCGTTTTTGACCCTCGAACATCGTCATCGTGAGATTCAACGACGACACTCGACCATTTCACGATTTCGCTACATTCGACTTTGTTTCCGATGCAATGACGATTTGTCGTCGTGAAAGCCTCGGAAATGTGTTTTTTCATAAAAGTCGGAAATTTTCGTCAAATCAGCGTTTGTGATCCTCGAACATCGAAATCGTGAGATTCAACGATGACACTCGACCATTTCACTATTTCGCTACAATTCGACTTTGTTTCCGATGCAATGACGATTTGTCGTCGTGAAAGCATCGGAAATGTGTTTTTTCATAAAAATCGGAACTTTTCGTCAAATCAGCGTTTTTGACCCTCGAACATCGAGATTTCGAGAATAAACAACGACACTCGACCATTTCACGATTTCGCTACATTCGACTTTGTTTCGGATGCAATGACGATTCGTCGTCGTGAAAGCCTCGGAAATATGATTTTTCATGAATGTCGGAAATTTTCGTCAAATCAGCGTTTTTGACCCTCGAACATCGACATCGTGAGATTCAACGACGACACTCGACCATTTCACGATTTCGCTACAATTCGACTTTGTTTCCGATGCAATGACGATTTGTCGTTGTGAACGCATCGGAAACGTGATTTTTCATCAAAGTCGGAAATTTTCGTCAAATCAGCGTTTTTGACCCTCGAACATCGAGATTTCGAGAATAAACGACGACAATCGACCATTTTACGATTTCACTAAAATTCGACAAAGTTTCCGACACTATGAGGGTTTATCGTCGTAAAAGCCTCGGAAATGTGTTTTTTCATGAAAATCGGAAATTTTCGTCAAATCAGCGTTTTTGACCCTCGAACATCGACATCGTGAGATTCAACGACGACACTCGACCATTTCACGATTTCGCTACATTCGACTTTCTTTCCGATGCAATGACGATTTGTCGTTGTGAACGCATTGGAAATGTGTTTTTTCATGAAAGTCGGAAATTTTCGTCAAATCAGCGTTTTTGACGCTCGAACATCGTCATCGTGAGATTCAACGACGACACTCGACCATTTCACGATTTCACTAAAATTCGACAAAGTTTCCGACACAATGACGATTTGGCGTCGTAAAAGCCTCGGAAATGTATTTTTTCATGAATATCGGAAATTTTCGTAAAATCAGCGTTTTTGACCCTCGAACATCGTCATCGTGAGATTCAACGACGGCACTCGACCATTTCACGATTTCGCTACATTCGACTTTGTTTCCGATGCAATGACAATTTGTCGTCGTGAAAGCCTCGGAAATGTGTTTTTTCATAAAAGTCGGAAATTTTCGTCAAATCAGCGTTTGTGACCCTCGAACTTCGAAATCGTGAGATTCAACGATGACACTCGACCATTTCACGATTTCGCTACAATTCGCCTTTGTTTCCGATGCAATGACGACTTGACGTTATGAACGCATCGGAAATGTGTTTTTTCATAAAAGTAGGACATTTTCGTCAAATCAGCGTTTTTGACCCTCAAACATCGAGATTTCGTGAATAAACGACGACACTCGACCATTTCACGATTTCGCTACATTCGACTTTGTTTCCGATGCAATGACGATTTGTCGTTGTGAACGCATCGAAAATGTGTTTTTTCATAAAAGTCGGACATTTTCGTCAAATCAGCGTTTATGACCCTCGAACATCGAGATTTCGAGAATAAACGACGACACTCGACCATTTCACGATTTCGCTACATTCGACTTTGTTTCCGATGCAATGACGATTTGTCGTTGTGAACGCATCGGAAATGTGTTTTTTCATAAAAATCAGAACTTTTCGTCAAATCAGCGTTTTTGACCCTCGAACATCGAGATTTCGAGAATAAACGACGACAATCGACCATTTTACGATTTCACTAAAATTCGACAAAGTTTCCGACACTATGAGGATTTGTCGTCGTAAAAGCCTCGGAAATGTGTTTTTTCATGAAAATCGGAAATTTTCGTCAAATCAGCGTTTTTGACCCTCGAACATCGACATCCTGAGATTCAACGATGACACTCGACCATTTCACGATTTCGCTACATTCGACTTTCTTTCCAATGCAATGACGATTTGTCGTTGTGAACGCATTGGAAATGTGTTTTTTCATGAAAGTCGGAAATTTTCGTCAAATCAGCGTTTTTGACCCTCGAACATCGTCATCGTGAGATTCAACGACGGCACTCGACCATTTCACGATTTCGCTACATTCGACTTTGTTTCCGATGCAATGACGATTTGTCGTCGTGAAAGCCTCGGAAATGTGTTTTTTCATAAAAGTCGGAAATATTCGTAAAATCAGCGTTTGTGATCCTCGAACATCGAAATCGTGAGATTCCACGATGACACTCGACCATTTCACTATTTCGCTACAATTCGACTTTGTTTCGGATGCAATGACGATTCGTCGTCGTGAAAGCCTCGGAAATATGATTTTTCATGAATGTCGGAAATTTTCGTCAAATCAGCGTTTTTGACCCTCGAACATCGTCATCGTGAGATTCAACGACGGCACTCGACCATTTCACGATTTCGCTACATTCGACTTTGTTTCCGATGCAATGACGATTTGTTGTCGTGAAAGCCTCGGAAATGTGTTTTTTCATGAAAATCGGAAATTTTGGTAAAATCAGCGTTTTTGACCCTCGAACATCGTCATCGTGAGATTCAACGACGGCACTCGACCATTTCACGATTTCGCTACATTCGACTTTGTTTCCGATGCAATGACGATTTGTCGTCGTGAAAGCCTCGGAAATGTGTTTTTTCATAAAAGTCGGAAATTTTCGTCAAATCAGCGTTTGTGACCCTCGAACATCGAAATCGTGAGATTCATCGACGACGCTCGACCATTTCACGATTTCGCTACAATTCGACTTTGTTTCCGATGCAATGACGACTTGACGTTATGAACGCATCGGAAATGTGTTTTTTCATAAAAGTAGGACATTTTCGTCAAATCAGCGTTTTTGAACCTCGAACATCGAGATTTCGAGAATAAACAACGACACTCGACCATTTCACGATTTCGCTACATTCGACTTTGTTTCGGATGCAATGACGATTCGTCGTCGTGAAAGCCTCGGAAATATGATTTTTCATGAATGTCGGAAATTTTCGTCAAATCAGCGTTTTTGACCCTCGAACATCGACATCGTGAGATTCAACGACGACACTCGACCATTTCACGATTTCGCTACAATTCGACTTTGTTTCCGATGCAATGACGATTTGTCGTTGTGAACGCATCGGAAACGTGATTTTTAATCAAAGTCGGAAATTTTCGTCAAATCAGCGTTTTTGACGCTCGAACATCGTCATCGTGAGATTCAACGACGACACTCGACCATTTCACGATTTCACTAAAATTCGACAAAGTTTCCGACACAATGACGATTTGGCGTCGTAAAAGCCTCGGAAATGTGTTTTTTCATGAATATCGGAAATTTTCGTAAAATCAGCGTTTTTGACCCTCGAACATCGTCATCGTGAGATTCAACGACGGCACTCGACCATTTCACGATTTCGCTACATTCGACTTTCTTTCCAATGCAATGACGATTTGTCGTTGTGAACGCATTGGAAATGTGTTTTTTCATGAAAGTCGGAAATTTTCGTCAAATCAGCGTTTTTGACCCTCGAACATCGTCATCGTGAGATTCAACGACGGCACTCGACCATTTCACGATTTCGCTACATTCGACTTTGTTTCCGATGCAATGACGATTTGTCGTCGTGAAAGCCTCGGAAATGTGTTTTTTCATAAAAGTCGGAAATATTCGTAAAATCAGCGTTTTTGACCCTCGAACATCGAGATTTCGAGAATAAACAACGACACTCGACCATTTCACGATTTCGCTACATTCGACTTTGTTTCCGATGCAATGACGATTTGTCGTCGTGAAATCCTCGGAAATATGATTTTTCATGAAAGTCGGAAATTTTCGTCAAATCAGCGTTTTTGACCCTCGAACATCGATATCGTGAGATTCAACGACGACACTCGACCATTTCACGATTTCGCTACAATTCGACTTTGTTTCCGATGCAATGACGATTTGTCGTTGTGAACGCATCGGAAACGTGATTTTTCATCGAAGGCGGAAATTTTCGTCAAATCAGCGTTCGTGATCCTCGAACATCGAAATCGTGAGATTCAACGACGGCACTCGACCAATTCACGATTTCGCTACATTCGACTTTGTTTCCGATGCAATGACGATTTGTCGTCGTGAAAGCCTCGGAAATGTGTTTTTTCATAAAAGTCGGAAATTTTCGTCAAATCAGCGTTTGTGACCCTCGAACATCGAAATCGTGAGATTCAACGATGACACTCGACCATTTCACGATTTCGCTACAATTCGACTTTGTTTCCGATGCAATGACGACTTGACGTTATGAACGCATCGGAAATGTCTTTTTTCATAAAAGTAGGACATTTTCATCAAATCAGCGTTTTTGACCCTCAAACATCGAGATTTCGAGAATAAACGACGACACTCGACAATTTCACGATTTCGCTACATTCGACTTTGTTTCCGATGCAATGACGATTTGTCGTCGTGAAATCCTCGGAAATATGATTTTTCATGTAAGTCGGAAATTTTCGTCAAATCAGCGTTTTTGACCCTCGAACATCGACATCGTGAGATTCAACGACGACACTCGACCATTTCACGATTTCGCTACAATTCGACTTTGTTTCCGATGCAATGACGATTTGTCGTTGTGAACGCATCGGAAACGTGATTTTTCATCAAAGTCGGAAATTTTCGTCAAATCAGCGTTTTTGACGCTCGAACATCGTCATCGTGAAATTCAACGACGACACTCGACCATTTCACGATTTCACTAAAATTCGACAAAGTTTCCGACACAATGACGATTTGGCGTCGTAAAAGCCTCGGAAATGTGTTTTTTCATGAATATCGGAAATTTTCGTAAAATCAGCGTTTTTGACCCTCGAACATCGACATCGTGAGATTCAACGACGACACTCGACCATTTCACGATTTCGCCACATTCGACTTTGTTTCCGATGCAATGACGATTTGTCGTTGTGAACGCATCGGAAACGTGATTTTTCATCGAAGGCGGAAATTTTCGTCAAATCAGCGTTCGTGATCCTCGAACATCGAAATCGTGAGATTCAACGACGACACTCGACCATTTCACGATTTCGCTACCATTCGACTTTGTTTCCGATGCAATGACGATTTGTCGTCGTGAATGCCTCGGAAATGTGTTTTTTCATAAAAGTCGGAAATTTTCGTCAAATCAGCGTTTTTGACCCTCGAACATCGTCATCGTGAGATTCAACGACGACACTCGACCATTGTACGATTTCACTAAAATTCGACAAAGTTTCCGACACAATGACGATTTGGCTTCGTAAAAGCCTCGGAAATGTGTTTTTTCATGAAAATCGGAAATTTTGGTAAAATCAGCGTTTTTGACCCTCGAACATCGTCGTCGTGAGATTCAACGACGGCACTCGACCAATTCACGATTTCGCTACATTCGACTTTGTTTCCGATGCAATGACGATTTGTCGTCGTGAAATCCTCGGAAATATGATTTTTCATGTAAGTCGGAAATTTTCGTCAAATCAGCGTTTTTGAACCTCGAACATCGATATCGTGAGAATCAACGACGACACTCGATCATTTCACGATTTCGCTACAATTCGACTTTGTTTCCGATGCAATGACGATTTGTCGTTGTGAACGCATCGGAAACGTGATTTTTCATCAAAGTCGGAAATTTTCGTCAAATCAGCGTTTTTGACCCTCGAACATCGTCATCGTGAGATTCAACGACGACACTCGACCATTTCACGATTTCGCTACATTCGACTTTGTTTCCGATGCAATGACAATTTGTCGTCGTGAAAGCCTCGGAAATGTGTTTTTTCATAAAAGTCGGAAATTTTCGTCAAATCAGCGTTTGTGACCCTCGAACTTCGAAATCGTGAGATTCAACGATGACACTCGACCATTTCACGATTTCGCTACAATTCGCCTTTGTTTCCGATGCAATGACGACTTGACGTTATGAACGCATCGGAAATGTGTTTTTTCATAAAAGTAGGACATTTTCGTCAAATCAGCGTTTTTGACCCTCAAACATCGAGATTTCGTGAATAAACGACGACACTCGACCATTTCACGATTTCGCTACATTCGACTTTGTTTCCGATGCAATGACGATTTGTCGTTGTGAACGCATCGAAAATGTGTTTTTTCATAAAAGTCGGACATTTTCGTCAAATCAGCGTTTATGACCCTCGAACATCGAGATTTCGAGAATAAACGACGACACTCGACCATTTCACGATTTCGCTACATTCGACTTTGTTTCCGATGCAATGACGATTTGTCGTTGTGAACGCATCGGAAATGTGTTTTTTCATAAAAATCAGAACTTTTCGTCAAATCAGCGTTTTTGACCCTCGAACATCGAGATTTCGAGAATAAACGACGACAATCGACCATTTTACGATTTCACTAAAATTCGACAAAGTTTCCGACACTATGAGGATTTGTCGTCGTAAAAGCCTCGGAAATGTGTTTTTTCATGAAAATCGGAAATTTTCGTCAAATCAGCGTTTTTGACCCTCGAACATCGACATCCTGAGATTCAACGATGACACTCGACCATTTCACGATTTCGCTACATTCGACTTTCTTTCCAATGCAATGACGATTTGTCGTTGTGAACGCATTGGAAATGTGTTTTTTCATGAAAGTCGGAAATTTTCGTCAAATCAGCGTTTTTGACCCTCGAACATCGTCATCGTGAGATTCAACGACGGCACTCGACCATTTCACGATTTCGCTACATTCGACTTTGTTTCCGATGCAATGACGATTTGTCGTCGTGAAAGCCTCGGAAATGTGTTTTTTCATAAAAGTCGGAAATATTCGTAAAATCAGCGTTTGTGATCCTCGAACATCGAAATCGTGAGATTCCACGATGACACTCGACCATTTCACTATTTCGCTACAATTCGACTTTGTTTCGGATGCAATGACGATTCGTCGTCGTGAAAGCCTCGGAAATATGATTTTTCATGAATGTCGGAAATTTTCGTCAAATCAGCGTTTTTGACCCTCGAACATCGTCATCGTGAGATTCAACGACGGCACTCGACCATTTCACGATTTCGCTACATTCGACTTTGTTTCCGATGCAATGACGATTTGTTGTCGTGAAAGCCTCGGAAATGTGTTTTTTCATGAAAATCGGAAATTTTGGTAAAATCAGCGTTTTTGACCCTCGAACATCGTCATCGTGAGATTCAACGACGGCACTCGACCATTTCACGATTTCGCTACATTCGACTTTGTTTCCGATGCAATGACGATTTGTCGTCGTGAAAGCCTCGGAAATGTGTTTTTTCATAAAAGTCGGAAATTTTCGTCAAATCAGCGTTTGTGACCCTCGAACATCGAAATCGTGAGATTCATCGACGACGCTCGACCATTTCACGATTTCGCTACAATTCGACTTTGTTTCCGATGCAATGACGACTTGACGTTATGAACGCATCGGAAATGTGTTTTTTCATAAAAGTAGGACATTTTCGTCAAATCAGCGTTTTTGAACCTCGAACATCGAGATTTCGAGAATAAACAACGACACTCGACCATTTCACGATTTCGCTACATTCGACTTTGTTTCGGATGCAATGACGATTCGTCGTCGTGAAAGCCTCGGAAATATGATTTTTCATGAATGTCGGAAATTTTCGTCAAATCAGCGTTTTTGACCCTCGAACATCGACATCGTGAGATTCAACGACGACACTCGACCATTTCACGATTTCGCTACAATTCGACTTTGTTTCCGATGCAATGACGATTTGTCGTTGTGAACGCATCGGAAACGTGATTTTTAATCAAAGTCGGAAATTTTCGTCAAATCAGCGTTTTTGACGCTCGAACATCGTCATCGTGAGATTCAACGACGACACTCGACCATTTCACGATTTCACTAAAATTCGACAAAGTTTCCGACACAATGACGATTTGGCGTCGTAAAAGCCTCGGAAATGTGTTTTTTCATGAATATCGGAAATTTTCGTAAAATCAGCGTTTTTGACCCTCGAACATCGTCATCGTGAGATTCAACGACGGCACTCGACCATTTCACGATTTCGCTACATTCGACTTTCTTTCCAATGCAATGACGATTTGTCGTTGTGAACGCATTGGAAATGTGTTTTTTCATGAAAGTCGGAAATTTTCGTCAAATCAGCGTTTTTGACCCTCGAACATCGTCATCGTGAGATTCAACGACGGCACTCGACCATTTCACGATTTCGCTACATTCGACTTTGTTTCCGATGCAATGACGATTTGTCGTCGTGAAAGCCTCGGAAATGTGTTTTTTCATAAAAGTCGGAAATATTCGTAAAATCAGCGTTTTTGACCCTCGAACATCGAGATTTCGAGAATAAACAACGACACTCGACCATTTCACGATTTCGCTACATTCGACTTTGTTTCCGATGCAATGACGATTTGTCGTCGTGAAATCCTCGGAAATATGATTTTTCATGAAAGTCGGAAATTTTCGTCAAATCAGCGTTTTTGACCCTCGAACATCGATATCGTGAGATTCAACGACGACACTCGACCATTTCACGATTTCGCTACAATTCGACTTTGTTTCCGATGCAATGACGATTTGTCGTTGTGAACGCATCGGAAACGTGATTTTTCATCGAAGGCGGAAATTTTCGTCAAATCAGCGTTCGTGATCCTCGAACATCGAAATCGTGAGATTCAACGACGGCACTCGACCAATTCACGATTTCGCTACATTCGACTTTGTTTCCGATGCAATGACGATTTGTCGTCGTGAAAGCCTCGGAAATGTGTTTTTTCATAAAAGTCGGAAATTTTCGTCAAATCAGCGTTTGTGACCCTCGAACATCGAAATCGTGAGATTCAACGATGACACTCGACCATTTCACGATTTCGCTACAATTCGACTTTGTTTCCGATGCAATGACGACTTGACGTTATGAACGCATCGGAAATGTCTTTTTTCATAAAAGTAGGACATTTTCATCAAATCAGCGTTTTTGACCCTCAAACATCGAGATTTCGAGAATAAACGACGACACTCGACAATTTCACGATTTCGCTACATTCGACTTTGTTTCCGATGCAATGACGATTTGTCGTCGTGAAATCCTCGGAAATATGATTTTTCATGTAAGTCGGAAATTTTCGTCAAATCAGCGTTTTTGACCCTCGAACATCGACATCGTGAGATTCAACGACGACACTCGACCATTTCACGATTTCGCTACAATTCGACTTTGTTTCCGATGCAATGACGATTTGTCGTTGTGAACGCATCGGAAACGTGATTTTTCATCAAAGTCGGAAATTTTCGTCAAATCAGCGTTTTTGACGCTCGAACATCGTCATCGTGAAATTCAACGACGACACTCGACCATTTCACGATTTCACTAAAATTCGACAAAGTTTCCGACACAATGACGATTTGGCGTCGTAAAAGCCTCGGAAATGTGTTTTTTCATGAATATCGGAAATTTTCGTAAAATCAGCGTTTTTGACCCTCGAACATCGACATCGTGAGATTCAACGACGACACTCGACCATTTCACGATTTCGCTACATTCGACTTTGTTTCCGATGCAATGACGATTTGTCGTTGTGAACGCATCGGAAACGTGATTTTTCATCGAAGGCGGAAATTTTCGTCAAATCAGCGTTCGTGATCCTCGAACATCGAAATCGTGAGATTCAACGACGACACTCGACCATTTCACGATTTCGCTACCATTCGACTTTGTTTCCGATGCAATGACGATTTGTCGTCGTGAATGCCTCGGAAATGTGTTTTTTCATAAAAGTCGGAAATTTTCGTCAAATCAGCGTTTTTGACCCTCGAACATCGTCATCGTGAGATTCAACGACGACACTCGACCATTGTACGATTTCACTAAAATTCGACAAAGTTTCCGACACAATGACGATTTGGCTTCGTAAAAGCCTCGGAAATGTGTTTTTTCATGAAAATCGGAAATTTTGGTAAAATCAGCGTTTTTGACCCTCGAACATCGTCGTCGTGAGATTCAACGACGGCACTCGACCAATTCACGATTTCGCTACATTCGACTTTGTTTCCGATGCAATGACGATTTGTCGTCGTGAAATCCTCGGAAATATGATTTTTCATGTAAGTCGGAAATTTTCGTCAAATCAGCGTTTTTGAACCTCGAACATCGATATCGTGAGAATCAACGACGACACTCGATCATTTCACGATTTCGCTACAATTCGACTTTGTTTCCGATGCAATGACGATTTGTCGTTGTGAACGCATCGGAAACGTGATTTTTCATCAAAGTCGGAAATTTTCGTCAAATCAGCGTTTTTGACCCTCGAACATCGTCATCGTGAGATTCAACGACGACACTCGACCATTTCACGATTTCGCTACATTCGACTTTGTTTCCGATGCAATGACGATTTGTCGTCGTGAAAGCCTCGGAAATGTGTTTTTTCATAAAAGTCGGAAATTTTCGTCAAATCAGCGTTTGTGATCCTCGAACATCGAAATCGTGAGATTCAACGATGACACTCGACCATTTCACTATTTCGCTACAATTCGACTTTGTTTCCGATGCAATGACGATTTGTCGTCGTGAAAGCATCGGAAATGTGTTTTTTCATAAAAATCGGAACTTTTCGTCAAATCAGCGTTTTTGACCCTCGAACATCGAGATTTCGAGAATAAACAACGACTCTCGACCATTTCACGATTTCGCTACATTCGACTTTGTTTCGGATGCAATGACGATTCGTCGTCGTGAAAGCCTCGGAAATATGATTTTTCATGAATGTCGGAAATTTTCGTCAAATCAGCGTTTTTGACCCTCGAACATCGACATCGTGAGATTCAACGACGACACTCGACCATTTCACGATTTCGCTACAATTCGACTTTGTTTCCGATGCAATGACGATTTGTCGTTGTGAACGCATCGGAAACGTGATTTTTCATCAAAGTCGGAAATTTTCGTCAAATCAGCGTTTTTGACCCTCGAACATCGAGATTTCGAGAATAAACGACGACAATCGACCATTTTACGATTTCACTAAAATTCGACAAAGTTTCCGACACTATGAGGATTTGTCGTCGTAAAAGCCTCGGAAATGTGTTTTTTCATGAAAATCGGAAATTTTCGTCAAATCAGCGTTTTTGACCCTCGAACATCGACATCGTGAGATTCAACGACGACACTCGACCATTTCACGATTTCGCTACATTCGACTTTCTTTCCGATGCAATGACGATTTGTCGTTGTGAACGCATTGGAAATGTGTTTTTTCATGAAAGTCGGAAATTTTCGTCAAATCAGCGTTTTTGACCCTCGAACATCGTCATCGTGAGATTCAACGACGGCATTCGACCATTTCACGATTTCGCTACATTCGACTTTGTTTCCGATGCAATGACGATTTGTCGTCGTGAAAGCCTCGGAAATGTGTTTTTTCATAAAAATCGGAACTTTTCGTCAAATCAGCGTTTTTGACTCTCGAACATCGAGATTTCGAGAATAAACAACGACACTCGACCATTTCGCGATTTCGCTACATTCGACTTTGTTTCGGATGCAATGACGATTCGTCGTCGTGAAAGCCTCGGAAATATGATTTTTCATGAATGTCGGAAATTTTCGTCAAATCAGCGTTTTTGACCCTCTAACATCGACATCGTGAGATTCAACGACGACACTCGACCATTTCACGATTTCGCTACAATTCGACTTTGTTTCCGATGCAATGACGATTTGTCGTTGTGAACGCATCGGAAATGTGTTTTTTCATAAAAATCGGAACTTTTCGTCAAATCAGCGTTTTTGACTCTCGAACATCGAGATTTCGAGAATAAACAACGACACTCGACCATTTCGCGATTTCGCTACATTCGACTTTGTTTCGGATGCAATGACGATTCGTCGTCGTGAAAGCCTCGGAAATATGTTTTTACATGAATGTCGAAAATTTTCGTCAAATCAGCGTTTTTGACCCTCGAACATCGACATCGTGAGATTCAACGACGACACTCGACCATTTCACGATTTCGCTACATTCGACTTTCTTTCCGATGCAATGACGATTTGTCGTTGTGAACGCATTGGAAATGTGTTTTTTCATGAAAGTCGAAAATTTTCGTCAAATCAGCGTTTTTGACCCTCGAACATCGTCATCATGAGATTCAACGACGGCACTCGACCATTTCACGATTTCGCTACATTCGACTTTGTTTCCGATGCAATGACGATTTGTCGTCGTGAAAGCCTCGGAAATGTGTTTTTTCATGAAAATCGGAAATTTTGGTAAAATCAGCGTTTTTGACCCTCGAACATCGTAATCGTGAGATTCAACGACGGCACTCGACCATTTCACGATTTCGCTACATTCGACTTTGTTTCCGATGCAATGACGATTTGTCGTCGTGAAAGCCTCGGAAATGTGTTTTTTCATAAAAGTCGGAAATTTTCGTCAAATCAGCGTTTGTGACCCTCAAACATCGAGATTTCGAGAATAAACGACGACACTCGACCATTTCACGATTTCGCTACATTCGACTTTGTTTCCGATGCAATGACGATTTGTCGTCGTGAAATCCTCGGAAATATGATTTTTCATGTAAGTCGAAAATTTTCGTCAAATCAGCGTTTTTGAACCTCGGACATCGAGATTTCGAGAATAAACAACGACACTCGACCATTTCACGATTTCGCTACATTCGACTTTGTTTCGGATGCAATGACGATTCGTCGTCGTGAAAGCCTCGGAAATATGATTTTTCATGTATGTCGGAAATTTTCGTCAAATCAGCGTTTTTGACCCTCGAACATCGACATCGTGAGATTCAACGACGACACTCGACCATTTCACGATTTCGCTACAATTCGACTTTGTTTCCGATGCAATGACGATTTGTCGTTCTGAACGCATCGGAAACGTGATTTTTAATCAAAGTCGGAAATTTTCGTCAAATCAGCGTTTTTGACGCTCGAACATCGTCATCGTGAGATTCAACGACGACACTCGACCATTTCACGATTTCACTAAAATTCGACAAAGTTTCCGACACAATGACGATTTGGCGTCGTAAAAGCCTCGGAAATGTGTTTTTTCATGAATATCGGAAATTTTCGTAAAATCAGCGTTTTTGACCCTCGAACATCGACATCGTGAGATTCAACGACGACACTCGACCATTTCACGATTTCGCTACATTCGACTTTGTTTCCGATGCAATGACGATTTGTCGTTGTGAACGCATCGGAAACGTGATTTTTCATCGAAGGCGGAAATTTTCGTCAAATCAGCGTTCGTGATCCTCGAACATCGAAATCGTGAGATTCAACGACGACACTCGACCATTTCACGATTTCGCTACCATTCGACTTTGTTTCCGATGCAATGACGATTTGTCGTCGTGAATGCCTCGGAAATGTGTTTTTTCATAAAAGTCGGAAATTTTCGTCAAATCAGCGTTTTTGACCCTCGAACATCGTCATCGTGAGATTCAACGACGACACTCGACCATTGTACGATTTCACTAAAATTCGACAAAGTTTCCGACACAATGACGATTTGGCTTCGTAAAAGCCTCGGAAATGTGTTTTTTCATGAAAATCGGAAATTTTGGTAAAATCAGCGTTTTTGACCCTCGAACATCGTCGTCGTGAGATTCAACGACGGCACTCGACCAATTCACGATTTCGCTACATTCGACTTTGTTTCCGATGCAATGACGATTTGTCGTCGTGAAATCCTCGGAAATATGATTTTTCATGTAAGTCGGAAATTTTCGTCAAATCAGCGTTTTTGAACCTCGAACATCGATATCGTGAGAATCAATGACGACACTCGATCATTTCACGATTTCGCTACAATTCGACTTTGTTTCCGATGCAATGACGATTTGTCGTTGTGAACGCATCGGAAACGTGATTTTTCATCAAAGTCGGAAATTTTCGTCAAATCAGCGTTTTTGACCCTCGAACATCGTCATCGTGAGATTCAACGACGACACTCGACCATTTCACGATTTCGCTACATTCGACTTTGTTTCCGATGCAATGACGATTTGTCGTCGTGAAAGCCTCGGAAATGTGTTTTTTCATAAAAGTCGGAAATTTTCGTCAAATCAGCGTTTGTGATCCTCGAACATCGAAATCGTGAGATTCAACGATGACACTCGACCATTTCACTATTTCGCTACAATTCGACTTTGTTTCCGATGCAATGACGATTTGTCGTCGTGAAAGCATCGGAAATGTGTTTTTTCATAAAAATCGGAACTTTTCGTCAAATCAGCGTTTTTGACCCTCGAACATCGAGATTTCGAGAATAAACAACGACTCTCGACCATTTCACGATTTCGCTACATTCGACTTTGTTTCGGATGCAATGACGATTCGTCGTCGTGAAAGCCTCGGAAATATGATTTTTCATGAATGTCGGAAATTTTCGTCAAATCAGCGTTTTTGACCCTCGAACATCGACATCGTGAGATTCAACGACGACACTCGACCATTTCACGATTTCGCTACAATTCGACTTTGTTTCCGATGCAATGACGATTTGTCGTTGTGAACGCATCGGAAACGTGATTTTTCATCAAAGTCGGAAATTTTCGTCAAATCAGCGTTTTTGACCCTCGAACATCGAGATTTCGAGAATAAACGACGACAATCGACCATTTTACGATTTCACTAAAATTCGACAAAGTTTCCGACACTATGAGGATTTGTCGTCGTAAAAGCCTCGGAAATGTGTTTTTTCATGAAAATCGGAAATTTTCGTCAAATCAGCGTTTTTGACCCTCGAACATCGACATCGTGAGATTCAACGACGACACTCGACCATTTCACGATTTCGCTACATTCGACTTTCTTTCCGATGCAATGACGATTTGTCGTTGTGAACGCATTGGAAATGTGTTTTTTCATGAAAGTCGGAAATTTTCGTCAAATCAGCGTTTTTGACCCTCGAACATCGTCATCGTGAGATTCAACGACGGCATTCGACCATTTCACGATTTCGCTACATTCGACTTTGTTTCCGATGCAATGACGATTTGTCGTCGTGAAAGCCTCGGAAATGTGTTTTTTCATAAAAATCGGAACTTTTCGTCAAATCAGCGTTTTTGACTCTCGAACATCGAGATTTCGAGAATAAACAACGACACTCGACCATTTCGCGATTTCGCTACATTCGACTTTGTTTCGGATGCAATGACGATTCGTCGTCGTGAAAGCCTCGGAAATATGATTTTTCATGAATGTCGGAAATTTTCGTCAAATCAGCGTTTTTGACCCTCTAACATCGACATCGTGAGATTCAACGACGACACTCGACCATTTCACGATTTCGCTACAATTCGACTTTGTTTCCGATGCAATGACGATTTGTCGTTGTGAACGCATCGGAAATGTGTTTTTTCATAAAAATCGGAACTTTTCGTCAAATCAGCGTTTTTGACTCTCGAACATCGAGATTTCGAGAATAAACAACGACACTCGACCATTTCGCGATTTCGCTACATTCGACTTTGTTTCGGATGCAATGACGATTCGTCGTCGTGAAAGCCTCGGAAATATGTTTTTACATGAATGTCGAAAATTTTCGTCAAATCAGCGTTTTTGACCCTCGAACATCGACATCGTGAGATTCAACGACGACACTCGACCATTTCACGATTTCGCTACATTCGACTTTCTTTCCGATGCAATGACGATTTGTCGTTGTGAACGCATTGGAAATGTGTTTTTTCATGAAAGTCGAAAATTTTCGTCAAATCAGCGTTTTTGACCCTCGAACATCGTCATCATGAGATTCAACGACGGCACTCGACCATTTCACGATTTCGCTACATTCGACTTTGTTTCCGATGCAATGACGATTTGTCGTCGTGAAAGCCTCGGAAATGTGTTTTTTCATGAAAATCGGAAATTTTGGTAAAATCAGCGTTTTTGACCCTCGAACATCGTAATCGTGAGATTCAACGACGGCACTCGACCATTTCACGATTTCGCTACATTCGACTTTGTTTCCGATGCAATGACGATTTGTCGTCGTGAAAGCCTCGGAAATGTGTTTTTTCATAAAAGTCGGAAATTTTCGTCAAATCAGCGTTTGTGACCCTCAAACATCGAGATTTCGAGAATAAACGACGACACTCGACCATTTCACGATTTCGCTACATTCGACTTTGTTTCCGATGCAATGACGATTTGTCGTCGTGAAATCCTCGGAAATATGATTTTTCATGTAAGTCGAAAATTTTCGTCAAATCAGCGTTTTTGAACCTCGAACATCGTAATCGTGAGATTCAACGACGGCACTCGACCATTTCACGATTTCGCTACATTCGACTTTGTTTCGGATGCAATGACGATTCGTCGTCGTGAAAGCCTCGGAAATATGATTTTTCATGTATGTCGGAAATTTTCGTCAAATCAGCGTTTTTGACCCTCGAACATCGACATCGTGAGATTCAACGACGACACTCGACCATTTCACGATTTCGCTACAATTCGACTTTGTTTCCGATGCAATGACGATTTGTCGTTCTGAACGCATCGGAAACGTGATTTTTAATCAAAGTCGGAAATTTTCGTCAAATCAGCGTTTTTGACGCTCGAACATCGTCATCGTGAGATTCAACGACGACACTCGACCATTTCACGATTTCACTAAAATTCGACAAAGTTTCCGACACAATGACGATTTGGCGTCGTAAAAGCCTCGGAAATGTGTTTTTTCATGAAAATCGGAAATTTTCGTCAAATCAGCGTTTTTGACCCTCGAACATCGACATCGTGAGATTCAACGACGACACTCGACCATTTCACGATTTCGCTACATTCGACTTTCTTTCCAATGCAATGACGATTTGTCGTTGTGAACGCATTGGAAATGTGTTTTTTCATGAAAGTCGGAAATTTTCGTCAAATCAGCGTTTTTGACCCTCGAACATCGTCATCGTGAGATTCAACGACGGCACTCGACCATTTCACGATTTCGCTACATTCGACTTTGTTTCCGATGCAATGACGATTTGTCGTCGTGAAAGCCTCGGAAATGTGTTTTTTCATAAAAGTCGGAAATATTCGTAAAATCAGCGTTTGTGATCCTGGAACATCGAAATCGTGAGATTCCACGATGACACTCGACCATTTCACTATTTCGCTACAATTCGACTTTGTTTCGGATGCAATGACGATTCGTCGTCGTGAAAGCCTCGGAAATATGATTTTTCATGAATGTCGGAAATTTTCGTCAAATCAGCGTTTTTGACCCTCGAACATCGACATCGTGAGATTCAACGACAACACTCGACCATTTCACGATTTCGCTACAATTCGACTTTTTTTCCGATGCAATGACGATTTGTCGTCGTGAAAGCCTCGGAAATGTGTTTTTTCATAAAAATCGGAAATTTTCGTCAAATCAGCGTTTTTGACCCTCGAACATCGAGATTTCGAGAATAAACAACGACACTCGACCATTTCACGATTTCGCTACATTCGACTTTGTTTCCGATGCAATGACGATTTGTCGTCGTGAAATCCTCGGAAATATGATTTTTCATGAAAGTCGGAAATTTTCGTCAAATCAGCGTTTTTGACCCTCGAACATCGATATCGTGAGATTCAACGACGACACTCGACCATTTCACGATTTCGCTACAATTCGACTTTGTTTCCGATGCAATGACGATTTGTCGTTGTGAACGCATCGGAAACGTGATTTTTCATCGAAGGCGGAAATTTTCGTCAAATCAGCGTTCGTGATCCTCGAACATCGAAATCGTGAGATTCAACGACGACACTCGACCATTTCACGATTTCGCTACAATTCGACTTTGTTTCCGATGCAATGACGATTTGTCGTTGTGAACGCATCGGAAATGTGTTTTTTCATAAAAATCGGAACTTTTCGTCAAATCAGCGTTTTTGACTCTCGAACATCGAGATTTCGAGAATAAACAACGACACTCGACCATTTCGCGATTTCGCTACATTCGACTTTGTTTCGGATGCAATGACGATTCGTCGTCGTGAAAGCCTCGGAAATATGATTTTTCATGAATGTCGGAAATTTTCGTCAAATCAGCGTTTTTGACCCTCTAACATCGACATCGTGAGATTCAACGACGACACTCGACCATTTCACGATTTCGCTACAATTCGACTTTGTTTCCGATGCAATGACGATTTGTCGTTGTGAACGCATCGGAAATGTGTTTTTTCATAAAAATCGGAACTTTTCGTCAAATCAGCGTTTTTGACTCTCGAACATCGAGATTTCGAGAATAAACAACGACACTCGACCATTTCGCGATTTCGCTACATTCGACTTTGTTTCGGATGCAATGACGATTCGTCGTCGTGAAAGCCTCGGAAATATGTTTTTACATGAATGTCGAAAATTTTCGTCAAATCAGCGTTTTTGACCCTCGAACATCGACATCGTGAGATTCAACGACGACACTCGACCATTTCACGATTTCGCTACATTCGACTTTCTTTCCGATGCAATGACGATTTGTCGTTGTGAACGCATTGGAAATGTGTTTTTTCATGAAAGTCGAAAATTTTCGTCAAATCAGCGTTTTTGACCCTCGAACATCGTCATCGTGAGATTCAACGACGGCACTCGACCATTTCACGATTTCGCTACATTCGACTTTGTTTCCGATGCAATGACGATTTGTCGTCGTGAAAGCCTCGGAAATGTGTTTTTTCATGAAAATCGGAAATTTTGGTAAAATCAGCGTTTTTGACCCTCGAACATCGTCATCGTGAGATTCAACGACGGCACTCGACCATTTCACGATTTCGCTACATTCGACTTTGTTTCCGATGCAATGACGATTTGTCGTCGTGAAAGCCTCGGAAATGTGTTTTTTCATAAAAGTCGGAAATTTTCGTCAAATCAGCGTTTGTGACCCTCGAACATCGAAATCGTGAGATTCATCGACGACGCTCGACCATTTCACGATTTCGCTACAATTCGACTTTGTTTCCGATGCAATGACGACTTGACGTTATGAACGCATCGGAAATGTGTTTTTTCATAAAAGTAGGACATTTTCGTCAAATCAGCGTTTTTGACCCTCAAACATCGAGATTTCGAGAATAAACGACGAGACTCGACCATTTCACGATTTCGCTACATTCGACTTTGTTTCCGATGCAATGACGATTTGTCGTCGTGAAATCCTCGGAAATATGATTTTTCATGTAAGTCGAAAATTTTCGTCAAATCAGCGTTTTTGAACCTCGAACATCGAGATTTCGAGAATAAACAACGACACTCGACCATTTCACGATTTCGCTACATTCGACTTTGTTTCGGATGCAATGACGATTCGTCGTCGTGAAAGCCTCGGAAATATGATTTTTCATGTATGTCGGAAATTTTCGTCAAATCAGCGTTTTTGACCCTCGAACATCGACATCGTGAGATTCAACGACGACACTCGACCATTTCACGATTTCGCTACAATTCGACTTTGTTTCCGATGCAATGACGATTTGTCGTTCTGAACGCATCGGAAACGTGATTTTTAATCAAAGTCGGAAATTTTCGTCAAATCAGCGTTTTTGACGCTCGAACATCGTCATCGTGAGATTCAACGACGACACTCGACCATTTCACGATTTCACTAAAATTCGACAAAGTTTCCGACACAATGACGATTTGGCGTCGTAAAAGCCTCGGAAATGTGTTTTTTCATGAAAATCGGAAATTTTCGTCAAATCAGCGTTTTTGACCCTCGAACATCGACATCGTGAGATTCAACGACGACACTCGACCATTTCACGATTTCGCTACATTCGACTTTCTTTCCAATGCAATGACGATTTGTCGTTGTGAACGCATTGGAAATGTGTTTTTTCATGAAAGTCGGAAATTTTCGTCAAATCAGCGTTTTTGACCCTCGAACATCGTCATCGTGAGATTCAACGACGGCACTCGACCATTTCACGATTTCGCTACATTCGACTTTGTTTCCGATGCAATGACGATTTGTCGTCGTGAAAGCCTCGGAAATGTGTTTTTTCATAAAAGTCGGAAATATTCGTAAAATCAGCGTTTGTGATCCTCGAACATCGAAATCGTGAGATTCCACGATGACACTCGACCATTTCACTATTTCGCTACAATTCGACTTTGTTTCGGATGCAATGACGATTCGTCGTCGTGAAAGCCTCGGAAATATGATTTTTCATGAATGTCGGAAATTTTCGTCAAATCAGCGTTTTTGACCCTCTAACATCGACATCGTGAGATTCAACGACGACACTCGACCATTTCACGATTTCGCTACAATTCGACTTTGTTTCCGATGCAATGACGATTTGTCGTTGTGAACGCATCGGAAACGTGATTTTTCATCGAAGGCGGAAATTTCCGTCAAATCAGCGTTCGTGATCCTCGAACATCGAAATCGTGAGATTCAACGACGACACTCGACCATTTCACGATTTCGCTACCATTCGACTTTGTTTCCGATGCAATGACGATTTGTCGTCGTGAATGCCTCGGAAATGTGTTTTTTCATAAAAGTCGGAAATTTTCGTCAAATCAGCGTTTTTGACCCTCGAACATCGTCATCGTGAGATTCAACGACGACACTCGACCATTGTACGATTTCACTAAAATTCGACAAAGTTTCCGACACAATGACGATTTGGCTTCGTAAAAGCCTCGGAAATGTGTTTTTTCATGAAAATCGGAAATTTTGGTAAAATCAGCGTTTTTGACCCTCGAACATCGTCGTCGTGAGATTCAACGACGGCACTCGACCAATTCACGATTTCGCTACATTCGACTTTGTTTCCGATGCAATGACGATTTGTCGTCGTGAAATCCTCGGAAATATGATTTTTCATGTAAGTCGGAAATTTTCGTCAAATCAGCGTTTTTGAACCTCGAACATCGATATCGTGAGAATCAACGACGACACTCGATCATTTCACGATTTCGCTACAATTCGACTTTGTTTCCGATGCAATGACGATTTGTCGTTGTGAACGCATCGGAAACGTGATTTTTCATCAAAGTCGGAAATTTTCGTCAAATCAGCGTTTTTGACCCTCGAACATCGTCATCGTGAGATTCAACGACGACACTCGACCATTTCACGATTTCGCTACATTCGACTTTGTTTCCGATGCAATGACGATTTGTCGTCGTGAAAGCCTCGGAAATGTGTTTTTTCATAAAAGTCGGAAATTTTCGTCAAATCAGCGTTTGTGATCCTCGAACATCGAAATCGTGAGATTCAACGATGACACTCGACCATTTCACTATTTCGCTACAATTCGACTTTGTTTCCGATGCAATGACGATTTGTCGTCGTGAAAGCATCGGAAATGTGTTTTTTCATAAAAATCGGAACTTTTCGTCAAATCAGCGTTTTTGACCCTCGAACATCGAGATTTCGAGAATAAACAACGACACTCGACCATTTCACGATTTCGCTACATTCGACTTTGTTTCGGATGCAATGACGATTCGTCGTCGTGAAAGCCTCGGAAATATGATTTTTCATGAATGTCGGAAATTTTCGTCAAATCAGCGTTTTTGACCCTCGAACATCGACATCGTGAGATTCAACGACGACACTCGACCATTTCACGATTTCGCTACAATTCGACTTTGTTTCCGATGCAATGACGATTTGTCGTTGTGAACGCATCGGAAACGTGATTTTTCATCAAAGTCGGAAATTTTCGTCAAATCAGCGTTTTTGACCCTCGAACATCGAGATTTCGAGAATAAACGACGACAATCGACCATTTTACGATTTCACTAAAATTCGACAAAGTTTCCGACACTATGAGGATTTGTCGTCGTAAAAGCCTCGGAAATGTGTTTTTTCATGAAAATCGGAAATTTTCGTCAAATCAGCGTTTTTGACCCTCGAACATCGACATCGTGAGATTCAACGACGACACTCGACCATTTCACGATTTCGCTACATTCGACTTTCTTTCCGATGCAATGACGATTTGTCGTTGTGAACGCATTGGAAATGTGTTTTTTCATGAAAGTCGGAAATTTTCGTCAAATCAGCGTTTTTGACCCTCGAACATCGTCATCGTGAGATTCAACGACGGCATTCGACCATTTCACGATTTCGCTACATTCGACTTTGTTTCCGATGCAATGACGATTTGTCGTCGTGAAAGCCTCGGAAATGTGTTTTTTCATAAAAATCGGAACTTTTCGTCAAATCAGCGTTTTTGACTCTCGAACATCGAGATTTCGAGAATAAACAACGACACTCGACCATTTCGCGATTTCGCTACATTCGACTTTGTTTCGGATGCAATGACGATTCGTCGTCGTGAAAGCCTCGGAAATATGATTTTTCATGAATGTCGGAAATTTTCGTCAAATCAGCGTTTTTGACCCTCTAACATCGACATCGTGAGATTCAACGACGACACTCGACCATTTCACGATTTCGCTACAATTCGACTTTGTTTCCGATGCAATGACGATTTGTCGTTGTGAACGCATCGGAAATGTGTTTTTTCATAAAAATCGGAACTTTTCGTCAAATCAGCGTTTTTGACTCTCGAACATCGAGATTTCGAGAATAAACAACGACACTCGACCATTTCGCGATTTCGCTACATTCGACTTTGTTTCGGATGCAATGACGATTCGTCGTCGTGAAAGCCTCGGAAATATGTTTTTACATGAATGTCGAAAATTTTCGTCAAATCAGCGTTTTTGACCCTCGAACATCGACATCGTGAGATTCACCGACGACACTCGACCATTTCACGATTTCGCTACATTCGACTTTCTTTCCGATGCAATGACGATTTGTCGTTGTGAACGCATTGGAAATGTGTTTTTTCATGAAAGTCGAAAATTTTCGTCAAATCAGCGTTTTTGACCCTCGAACATCGTCATCGTGAGATTCAACGACGGCACTCGACCATTTCACGATTTCGCTACATTCGACTTTGTTTCCGATGCAATGACGATTTGTCGTCGTGAAAGCCTCGGAAATGTGTTTTTTCATGAAAATCGGAAATTTTGGTAAAATCAGCGTTTTTGACCCTCGAACATCGTCATCGTGAGATTCAACGACGGCACTCGACCATTTCACGATTTCGCTACATTCGACTTTGTTTCCGATGCAATGACGATTTGTCGTCGTGAAAGCCTCGGAAATGTGTTTTTTCATAAAAGTCGGAAATTTTCGTCAAATCAGCGTTTGTGACCCTCGAACATCGAAATCGTGAGATTCATCGACGACGCTCGACCATTTCACGATTTCGCTACAATTCGACTTTGTTTCCGATGCAATGACGACTTGACGTTATGAACGCATCGGAAATGTGTTTTTTCATAAAAGTAGGACATTTTCGTCAAATCAGCGTTTTTGACCCTCAAACATCGAGATTTCGAGAATAAACGACGACACTCGACCATTTCACGATTTCGCTACATTCGACTTTGTTTCCGATGCAATGACGATTTGTCGTCGTGAAATCCTCGGAAATATGATTTTTCATGTAAGTCGGAAATTTTCGTCAAATCAGCGTTTTTGAACCTCGAACATCGAGATTTCGAGAATAAACAACGACACTCGACCATTTCACGATTTCGCTACATTCGACTTTGTTTCCGATGCAATGACGATTTGTCGTCGTGAAATCCTCGGAAATATGATTTTTCATGTAAGTCGGAAATTTTCGTCAAATCAGCGTTTTTGAACCTCGAACATCGAGATTTCGAGAATAAACAACGACACTCGACCATTTCACGATTTCGCTACATTCGACTTTGTTTCGGATGCAATGACGATTCGTCGTCGTGAAAGCCTCGGAAATATGATTTTTCGTGAATGTCGGAAATTTTCGTCAAATCAGCGTTTTTGACCCTCGAACATCGACATCGTGAGATTCAACGACGACACTCGACCATTTCACGATTTCGCTACAATTCGACTTTGTTTCCGATGCAATGACGATTTGTCGTTCTGAACGCATCGGAAACGTGATTTTTAATCAAAGTCGGAAATTTTCGTCAAATCAGCGTTTTTGACGCTCGAACATCGTCATCGTGAGATTCAACGACGACACTCGACCATTTCACGATTTCACTAAAATTCGACAAAGTTTCCGACACAATGACGATTTAGCGTCGTAAAAGCCTCGGAAATGTGTTTTTTCATGAATATCGGAAATTTTCGTAAAATCAGCGTTTTTGACCCTCGAACATCGTCATCGTGAGATTCAACGACGGCACTCGACCATTTCACGATTTCGCTACATTCGACTTTGTTTCCGATGCAATGACAATTTGTCGTCGTGAAAGCCTCGGAAATGTGTTTTTTCATAAAAGTCGGAAATTTTCGTCAAATCAGCGTCTGTGACCCTCGAACTTCGAAATCGTGAGATTCAACGATGACACTCGACCATTTCACGATTTCGCTACAATTCGCCTTTGTTTCCGATGCAATGACGACTTGACGTTATGAACGCATCGGAAATGTGTTTTTTCATAAAAGTAGGACATTTTCGTCAAATCAGCGTTTTTGACCCTCAAACATCGAGATTTCGAGAATAAACGACGACACTCGACCATTTCACGATTTCGCTACATTCGACTTTGTTTCCGATGCAATGACGATGTGTCGTCGTGACAGCCTCGGAAATGTGATTTTTCATGAATGTCGGAAATTTTCGTCAAATCAGCGTTCGTGATCCTCGAACATCGAAATCGTGAGATACAACGACGACACTCGACCACTTCACGATTTCGCTACATTCGACTTTCATGTTTTTTCATGAAAGTCGAAAATTTTCGTCAAATCAGCGTTTTTGACCCTCGAACATCGTCATCGTGAGATTCAACGACGGCACTCGACCATTTCACGATTTCGCTACATTCGACTTTGTTTCCGATGCAATGACGATTTGTCGTCGTGAAAGCCTCGGAAATGTGTTTTTTCATAAAAGTCGGAAATATTCGTAAAATCAGCGTTTGTGATCCTCGAACATCGAAATCGTGAGATTCCACGATGACACTCGACCATTTCACTATTTCGCTACAATTCGACTTTGTTTCGGATGCAATGACGATTCGTCGTCGTGAAAGCCTCGGAAATATGATTTTTCATGAATGTCGGAAATTTTCGTCAAATCAGCGTTTTTGACCCTCGAACATCGACATCGTGAGATTCAACGACAACACTCGACCATTTCACGATTTCGCTACAATTCGACTTTTTTTCCGATGCAATGACGATTTGTCGTCGTGAAAGCCTCGGAAATGTGTTTTTTCATAAAAATCGGAAATTTTCGTCAAATCAGCGTTTTTGACCCTCGAACATCGAGATTTCGAGAATAAACAACGACACTCGACCATTTCACGATTTCGCTACATTCGACTTTGTTTCCGATGCAATGACGATTTGTCGTCGTGAAATCCTCGGAAATATGATTTTTCATGAAAGTCGGAAATTTTCGTCAAATCAGCGTTTTTGACCCTCGAACATCGATATCGTGAGATTCAACGACGACACTCGACCATTTCACGATTTCGCTACAATTCGACTTTGTTTCCGATGCAATGACGATTTGTCGTTGTGAACGCATCGGAAACGTGATTTTTCATCGAAGGCGGAAATTTTCGTCAAATCAGCGTTCGTGATCCTCGAAAATCGAAATCGTGAGATTCAACGACGACACTCGACCATTTCACGATTTCGCTACAATTCGACTTTGTTTCCGATGCAATGACGATTTGTCGTTGTGAACGCATCGGAAACGTGATTTTTCATCGAAGGCAGAAATTTTCGTCAAATCATCGTTCGTGATCCTCGAACATCGAAATCGTGAGATTCAACGACGACACTCGACCATTTCACGATTTCGCTACAATTCGACTTTGTTTCCGATGCAATGACGATTTGTCGTTGTGAACGCATCGGAAATGTGTTTTTTCATAAAAATCGGAACTTTTCGTCAAATCAGCGTTTTTGACTCTCGAACATCGAGATTTCGAGAATAAACAACGACACTCGACCATTTCGCGATTTCGCTACATTCGACTTTGTTTCGGATGCAATGACGATTCGTCGTCGTGAAAGCCTCGGAAATATGATTTTTCATGAATGTCGAAAATTTTCGTCAAATCAGCGTTTTTGACCCTCGAACATCGACATCGTGAGATTCAACGACGACACTCGACCATTTCACGATTTCGCTACAATTCGACTTTGTTTCCGATGCAATGACGATTTGTCGTTGTGAACGCATCGGAAACGTGATTTTTCATCAAAGTCGGAAATTTTCGTCAAATCAGCGTTTTTGACCCTCGAACATCGTCATCGTGAGATTCAACGACGACACTCGACCATTTCACGATTTCGCTACAATTCGCCTTTGTTTCCGATGCAATGACGACTTGACGTTATGAACGCATCGGAAATGTGTTTTTTCATAAAAGTAGGACATTTTCGTCAAATCAGCGTTTTTGACCCTCAAACATCGAGATTTCGAGAATAAACGACGACACTCGACCATTTCACGATTTCGCTACATTCGACTTTGTTTCCGATGCAATGACGATGTGTCGTCGTGACAGCCTCGGAAATGTGATTTTTCATGAATGTCGGAAATTTTCGTCAAATCAGCGTTCGTGATCCTCGAACATCGAAATCGTGAGATACAACGACGACACTCGACCACTTCACGATTTCGCTACATTCGACTTTCATGTTTTTTCATGAAAGTCGAAAATTTTCGTCAAATCAGCGTTTTTGACCCTCGAACATCGTCATCGTGAGATTCAACGACGGCACTCGACCATTTCACGATTTCGCTACATTCGACTTTGTTTCCGATGCAATGACGATTTGTCGTCGTGAAAGCCTCGGAAATGTGTTTTTTCATAAAAGTCGGAAATATTCGTAAAATCAGCGTTTGTGATCCTCGAACATCGAAATCGTGAGATTCCACGATGACACTCGACCATTTCACTATTTCGCTACAATTCGACTTTGTTTCGGATGCAATGACGATTCGTCGTCGTGAAAGCCTCGGAAATATGATTTTTCATGAATGTCGGAAATTTTCGTCAAATCAGCGTTTTTGACCCTCGAACATCGACATCGTGAGATTCAACGACAACACTCGACCATTTCACGATTTCGCTACAATTCGACTTTTTTTCCGATGCAATGACGATTTGTCGTCGTGAAAGCCTCGGAAATGTGTTTTTTCATAAAAATCGGAAATTTTCGTCAAATCAGCGTTTTTGACCCTCGAACATCGAGATTTCGAGAATAAACAACGACACTCGACCATTTCACGATTTCGCTACATTCGACTTTGTTTCCGATGCAATGACGATTTGTCGTCGTGAAATCCTCGGAAATATGATTTTTCATGAAAGTCGGAAATTTTCGTCAAATCAGCGTTTTTGACCCTCGAACATCGATATCGTGAGATTCAACGACGACACTCGACCATTTCACGATTTCGCTACAATTCGACTTTGTTTCCGATGCAATGACGATTTGTCGTTGTGAACGCATCGGAAACGTGATTTTTCATCGAAGGCGGAAATTTTCGTCAAATCAGCGTTCGTGATCCTCGAAAATCGAAATCGTGAGATTCAACGACGACACTCGACCATTTCACGATTTCGCTACAATTCGACTTTGTTTCCGATGCAATGACGATTTGTCGTTGTGAACGCATCGGAAACGTGATTTTTCATCGAAGGCAGAAATTTTCGTCAAATCATCGTTCGTGATCCTCGAACATCGAAATCGTGAGATTCAACGACGACACTCGACCATTTCACGATTTCGCTACAATTCGACTTTGTTTCCGATGCAATGACGATTTGTCGTTGTGAACGCATCGGAAATGTGTTTTTTCATAAAAATCGGAACTTTTCGTCAAATCAGCGTTTTTGACTCTCGAACATCGAGATTTCGAGAATAAACAACGACACTCGACCATTTCGCGATTTCGCTACATTCGACTTTGTTTCGGATGCAATGACGATTCGTCGTCGTGAAAGCCTCGGAAATATGATTTTTCATGAATGTCGAAAATTTTCGTCAAATCAGCGTTTTTGACCCTCGAACATCGACATCGTGAGATTCAACGACGACACTCGACCATTTCACGATTTCGCTACAATTCGACTTTGTTTCCGATGCAATGACGATTTGTCGTTGTGAACGCATCGGAAACGTGATTTTTCATCAAAGTCGGAAATTTTCGTCAAATCAGCGTTTTTGACCCTCGAACATCGTCATCGTGAGATTCAACGACGACACTCGACCATTTCACGATTTCCCTACAATTCGACTTTGTTTCCGATGCAATGACGATTTGTCGTCGTGAAAGCCTCGGAAATGTGTTTTTTGATAAAAGTCGGAAATTTTCGTCAAATCAGCGTTTTTGACCCTCGAACATCGACATCGTGAGATTCAACGACGACACTCGACCATTTCACGATTTCGCTACAATTCGACTTTGTTTCCGATGCAATGACGATTTGTCGTTGTGAACGCATCGGAAATGTGTTTTTTCATAAAAATCGGAACTTTTCGTCAAATCAGCGTTTTTGACTCTCGAACATCGAGATTTCGAGAATAAACAACGACACTCGACCATTTCGCGATTTCGCTACATTCGACTATGTTTCGGATGCAATGACGATTCGTCGTCGTGAAAGCCTCGGAAATATGATTTTTCATGAATGTCGGAAATTTTCGTCAAATCAGCGTTTGTGACCCTCGAACATCGACATCGTGAGATTCAACGACGACACTCGACCATTTCACGATTTCGCTACAATTCGACTTTGTTTCCGATGCAATGACGATTTGTCGTTGTGAACGCATCGGAAATGTGTTTTTTCATAAAAATCGGAACTTTTCGTCAAATCAGCGTTTTTGACTCTCGAACATCGAGATTTCGAGAATAAACAACGACACTCGACCATTTCGCGATTTCGCTACATTCGACTTTGTTTCGGATGCAATGACGATTCGTCGTCATGAAAGCCTCGGAAATATGATTTTTCATGAATGTTGAAAATTTTCGTCAAATCAGCGTTTTTGACCCTCGAACATCGACATCGTGAGATTCAACGACGACACTCGACCATTTCACGATTTCGCTACAATTCGACTTTGTTTCCGATGCAATGACGATTTGTCGTTGTGAACGCATCGGAAACGTGATTTTTAATCAAAGTCGGAAATTTTCGTCAAATCAGCGTTTTTGACGCTCGAACATCGTCATCGTGAGATTCAACGACGACACTCGACCATTTCACGATTTCACTAAAATTCGACAAAGTTTCCGACACAATGACGATTTGGCGTCGTAAAAGCCTCGGAAATGTATTTTTTCATGAATATCGGAAATTTTCGTAAAATCAGCGTTTTTGACCCTCGAACATCGTCATCGTGAGATTCAACGACGGCACTCGACCATTTCACGATTTCGCTACATTCGACTTTGTTTCCGATGCAATGACAATTTGTCGTCGTGAAAGCCTCGGAAATGTGTTTTTTCATAAAAGTCGGAAATTTTCGTCAAATCAGCGTTTGTGACCCTCGAACTTCGAAATCGTGAGATTCAACGATGACACTCGACCATTTCACGATTTCGCTACAATTCGCCTTTGTTTCCGATGCAATGACGACTTGACGTTATGAACGCATCGGAAATGTGTTTTTTCATAAAAGTAGGACATTTTCGTCAAATCAGCGTTTTTGACCCTCAAACATCGAGATTTCGTGAATAAACGACGACACTCGACCATTTCACGATTTCGCTACATTCGACTTTGTTTCCGATGCAATGACGATTTGTCGTTGTGAACGCATCGAAAATGTGTTTTTTCATAAAAGTCGGACATTTTCGTCAAATCAGCGTTTATGACCCTCGAACATCGAGATTTCGAGAATAAACGACGACACTCGACCATTTCACGATTTCGCTACATTCGACTTTGTTTCCGATGCAATGACGATTTGTCGTTGTGAACGCATCGGAAATGTGTTTTTTCATAAAAATCAGAACTTTTCGTCAAATCAGCGTTTTTGACCCTCGAACATCGAGATTTCGAGAATAAACGACGACAATCGACCATTTTACGATTTCACTAAAATTCGACAAAGTTTCCGACACTATGAGGATTTGTCGTCGTAAAAGCCTCGGAAATGTGTTTTTTCATGAAAATCGGAAATTTTCGTCAAATCAGCGTTTTTGACCCTCGAACATCGACATCCTGAGATTCAACGATGACACTCGACCATTTCACGATTTCGCTACATTCGACTTTCTTTCCAATGCAATGACGATTTGTCGTTGTGAACGCATTGGAAATGTGTTTTTTCATGAAAGTCGGAAATTTTCGTCAAATCAGCGTTTTTGACCCTCGAACATCGTCATCGTGAGATTCAACGACGGCACTCGACCATTTCACGATTTCGCTACATTCGACTTTGTTTCCCATGCAATGACGATTTGTCGTCGTGAAAGCCTCGGAAATGTGTTTTTTCATAAAAGTCGGAAATATTCGTAAAATCAGCGTTTGTGATCCTCGAACATCGAAATCGTGAGATTCCACGATGACACTCGACCATTTCACTATTTCGCTACAATTCGACTTTGTTTCGGATGCAATGACGATTCGTCGTCGTGAAAGCCTCGGAAATATGATTTTTCATGAATGTCGGAAATTTTCGTCAAATCAGCGTTTTTGACCCTCGAACATCGTCATCGTGAGATTCAACGACGGCACTCGACCATTTCACGATTTCGCTACATTCGACTTTGTTTCCGATGCAATGACGATTTGTCGTCGTGAAAGCCTCGGAAATGTGTTTTTTCATGAAAATCGGAAATTTTGGTAAAATCAGCGTTTTTGACCCTCGAACATCGTCATCGTGAGATTCAACGACGGCACTCGACCATTTCACGATTTCGCTACATTCGACTTTGTTTCCGATGCAATGACGATTTGTCGTCGTGAAAGCCTCGGAAATGTGTTTTTTCATAAAAGTCGGAAATTTTCGTCAAATCAGCGTTTGTGACCCTCGAACATCGAAATCGTGAGATTCATCGACGACGCTCGACCATTTCACGATTTCGCTACAATTCGACTTTGTTTCCGATGCAATGACGACTTGACGTTATGAACGCATCGGAAATGTGTTTTTTCATAAAAGTAGGACATTTTCGTCAAATCAGCGTTTTTGACCCTCAAACATCGAGATTTCGAGAATAAACGACGACACTCGACCATTTCACGATTTCGCTACATTCGACTTTGTTTCCGATGCAATGACGATTTGTCGTCGTGAAATCCTCGGAAATATGATTTTTCATGTAAGTCGGAAATTTTCGTCAAATCAGCGTTTTTGAACCTCGAACATCGAGATTTCGAGAATAAACAACGACACTCGACCATTTCACGATTTCGCTACATTCGACTTTGTTTCGGATGCAATGACGATTCGTCGTCGTGAAAGCCTCGGAAATATGATTTTTCATGAATGTCGGAAATTTTCGTCAAATCAGCGTTTTTGACCCTCGAACATCGACATCGTGAGATTCAACGACGACACTCGACCATTTCACGATTTCGCTACAATTCGACTTTGTTTCCGATGCAATGACGATTTGTCGTTGTGAACGCATCGGAAACGTGATTTTTAATCAAAGTCGGAAATTTTCGTCAAATCAGCGTTTTTGACGCTCGAACATCGTCATCGTGAGATTCAACGACGACACTCGACCATTTCACGATTTCACTAAAATTCGACAAAGTTTCCGACACAATGACGATTTGGCGTCGTAAAAGCCTCGGAAATGTGTTTTTTCATGAATATCGGAAATTTTCGTAAAATCAGCGTTTTTGACCCTCGAACATCGTCATCGTGAGATTCAACGACGGCACTCGACCATTTCACGATTTCGCTACATTCGACTTTGTTTCCGATGCAATGACGATTTGTCGTTGTGAACGCATCGAAAATGTGTTTTTTCATAAAAGTCGGACATTTTCGTCAAATCAGCGTTTATGACCCTCGAACATCGAGATTTCGAGAATAAACGACGACACCCGACCATTTCACGATTTCGCTACATTCGACTTTGTTTCCGATGCAATGACGATTTGTCGTTGTGAACGCATCGGAAATGTGTTTTTTCATAAAAATCGGAAATTTTCGTCAAATCAGCGTTTGTGACCCTCGAACATCGAAATCGTGAGATTCAACGATGACACGCGACCATTTCACGATTTCGCTACAATTCGACTTTGTTTCCGATGCAATGACGACTTGACGTTATGAACGCATCGGAAATGTCTTTTTTCATAAAAGTAGGACATTTTCATCAAATCAGCGTTTTTGACCCTCAAACATCGAGATTTCGAGAATAAACGACGACACTCGACAATTTCACGATTTCGCTACATTCGACTTTCTTTCCAATGCAATGACGATTTGTCGTTGTGAACGCATTGGAAATGTGTTTTTTCATGAAAGTCGGAAATTTTCGTCAAATCAGCGTTTTTGACCCTCGAACATCGTCATCGTGAGATTCAACGACGGCACTCGACCATTTCACGATTTCGCTACATTCGACTTTGTTTCCGATGCAATGACGATTTGTCGTCGTGAAAGCCTCGGAAATGTGTTTTTTCATAAAAGTCGGAAATATTCGTAAAATCAGCGTTTTTGACCCTCGAACATCGAGATTTCGAGAATAAACAACGACACTCGACCATTTCACGATTTCGCTACATTCGACTTTGTTTCCGATGCAATGACGATTTGTCGTCGTGAAATCCTCGGAAATATGATTTTTCATGAAAGTCGGAAATTTTCGTCAAATCAGCGTTTTTGACCCTCGAACATCGATATCGTGAGATTCAACGACGACACTCGACCATTTCACGATTTCGCTACAATTCGACTTTGTTTCCGATGCAATGACGATTTGTCGTTGTGAACGCATCGGAAACGTGATTTTTCATCGAAGGCGGAAATTTTCGTCAAATCAGCGTTCGTGATCCTCGAACATCGAAATCGTGAGATTCAACGACGGCACTCGACCAATTCACGATTTCGCTACATTCGACTTTGTTTCCGATGCAATGACGATTTGTCGTCGTGAAAGCCTCGGAAATGTGTTTTTTCATAAAAGTCGGAAATTTTCGTCAAATCAGCGTTTGTGACCCTCGAACATCGAAATCGTGAGATTCAACGATGACACTCGACCATTTCACGATTTCGCTACAATTCGACTTTGTTTCCGATGCAATGACGACTTGACGTTATGAACGCATCGGAAATGTCTTTTTTCATAAAAGTAGGACATTTTCATCAAATCAGCGTTTTTGACCCTCAAACATCGAGATTTCGAGAATAAACGACGACACTCGACAATTTCACGATTTCGCTACATTCGACTTTGTTTCCGATGCAATGACGATTTGTCGTCGTGAAATCCTCGGAAATATGATTTTTCATGTAAGTCGGAAATTTTCGTCAAATCAGCGTTTTTGACCCTCGAACATCGACATCGTGAGATTCAACGACGACACTCGACCATTTCACGATTTCGCTACAATTCGACTTTGTTTCCGATGCAATGACGATTTGTCGTTGTGAACGCATCGGAAACGTGATTTTTCATCAAAGTCGGAAATTTTCGTCAAATCAGCGTTTTTGACGCTCGAACATCGTCATCGTGAAATTCAACGACGACACTCGACCATTTCACGATTTCACTAAAATTCGACAAAGTTTCCGACACAATGACGATTTGGCGTCGTAAAAGCCTCGGAAATGTGTTTTTTCATGAATATCGGAAATTTTCGTAAAATCAGCGTTTTTGACCCTCGAACATCGACATCGTGAGATTCAACGACGACACTCGACCATTTCACGATTTCGCTACATTCGACTTTGTTTCCGATGCAATGACAATTTGTCGTCGTGAAAGCCTCGGAAATGTGTTTTTTCATAAAAGTCGGAAATTTTCGTCAAATCAGCGTTTGTGACCCTCGAACTTCGAAATCGTGAGATTCAACGATGACACTCGACCATTTCACGATTTCGCTACAATTCGACTTTGTTTCCGATGCAATGACGACTTGACGTTATGAACGCATCGGAAATGTGTTTTTTCATAAAAGTAGGACATTTTCGTCAAATCAGCGTTTTTGACCCTCAAACATCGAGATTTCGAGAATAAACGACGACACTCGACCATTTCACGATTTCGCTACATTCGACTTTGTTTCCGATGCAATGACGATTTGTCGTTGTGAACGCATCGAAAATGTGTTTTTTCATAAAAGTCGGACATTTTCGTCAAATCAGCGTTTATGAGCCTCGAACATCGAGATTTCGAGAATAAACGACGACAATCGACCATTTTACGATTTCACTAAAATTCGACAAAGTTTCCGACACTATGAGGATTTGTCGTCGTAAAAGCCTCGGAAATGTGTTTTTTCATGAAAATCGGAAATTTTCGTCAAATCAGCGTTTTTGACCCTCGAACATCGACATCCTGAGATTCAACGATGACACTCGACCATTTCACGATTTCGCTACATTCGACTTTCTTTCCAATGCAATGACGATTTGTCGTTGTGAACGCATTGGAAATGTGTTTTTTCATGAAAGTCGGAAATTTTCGTCAAATCAGCGTTTTTGACCCTCGAACATCGTCATCGTGAGATTCAACGACGGCACTCGACCATTTCACGATTTCGCTACATTCGACTTTGTTTCCGATGCAATGACGATTGGTCGTCGTGAAAGCCTCGGAAATGTGTTTTTTCATAAAAGTCGGAAATATTCGTAAAATCAGCGTTTGTGATCCTCGAACATCGAAATCGTGAGATTCCACGATGACACTCGACCATTTCACTATTTCGCTACAATTCGACTTTGTTTCGGATGCAATGACGATTCGTCGTCGTGAAAGCCTCGGAAATATGATTTTTCATGAATGTCGGAAATTTTCGTCAAATCAGCGTTTTTGACCCTCGAACATCGTCATCGTGAGATTCAACGACGGCACTCGACCATTTCACGATTTCGCTACAATTCGACTTTGTTTCCGATGCAATGACGATTTGTCGTTGTGAACGCATCGGAAACGTGATTTTTCATCGAAGGCGGAAATTTTCGTCAAATCAGCGTTCGTGATCCTCGAAAATCGAAATCGTGAGATTCAACGACGACACTCGACCATTTCACGATTTCGCTACAATTCGACTTTGTTTCCGATGCAATGACGATTTGTCGTTGTGAACGCATCGGAAACGTGATTTTTCATCGAAGGCAGAAATTTTCGTCAAATCATCGTTCGTGATCCTCGAACATCGAAATCGTGAGATTCAACGACGACACTCGACCATTTCACGATTTCGCTACAATTCGACTTTGTTTCCGATGCAATGACGATTTGTCGTTGTGAACGCATCGGAAATGTGTTTTTTCATAAAAATCGGAACTTTTCGTCAAATCAGCGTTTTTGACTCTCGAACATCGAGATTTCGAGAATAAACAACGACACTCGACCATTTCGCGATTTCGCTACATTCGACTTTGTTTCGGATGCAATGACGATTCGTCGTCGTGAAAGCCTCGGAAATATGATTTTTCATGAATGTCGAAAATTTTCGTCAAATCAGCGTTTTTGACCCTCGAACATCGACATCGTGAGATTCAACGACGACACTCGACCATTTCACGATTTCGCTACAATTCGACTTTGTTTCCGATGCAATGACGATTTGTCGTTGTGAACGCATCGGAAACGTGATTTTTCATCAAAGTCGGAAATTTTCGTCAAATCAGCGTTTTTGACCCTCGAACATCGTCATCGTGAGATTCAACGACGACACTCGACCATTTCACGATTTCCCTACAATTCGACTTTGTTTCCGATGCAATGACGATTTGTCGTCGTGAAAGCCTCGGAAATGTGTTTTTTGATAAAAGTCGGAAATTTTCGTCAAATCAGCGTTTTTGACCCTCGAACATCGACATCGTGAGATTCAACGACGACACTCGACCATTTCACGATTTCGCTACAATTCGACTTTGTTTCCGATGCAATGACGATTTGTCGTTGTGAACGCATCGGAAATGTGTTTTTTCATAAAAATCGGAACTTTTCGTCAAATCAGCGTTTTTGACTCTCGAACATCGAGATTTCGAGAATAAACAACGACACTCGACCATTTCGCGATTTCGCTACATTCGACTATGTTTCGGATGCAATGACGATTCGTCGTCGTGAAAGCCTCGGAAATATGATTTTTCATGAATGTCGGAAATTTTCGTCAAATCAGCGTTTGTGACCCTCGAACATCGACATCGTGAGATTCAACGACGACACTCGACCATTTCACGATTTCGCTACAATTCGACTTTGTTTCCGATGCAATGACGATTTGTCGTTGTGAACGCATCGGAAATGTGTTTTTTCATAAAAATCGGAACTTTTCGTCAAATCAGCGTTTTTGACTCTCGAACATCGAGATTTCGAGAATAAACAACGACACTCGACCATTTCGCGATTTCGCTACATTCGACTTTGTTTCGGATGCAATGACGATTCGTCGTCATGAAAGCCTCGGAAATATGATTTTTCATGAATGTTGAAAATTTTCGTCAAATCAGCGTTTTTGACCCTCGAACATCGACATCGTGAGATTCAACGACGACACTCGACCATTTCACGATTTCGCTACAATTCGACTTTGTTTCCGATGCAATGACGATTTGTCGTTGTGAACGCATCGGAAACGTGATTTTTAATCAAAGTCGGAAATTTTCGTCAAATCAGCGTTTTTGACGCTCGAACATCGTCATCGTGAGATTCAACGACGACACTCGACCATTTCACGATTTCACTAAAATTCGACAAAGTTTCCGACACAATGACGATTTGGCGTCGTAAAAGCCTCGGAAATGTATTTTTTCATGAATATCGGAAATTTTCGTAAAATCAGCGTTTTTGACCCTCGAACATCGTCATCGTGAGATTCAACGACGGCACTCGACCATTTCACGATTTCGCTACATTCGACTTTGTTTCCGATGCAATGACAATTTGTCGTCGTGAAAGCCTCGGAAATGTGTTTTTTCATAAAAGTCGGAAATTTTCGTCAAATCAGCGTTTGTGACCCTCGAACTTCGAAATCGTGAGATTCAACGATGACACTCGACCATTTCACGATTTCGCTACAATTCGCCTTTGTTTCCGATGCAATGACGACTTGACGTTATGAACGCATCGGAAATGTGTTTTTTCATAAAAGTAGGACATTTTCGTCAAATCAGCGTTTTTGACCCTCAAACATCGAGATTTCGTGAATAAACGACGACACTCGACCATTTCACGATTTCGCTACATTCGACTTTGTTTCCGATGCAATGACGATTTGTCGTTGTGAACGCATCGAAAATGTGTTTTTTCATAAAAGTCGGACATTTTCGTCAAATCAGCGTTTATGACCCTCGAACATCGAGATTTCGAGAATAAACGACGACACTCGACCATTTCACGATTTCGCTACATTCGACTTTGTTTCCGATGCAATGACGATTTGTCGTTGTGAACGCATCGGAAATGTGTTTTTTCATAAAAATCAGAACTTTTCGTCAAATCAGCGTTTTTGACCCTCGAACATCGAGATTTCGAGAATAAACGACGACAATCGACCATTTTACGATTTCACTAAAATTCGACAAAGTTTCCGACACTATGAGGATTTGTCGTCGTAAAAGCCTCGGAAATGTGTTTTTTCATGAAAATCGGAAATTTTCGTCAAATCAGCGTTTTTGACCCTCGAACATCGACATCCTGAGATTCAACGATGACACTCGACCATTTCACGATTTCGCTACATTCGACTTTCTTTCCAATGCAATGACGATTTGTCGTTGTGAACGCATTGGAAATGTGTTTTTTCATGAAAGTCGGAAATTTTCGTCAAATCAGCGTTTTTGACCCTCGAACATCGTCATCGTGAGATTCAACGACGGCACTCGACCATTTCACGATTTCGCTACATTCGACTTTGTTTCCGATGCAATGACGATTTGTCGTCGTGAAAGCCTCGGAAATGTGTTTTTTCATAAAAGTCGGAAATATTCGTAAAATCAGCGTTTGTGATCCTCGAACATCGAAATCGTGAGATTCCACGATGACACTCGACCATTTCACTATTTCGCTACAATTCGACTTTGTTTCGGATGCAATGACGATTCGTCGTCGTGAAAGCCTCGGAAATATGATTTTTCATGAATGTCGGAAATTTTCGTCAAATCAGCGTTTTTGACCCTCGAACATCGTCATCGTGAGATTCAACGACGGCACTCGACCATTTCACGATTTCGCTACATTCGACTTTGTTTCCGATGCAATGACGATTTGTCGTCGTGAAAGCCTCGGAAATGTGTTTTTTCATGAAAATCGGAAATTTTGGTAAAATCAGCGTTTTTGACCCTCGAACATCGTCATCGTGAGATTCAACGACGGCACTCGACCATTTCACGATTTCGCTACATTCGACTTTGTTTCCGATGCAATGACGATTTGTCGTCGTGAAAGCCTCGGAAATGTGTTTTTTCATAAAAGTCGGAAATTTTCGTCAAATCAGCGTTTGTGACCCTCGAACATCGAAATCGTGAGATTCATCGACGACGCTCGACCATTTCACGATTTCGCTACAATTCGACTTTGTTTCCGATGCAATGACGACTTGACGTTATGAACGCATCGGAAATGTGTTTTTTCATAAAAGTAGGACATTTTCGTCAAATCAGCGTTTTTGACCCTCAAACATCGAGATTTCGAGAATAAACGACGACACTCGACCATTTCACGATTTCGCTACATTCGACTTTGTTTCCGATGCAATGACGATTTGTCGTCGTGAAATCCTCGGAAATATGATTTTTCATGTAAGTCGGAAATTTTCGTCAAATCAGCGTTTTTGAACCTCGAACATCGAGATTTCGAGAATAAACAACGACACTCGACCATTTCACGATTTCGCTACATTCGACTTTGTTTCGGATGCAATGACGATTCGTCGTCGTGAAAGCCTCGGAAATATGATTTTTCATGAATGTCGGAAATTTTCGTCAAATCAGCGTTTTTGACCCTCGAACATCGACATCGTGAGATTCAACGACGACACTCGACCATTTCACGATTTCGCTACAATTCGACTTTGTTTCCGATGCAATGACGATTTGTCGTTGTGAACGCATCGGAAACGTGATTTTTAATCAAAGTCGGAAATTTTCGTCAAATCAGCGTTTTTGACGCTCGAACATCGTCATCGTGAGATTCAACGACGACACTCGACCATTTCACGATTTCACTAAAATTCGACAAAGTTTCCGACACAATGACGATTTGGCGTCGTAAAAGCCTCGGAAATGTGTTTTTTCATGAATATCGGAAATTTTCGTAAAATCAGCGTTTTTGACCCTCGAACATCGTCATCGTGAGATTCAACGACGGCACTCGACCATTTCACGATTTCGCTACATTCGACTTTGTTTCCGATGCAATGACGATTTGTCGTTGTGAACGCATCGAAAATGTGTTTTTTCATAAAAGTCGGACATTTTCGTCAAATCAGCGTTTATGACCCTCGAACATCGAGATTTCGAGAATAAACGACGACACCCGACCATTTCACGATTTCGCTACATTCGACTTTGTTTCCGATGCAATGACGATTTGTCGTTGTGAACGCATCGGAAATGTGTTTTTTCATAAAAATCGGAAATTTTCGTCAAATCAGCGTTTGTGACCCTCGAACATCGAAATCGTGAGATTCAACGATGACACGCGACCATTTCACGATTTCGCTACAATTCGACTTTGTTTCCGATGCAATGACGACTTGACGTTATGAACGCATCGGAAATGTCTTTTTTCATAAAAGTAGGACATTTTCATCAAATCAGCGTTTTTGACCCTCAAACATCGAGATTTCGAGAATAAACGACGACACTCGACAATTTCACGATTTCGCTACATTCGACTTTCTTTCCAATGCAATGACGATTTGTCGTTGTGAACGCATTGGAAATGTGTTTTTTCATGAAAGTCGGAAATTTTCGTCAAATCAGCGTTTTTGACCCTCGAACATCGTCATCGTGAGATTCAACGACGGCACTCGACCATTTCACGATTTCGCTACATTCGACTTTGTTTCCGATGCAATGACGATTTGTCGTCGTGAAAGCCTCGGAAATGTGTTTTTTCATAAAAGTCGGAAATATTCGTAAAATCAGCGTTTTTGACCCTCGAACATCGAGATTTCGAGAATAAACAACGACACTCGACCATTTCACGATTTCGCTACATTCGACTTTGTTTCCGATGCAATGACGATTTGTCGTCGTGAAATCCTCGGAAATATGATTTTTCATGAAAGTCGGAAATTTTCGTCAAATCAGCGTTTTTGACCCTCGAACATCGATATCGTGAGATTCAACGACGACACTCGACCATTTCACGATTTCGCTACAATTCGACTTTGTTTCCGATGCAATGACGATTTGTCGTTGTGAACGCATCGGAAACGTGATTTTTCATCGAAGGCGGAAATTTTCGTCAAATCAGCGTTCGTGATCCTCGAACATCGAAATCGTGAGATTCAACGACGGCACTCGACCAATTCACGATTTCGCTACATTCGACTTTGTTTCCGATGCAATGACGATTTGTCGTCGTGAAAGCCTCGGAAATGTGTTTTTTCATAAAAGTCGGAAATTTTCGTCAAATCAGCGTTTGTGACCCTCGAACATCGAAATCGTGAGATTCAACGATGACACTCGACCATTTCACGATTTCGCTACAATTCGACTTTGTTTCCGATGCAATGACGACTTGACGTTATGAACGCATCGGAAATGTCTTTTTTCATAAAAGTAGGACATTTTCATCAAATCAGCGTTTTTGACCCTCAAACATCGAGATTTCGAGAATAAACGACGACACTCGACAATTTCACGATTTCGCTACATTCGACTTTGTTTCCGATGCAATGACGATTTGTCGTCGTGAAATCCTCGGAAATATGATTTTTCATGTAAGTCGGAAATTTTCGTCAAATCAGCGTTTTTGACCCTCGAACATCGACATCGTGAGATTCAACGACGACACTCGACCATTTCACGATTTCGCTACAATTCGACTTTGTTTCCGATGCAATGACGATTTGTCGTTGTGAACGCATCGGAAACGTGATTTTTCATCAAAGTCGGAAATTTTCGTCAAATCAGCGTTTTTGACGCTCGAACATCGTCATCGTGAAATTCAACGACGACACTCGACCATTTCACGATTTCACTAAAATTCGACAAAGTTTCCGACACAATGACGATTTGGCGTCGTAAAAGCCTCGGAAATGTGTTTTTTCATGAATATCGGAAATTTTCGTAAAATCAGCGTTTTTGACCCTCGAACATCGACATCGTGAGATTCAACGACGACACTCGACCATTTCACGATTTCGCTACATTCGACTTTGTTTCCGATGCAATGACAATTTGTCGTCGTGAAAGCCTCGGAAATGTGTTTTTTCATAAAAGTCGGAAATTTTCGTCAAATCAGCGTTTGTGACCCTCGAACTTCGAAATCGTGAGATTCAACGATGACACTCGACCATTTCACGATTTCGCTACAATTCGACTTTGTTTCCGATGCAATGACGACTTGACGTTATGAACGCATCGGAAATGTGTTTTTTCATAAAAGTAGGACATTTTCGTCAAATCAGCGTTTTTGACCCTCAAACATCGAGATTTCGAGAATAAACGACGACACTCGACCATTTCACGATTTCGCTACATTCGACTTTGTTTCCGATGCAATGACGATTTGTCGTTGTGAACGCATCGAAAATGTGTTTTTTCATAAAAGTCGGACATTTTCGTCAAATCAGCGTTTATGAGCCTCGAACATCGAGATTTCGAGAATAAACGACGACAATCGACCATTTTACGATTTCACTAAAATTCGACAAAGTTTCCGACACTATGAGGATTTGTCGTCGTAAAAGCCTCGGAAATGTGTTTTTTCATGAAAATCGGAAATTTTCGTCAAATCAGCGTTTTTGACCCTCGAACATCGACATCCTGAGATTCAACGATGACACTCGACCATTTCACGATTTCGCTACATTCGACTTTCTTTCCAATGCAATGACGATTTGTCGTTGTGAACGCATTGGAAATGTGTTTTTTCATGAAAGTCGGAAATTTTCGTCAAATCAGCGTTTTTGACCCTCGAACATCGTCATCGTGAGATTCAACGACGGCACTCGACCATTTCACGATTTCGCTACATTCGACTTTGTTTCCGATGCAATGACGATTGGTCGTCGTGAAAGCCTCGGAAATGTGTTTTTTCATAAAAGTCGGAAATATTCGTAAAATCAGCGTTTGTGATCCTCGAACATCGAAATCGTGAGATTCCACGATGACACTCGACCATTTCACTATTTCGCTACAATTCGACTTTGTTTCGGATGCAATGACGATTCGTCGTCGTGAAAGCCTCGGAAATATGATTTTTCATGAATGTCGGAAATTTTCGTCAAATCAGCGTTTTTGACCCTCGAACATCGTCATCGTGAGATTCAACGACGGCACTCGACCATTTCACGATTTCGCTACATTCGACTTTGTTTCCGATGCAATGACGATTTGTCGTCGTGAAAGCCTCGGAAATGTGTTTTTTCATGAAAATCGGAAATTTTGGTAAAATCAGCGTTTTTGACCCTCGAACATCGTCATCGTGAGATTCAACGACGGCACTCGACCATTTCACGATTTCGCTACATTCGACTTTGTTTCCGATGCAATGACGATTTGTCGTCGTGAAAGCCTCGGAAATGTGTTTTTTCATAAAAGTCGGAAATTTTCGTCAAATCAGCGTTTGTGACCCTCGAACATCGAAATCGTGAGATTCATCGACGACGCTCGACCATTTCACGATTTCGCTACAATTCGACTTTGTTTCCGATGCAATGACGACTTGACGTTATGAACGCATCGGAAATGTGTTTTTTCATAAAAGTAGGACATTTTCGTCAAATCAGCGTTTTTGACCCTCAAACATCGAGATTTCGAGAATAAACGACGACACTCGACCATTTCACGATTTCGCTACATTCGACTTTGTTTCCGATGCAATGACGATTTGTCGTCGTGAAATCCTCGGAAATATGATTTTTCATGTAAGTCGGAAATTTTCGTCAAATCAGCGTTTTTGAACCTCGAACATCGAGATTTCGAGAATAAACAACGACACTCGACCATTTCACGATTTCGCTACATTCGACTTTGTTTCGGATGCAATGACGATTCGTCGTCGTGAAAGCCTCGGAAATATGATTTTTCATGAATGTCGGAAATTTTCGTCAAATCAGCGTTTTTGACCCTCGAACATCGACATCGTGAGATTCAACGACGACACTCGACCATTTCACGATTTCGCTACAATTCGACTTTGTTTCCGATGCAATGACGATTTGTCGTTGTGAACGCATCGGAAACGTGATTTTTAATCAAAGTCGGAAATTTTCGTCAAATCAGCGTTTTTGACGCTCGAACATCGTCATCGTGAGATTCAACGACGACACTCGACCATTTCACGATTTCACTAAAATTCGACAAAGTTTCCGACACAATGACGATTTGGCGTCGTAAAAGCCTCGGAAATGTGTTTTTTCATGAATATCGGAAATTTTCGTAAAATCAGCGTTTTTGACCCTCGAACATCGTCATCGTGAGATTCAACGACGGCACTCGACCATTTCACGATTTCGCTACATTCGACTTTGTTTCCGATGCAATGACGATTTGTCGTTGTGAACGCATCGAAAATGTGTTTTTTCATAAAAGTCGGACATTTTCGTCAAATCAGCGTTTATGACCCTCGAACATCGAGATTTCGAGAATAAACGACGACACCCGACCATTTCACGATTTCGCTACATTCGACTTTGTTTCCGATGCAATGACGATTTGTCGTTGTGAACGCATCGGAAATGTGTTTTTTCATAAAAATCGGAAATTTTCGTCAAATCAGCGTTTGTGACCCTCGAACATCGAAATCGTGAGATTCAACGATGACACTCGACCATTTCACGATTTCGCTACAATTCGACTTTGTTTCCGATGCAATGACGACTTGACGTTATGAACGCATCGGAAATGTCTTTTTTCATAAAAGTAGGACATTTTCATCAAATCAGCGTTTTTGACCCTCAAACATCGAGATTTCGAGAATAAACGACGACACTCGACAATTTCACGATTTCGCTACATTCGACTTTCTTTCCAATGCAATGACGATTTGTCGTTGTGAACGCATTGGAAATGTGTTTTTTCATGAAAGTCGGAAATTTTCGTCAAATCAGCGTTTTTGACCCTCGAACATCGTCATCGTGAGATTCAACGACGGCACTCGACCATTTCACGATTTCGCTACATTCGACTTTGTTTCCGATGCAATGACGATTTGTCGTCGTGAAAGCCTCGGAAATGTGTTTTTTCATAAAAGTCGGAAATATTCGTAAAATCAGCGTTTTTGACCCTCGAACATCGAGATTTCGAGAATAAACAACTACACTCGACCATTTCACGATTTCGCTACATTCGACTTTGTTTCCGATGCAATGACGATTTGTCGTCGTGAAATCCTCGGAAATATGATTTTTCATGAAAGTCGGAAATTTTCGTCAAATCAGCGTTTTTGACCCTCGAACATCGATATCGTGAGATTCAACGACGACACTCGACCATTTCACGATTTCGCTACAATTCGACTTTGTTTCCGATGCAATGACGATTTGTCGTTGTGAACGCATCGGAAACGTGATTTTTCATCGAAGGCGGAAATTTTCGTCAAATCAGCGTTCGTGATCCTCGAACATCGAAATCGTGAGATTCAACGACGGCACTCGACCAATTCACGATTTCGCTACATTCGACTTTGTTTCCGATGCAATGACGATTTGTCGTCGTGAAAGCCTCGGAAATGTGTTTTTTCATAAAAGTCGGAAATTTTCGTCAAATCAGCGTTTGTGACCCTCGAACATCGAAATCGTGAGATTCAACGATGACACTCGACCATTTCACGATTTCGCTACAATTCGACTTTGTTTCCGATGCAATGACGACTTGACGTTATGAACGCATCGGAAATGTCTTTTTTCATAAAAGTAGGACATTTTCATCAAATCAGCGTTTTTGACCCTCAAACATCGAGATTTCGAGAATAAACGACGACACTCGACAATTTCACGATTTCGCTACATTCGACTTTGTTTCCGATGCAATGACGATTTGTCGTCGTGAAATCCTCGGAAATATGATTTTTCATGTAAGTCGGAAATTTTCGTCAAATCAGCGTTTTTGACCCTCGAACATCGACATCGTGAGATTCAACGACGACACTCGACCATTTCACGATTTCGCTACAATTCGACTTTGTTTCCGATGCAATGACGATTTGTCGTTGTGAACGCATCGGAAACGTGATTTTTCATCAAAGTCGGAAATTTTCGTCAAATCAGCGTTTTTGACGCTCGAACATCGTCATCGTGAAATTCAACGACGACACTCGACCATTTCACGATTTCACTAAAATTCGACAAAGTTTCCGACACAATGACGATTTGGCGTCGTAAAAGCCTCGGAAATGTGTTTTTTCATGAATATAGGAAATTTTCGTAAAATCAGCGTTTTTGACCCTCGAACATCGACATCGTGAGATTCAACGACGACACTCGACCATTTCACGATTTCGCTACATTCGACTTTGTTTCCGATGCAATGACAATTTGTCGTCGTGAAAGCCTCGGAAATGTGTTTTTTCATAAAAGTCGGAAATTTTCGTCAAATCAGCGTTTGTGACCCTCGAACTTCGAAATCGTGAGATTCAACGATGACACTCGACCATTTCACGATTTCGCTACAATTCGACTTTGTTTCCGATGCAATGACGACTTGACGTTATGAACGCATCGGAAATGTGTTTTTTCATAAAAGTAGGACATTTTCGTCAAATCAGCGTTTTTGACCCTCAAACATCGAGATTTCGAGAATAAACGACGACACTCGACCATTTCACGATTTCGCTACATTCGACTTTGTTTCCGATGCAATGACGATTTGTCGTTGTGAACGCATCGAAAATGTGTTTTTTCATAAAAGTCGGACATTTTCGTCAAATCAGCGTTTATGAGCCTCGAACATCGAGATTTCGAGAATAAACGACGACACTCGACCATTTCACGATTTCGCTACATTCGACTTTGTTTCCGATGCAATGACGATTTGTCGTTGTGAACGCATCGGAAATGTGTTTTTTCATAAAAATCGGAACTTTTCGTCAAATCAGCGTTTTTGACCCTCGAACATCGAGATTTCGAGAATAAACAACGACACTCGACCATTTCACGATTTCACTAAAATTCGACAAAGTTTCCGACACTATGAGGATTTGTCGTCGTAAAAGCCTCGGAAATGTGTTTTTTCATAAAAGTCGGAAATTTTTGTCAAATCAGCGTTTGTGATCCTCGAACATCGAAATCGAGAGATTCAACGATGACACTCGACCATCTCACTATTTCGCTACAATTCGACTTTGATTCCGATGCAATGACGATTTGTCGTTGTGAACTCATCGGAAATGTGATTTTTCATGAAAGTCGGAAATTTTCGTCAAATCAGCGTTCGTGATCCTCGAACATCGAAATCGTGACATTCAACGACGACACTCGACCATTTCACGATTTCGCTACAATTCGACTTTGTTTCCGATGCAATGACGATTTGACGTTATGAACGCATCGGAAATGTGTTTTTTGACCCTCGAACATCGACATCGTGAGATTCAACGACGACACTCGACCATTTCACGATTTCGCTACAATTCGACTTTGTTTCCGATGCAATGACGATTTGTCGTAGTGAAAGCCTCGGAAATGTGATTTTTCATCAAAGTCGGACATCTTCGTCAAATCTGCGTTTTTGACCCTCGAACATCGAAATCGTGAGATTCAACGATGCCACTCGACCATTTCACGATTTCGCTACAATACGACTTTGTTTCCGATGCAATGACGATTTTTCGTTGTGAACGCATCGGAAATGTGTTTTTTCATGAAAATCGGACATTTTCGTCAAATCAGCGCTTTTGACCCTCGAACATCGAGATTTCGAGAATAAACGACGACACTCGACCATTTCACGATTTCGCTACATTCGACTTTGTTTCCGATGCAATGACGATGTGTCGTCGTGACAGCCTCGGAAATGTGATTTTTCATGAATGTCGGAAATTTTCGTCAAATCAGCGTTCGTGATCCTCGAACATCGAAATCGTGAGATACAACGACGACACTCGACCACTTCACGATTTCGCTACAATTCGACTTTGTTTCCGATGCAATGACGATTTGTCGTTGTGAACGCATCGGAAACGTGATTTTTCATCAAAGTCGGAAATTTTCGTCAAATCAGCGTTTTTGACCCTCGAACATCGAGATTTCGAGAATAAACGACGACAATCGACCATTTTACGATTTCACTAAAATTCGACAAAGTTTCCGACACTATGAGGATTTGTCGTCGTAAAAGCCTCGGAAATGTGTTTTTTCATGAAAATCGGAAATTTTCGTCAAATCAGCGTTTTTGACCCTCGAACATCGACATCGTGAGATTCAACGACGACACTCGACCATTTCACGATTTCGCTACATTCGACTTTCTTTCCGATGCAATGACGATTTGTCGTTGTGAACGCATTGGAAATGTGTTTTTTCATGAAAGTCGGAAATTTTCGTCAAATCAGCGTTTTTGACCCTCGAACATCGTCATCGTGAGATTCAACGACGGCACTCGACCATTTCACGATTTCGCTACATTCGACTTTGTTTCCGATGCAATGACGATTTGTCGTCGTGAAAGCCTCGGAAATGTGTTTTTTCATAAAAATCGGAACTTTTCGTCAAATCAGCGTTTTTGACTCTCGAACATCGAGATTTCGAAAATAAACAACGACACTCGACCATTTCGCGATTTCGCTACATTCGACTTTGTTTCGGATGCAATGACGATTCGTCGTCGTGAAAGCCTCGGAAATATGATTTTTCATGAATGTCGGAAATTTTCGTCAAATCAGCGTTTTTGACCCTCGATCATCGACATCGTGAGATTCAACGACGACACTCGACCATTTCACGATTTCGCTACAATTCGACTTTGTTTCCGATGCAATGACGATTTGTCGTTGTGAACGCATCGGAAATGTGTTTTTTCATAAAAATCGGAACTTTTCGTCAAATCAGCGTTTTTGACTCTCGAACATCGAGATTTCGAGAATAAACAACGACACTCGACCATTTCGCGATTTCGCTACATTCGACTTTGTTTCGGATGCAATGACGATTCGTCGTCGTGAAAGCCTCGGAAATATGATTTTTCATGAATGTCGAAAATTTTCGTCAAATCAGCGTTTTTGACCCTCGAACATCGACATCGTGAGATTCAACGACGACACTCGACCATTTCACGATTTCGCTACAATTCGACTTTGTTTCCGATGCAATGACGATTTGTCGTTGTGAACGCATCGGAAACGTGATTTTTCATCAAAGTCGGAAATTTTCGTCAAATCAGCGTTTTTGACCCTCGAACATCGTCATCGTGAGATTCAACGACGACACTCGACCATTGTACGATTTCACTAAAATTCGACAAAGTTTCCGACACAATGACGATTTGGCGTCGTAAAAGCCTCGGAAATGTGTTTTTTCATGAAAATCGGAAATTTTGGTAAAATCAGCGTTTTTGACCCTCGAACATCGTCATCGTGAGATTCAACGACGGCACTCGACCATTTCACGATTTCGCTACATTCGACTTTGTTTCCGATGCAATGACGATTTGTCGTCGTGAAAGCCTCGGAAATGTGTTTTTTCATAAAAGTCGGACATTTTCGTCAAATCAGCGTTTGTGACCCTCGAACATCGAAATCGTGAGATTCATCGACGACGCTCGACCATTTCACGATATCGCTACAATTCGACTTTGATTCCGATGCAATGACGACTTGACGTTATGAACGCATCGGAAATGTGTTTTTTCATAAAAGTAGGACATTTTCGTCAAATCAGCGTTTTTGACCCTCAAACATCGAGATTTCGAGAATAAACGACGACACTCGACCATTTCACGATTTCGCTACATTCGACTTTGTTTCCGATGCAATGACGATTTGTCGTCGTGAAATCCTCGGAAATATGATTTTTCATGTAAGTCGGAAATTTTCGTCAAATCAGCGTTTTTGAACCTCGAACATCGAGATTTCGAGAATAAACAACGACACTCGACCATTTCACGATTTCGCTACATTCGACTTTGTTTCGGATGCAATGACGATTCGTCGTCGTGAAAGCCTCGGAAATATGATTTTTCATGAATGTCGGAAATTTTCGTCAAATCAGCGTTTTTGACCCTCGAACATCGACATCGTGAGATTCAACGACGACACTCGACCATTTCACGATTTCGCTACAATTCGACTTTGTTTCCAATGCAATGACGATTTGTCGTTGTGAACGCATCGGAAACGTGATTTTTAATCAAAGTCGGAAATTTTCGTCAAATCAGCGTTTTTGACGCTCGAACATCGTCATCGTGAGATTCAACGACGACACTCGACCATTTCACGATTTCACTAAAATTCGACAAAGTTTCCGACACAATGACGATTTGGCGTCGTAAAAGCGTCGGAAATGTGTTTTTTCATGAATATCGGAAATTTTCGTAAAATCAGCGTTTTTGACCCTCGAACATCGTCATCGTGAGATTCAACGACGGCACTCGACCATTTCACGATTTCGCTACATTCGACTTTGTTTCCGATGCAATGACAATTTGTCGTCGTGAAAGCCTCGGAAATGTGTTTTTTCATAAAAGTCGGAAATTTTCGTCAAATCAGCGTTTGTGACCCTCGAACTTCGAAATCGTGAGATTCAACGATGACACTCGACCATTTCACGATTTCGCTACAATTCGCCTTTGTTTCCGATGCAATGACGACTTGACGTTATGAACGCATCGGAAATGTGTTTTTTCATAAAAGTAGGACATTTTCGTCAAATCAGCGTTTTTGACCCTCAAACATCGAGATTTCGAGAATAAACGACGACACTCGACCATTTCACGATTTCGCTACATTCGACTTTGTTTCCGATGCAATGACGATTTGTCGTTGTGAACGCATCGAAAATGTGTTTTTTCATAAAAGTCGGACATTTTCGTCAAATCAGCGTTTATGACCCTCGAACATCGAGATTTCGAGAATAAACGACGACACTCGACCATTTCACGATTTCGCTACATTCGACTTTGTTTCCGATGCAATGACGATTTGTCGTTGTGAACGCATCGGAAATGTGTTTTTTCATAAAAATCGGAACTTTTCGTCAAATCAGCGTTTTTGACCCTCGAACATCGAGATTTCGAGAATAAACGACGACAATCGACCATTTTACGATTTCACTAAAATTCGACAAAGTTTCCGACACTATGAGGATTTGTCGTCGTAAAAGCCTCGGAAATGTGTTTTTTCATGAAAATCGGAAATTTTCGTCAAATCAGCGTTTTTGACCCTCGAACATCGTCATCGTGAGATTCAACGACGACACTCGACCATTTCACGATTTCACTAAAATTCGACAAAGTTTCCGACACAATGACGATTTGGCGTCGTAAAAGCCTCGGAAATGTGTTTTTTCATGAATATCGGAAATTTTCGTAAAATCAGCGTTTTTGACCCTCGAACATCGTCATCGTGAGATTCAACGACGGCACTCGACCATTTCACGATTTCGCTACATTCGACTTTGTTTCCGATGCAATGACAATTTGTCGTCGTGAAAGCCTCGGAAATGTGTTTTTTCATAAAAGTCGGAAATTTTCGTCAAATCAGCGTTTGTGACCCTCGAACTTCGAAATCGTGAGATTCAACGATGACACTCGACCATTTCACGATTTCGCTACAATTCGCCTTTGTTTCCGATGCAATGACGACTTGACGTTATGAACGCATCGGAAATGTGTTTTTTCATAAAAGTAGGACATTTTCGTCAAATCAGCGTTTTTGACCCTCAAACATCGAGATTTCGAGAATAAACGACGACACTCGACCATTTCACGATTTCGCTACATTCGACTTTGTTTCCGATGCAATGACGATTTGTCGTTGTGAACGCATCGAAAATGTGTTTTTTCATAAAAGTCGGACATTTTCGTCAAATCAGCGTTTATGACCCTCGAACATCGAGATTTCGAGAATAAACGACGACACTCGACCATTTCACGATTTCGCTATATTCGACTTTGTTTCCGATGCAATGACGATTTGTCGTTGTGAACGCATCGGAAATGTGTTTTTTCATAAAAATCGGAACTTTTCGTCAAATCAGCGTTTTTGACCCTCGAACATCGAGATTTCGAGAATAAACGACGACAATCGACCATTTTACGATTTCACTAAAATTCGACAAAGTTTCCGACACTATGAGGATTTGTCGTCGTAAAAGCCTCGGAAATGTGTTTTTTCATGAAAATCGGAAATATTCGTCAAATCAGCGTTTTTGACCCTCGAACATCGACATCGTGAGATTCAACGACGACACTCGACCATTTCACGATTTCGCTACATTCGACTTTCTTTCCAATGCAATGACGATTTGTCGTTGTGAACGCATTGGAAATGTGTTTTTTCATGAAAGTCGGAAATTTTCGTCAAATCAGCGTTTTTGACCCTCGAACATCGTCATCGTGAGATTCAACGACGGCACTCGACCATTTCACGATTTCGCTACATTCGACTTTGTTTCCGATGCAATGACGATTTGTCGTCGTGAAAGCCTCGGAAATGTGTTTTTTCATAAAAGTCGGAAATATTCGTAAAATCAGCGTTTGTGATCCTCGAACATCGAAATCGTGAGATTCCACGATGACACTCGACCATTTCACTATTTCGCTACAATTCGACTTTGTTTCGGATGCAATGACGATTTGTCGTCGTGAAATCCTCGGAAATATGATTTTTCATGAAAGTCGGAAATTTTCGTCAAATCAGCGTTTTTGACCCTCGAACATCGATATCGTGAGATTCAACGACGAAACTCGACCATTTCACGATTTCGCTACAATTCGACTTTGTTTCCGATGCAATGACGATTTGTCGTTGTGAACGCATCGGAAACGTGATTTTTCATCGAAGGCGGAAATTTTCGTCAAATCAGCGTTCGTGATCCTCGAACATCGAAATCGTGAGATTCAACGACGACACTCGACCATTTCACGATTTCGCTACAATTCGACTTTGTTTCCGATGCAATGACGATTTGTCGTTGTGAACGCATCGGAAACGTGATTTTTCATGAATGTCGGAAATTTTCGTCAAATCAGCGTTTTTGACCCTCGAACATCGACATCGTGAGATTCAACGACGACACTCGACCATTTCACGATTTCGCTACATTCGACTTTGTTTCCGATGCAATGACGATTTGTCGATGTGAACGCATCGGAAATGTGTTTTTTCATAAAAGTCGGACATTTTCGTCAAATCAGCGTTCGTGATCCTCGAACATCGAAATCGTGAGATTCAACGACGACACTCGACCATTTCACGATTTCGCTACAATTCGACTTTGTTTCCGATGCAATGACGATTTATCGTTGTGAACGCATCGGAAACGTGATTTTTCATCGAAGGCGGAAATTTTCGTCAAATCAGCGTTCGTGATCCTCGAACATCGAAATCGTGAGATTCAACGACGACACTCGACCATTTCACGATTTCGCTACATTCAACTTTGTTTCCGATGCAATGACGATTCGTCGTCGTGAAAGCCTCGGAAATATGATTTTTCATGAATGTCGGAAATTTTCGTCAAATCAGCGTTTTTGACCCTCGAACATCGACATCGTGAGATTCAACGACGACACTCGACCATTTCACGATTTCGTTACATTCGACTTTGTTTCCGATGCAATGACGATTTGTCGATGTGAACGCATCGGAAATGTGTTTTTTCATAAAAGTCGGAAATTTTCGTCAAATCAGCGTTCGTGATCCTCGAACATCGAAATCGTGAGATTCAACGACGACACTCGACCATTTCACGATTTCGCTACAATTCGACTTTGTTTCCGATGCAATGACGACTTGACGTTATGAACGCATCGGAAATGTGTTTTTTCATAAAAGTAGGACATTTTCGTCAAATCAGCGTTTTTGACCCTCAAACATCGAGATTTCGAGAATAAACGACGACACTCGACCATTTCACGATTTCGCTACATTCGACTTTGTTTCCGATGCAATGACGATTTGTCGTTGTGAACGCATCGAAAATGTGTTTTTTCATAAAAGTCGGACATTTTCGTCAAATCAGCGTTTTTGACCCTCGAACATCGAGATTTCGAGAATAAACAACGACACTCGACCATTTCACGATTTCACTAAAATTCGACAAAGTTTCCGACACTATGAGGATTTGTCGTCGTAAAAGCCTCGGAAATGTGTTCTTTCATGGAAATCGGAAATTTTCGTCAAATCAGCGTTTTTGACCCTCGAACATCGACATCGTGAGATTTAACGACGACACTCGACCATTTCACGATTTCGCTACATTCGACTTTGTTTCCGATGCAATGACGATTTGTCGTCGTGAAAGCCTCGGAAATGTGTTTTTTCATAAAAGTCGGAAATTTTCGTCAAATCAGCGTTTGTGACCCTCGAACTTCGAAATCGTGAGATTCAACGATGACACTCGACCATTTCACGATTTCGCTACAATTCGACTTTGTTTCCGATGCAATGACGACTTGACGTTATGAACGCATCGGAAATGTGTTTTTTCATAAAAGTAGGACATTTTCATCAAATCAGCGTTTTTGACCCTCAAACATCGAGATTTCGAGAATAAACGACGACACTCGACCATTTCACGATTTCGCTACATTCGACTTTGTTTCCGATGCAATGACGATTTGTCGTCGTGAAATCCTCGGAAATATGATTTTTCATGTAAGTCGGAAATTTTCGTCAAATCAGCGTTCGTGATCCTCGAACATCGAAATCGTGAGATTCAACGACGACACTCGACCATTTCACGATTTCGCTACAATTCGACTTTGTTTCCGATGCAATGACGATTTATCGTTGTGAACGCATCGGAAACGTGATTTTTCATCGAAGGCGGAAATTTTCGTCAAATCAGCGTTCGTGATCCTCGAACATCGAAATCGTGAGATTCAACGACGACACTCGACCCTTTCACGATTTCGCTACATTCAACTTTGTTTCCGATGCAATGACGATTCGTCGTCGTGAAAGCCTCGGAAATATGATTTTTCATGAATGACGGAAATATTCGTCAAATCAGCGTTTTTGACCCTCGAACATCGATATCGTGAGATTCAACGACGACACTCGACCATTTCACGATTTCGCTACAATTCGACTTTGTTTCCGATGCAATGACGATTTGTCGTTGTGAACGCATCGGAAACGTGATTTTTCATCGAAGGCGGAAATTTTCGTCAAATCAGCGTTCGTGATCCTCGAACATCGAAATCGTGAGATTCAACGACGACACTCGACCATTTCACGATTTCGCTACAATTCGACTTTGTTTCCGATGCAATGACGATTTGTCGTTGTGAACGCATCGGAAACGTGATTTTTCATCGAAGGCGGAAATTTTCGTCAAATCAGCGTTCGTGATCCTCGAACATCGAAATCGTGAGATTCAACGACGACACTCGACCATTTCACGATTTCGCTACATTCAACTTTGTTTCCGATGCAATGACGATTCGTCGTCGTGAAAGCCTCGGAAATATGATTTTTCATGAATGTCGGAAATTTTCGTCAAATCAGCGTTTTTGACCCTCGAACATCGACATCGTGAGATTCAACGACGACACTCGACCATTTCACGATTTCGCTACATTCGACTTTGTTTCCGATGCAATGACGATTTGTCGATGTGAACGCATCGGAAATGTGTTTTTTCATAAAAGTCGGACATTTTCGTCAAATCAGCGTTCGTGATCCTCGAACATCGAAATCGGGAGATTCAACGACGACACTCGACCATTTCACGATTTCGCTACAATTCGACTTTGTTTCCGATGCAATGACGATTTGTCGTTGTGAACGCATCGGAAACGTGATTTTTCATCAAAGTCGGAAATTTTCGTCAAATCAGCGTTTTTGACGCTCGAACATCGTCATCGTGAAATTCAACGACGACACTCGACCATTTCACGATTTCACTAAAATTCGACAAAGTTTCCGACACAATGACGATTTGGCGTCGTAAAAGCCTCGGAAATGTGTTTTTTCATGAATATAGGAAATTTTCGTAAAATCAGCGTTTTTGACCCTCGAACATCGACATCGTGAGATTCAACGACGACACTCGACCATTTCACGATTTCGCTACATTCGACTTTGTTTCCGATGCAATGACAATTTGTCGTCGTGAAAGCCTCGGAAATGTGTTTTTTCATAAAAGTCGGAAATTTTCGTCAAATCAGCGTTTGTGACCCTCGAACTTCGAAATCGTGAGATTCAACGATGACACTCGACCATTTCACGATTTCGCTACAATTCGACTTTGTTTCCGATGCAATGACGACTTGACGTTATGAACGCATCGGAAATGTGTTTTTTCATAAAAGTAGGACATTTTCGTCAAATCAGCGTTTTTGACCCTCAAACATCGAGATTTCGAGAATAAACGACGACACTCGACCATTTCACGATTTCGCTACATTCGACTTTGTTTCCGATGCAATGACGATTTGTCGTTGTGAACGCATCGAAAATGTGTTTTTTCATAAAAGTCGGACATTTTCGTCAAATCAGCGTTTATGAGCCTCGAACATCGAGATTTCGAGAATAAACGACGACACTCGACCATTTCACGATTTCGCTACATTCGACTTTGTTTCCGATGCAATGACGATTTGTCGTTGTGAACGCATCGGAAATGTGTTTTTTCATAAAAATCGGAACTTTTCGTCAAATCAGCGTTTTTGACCCTCGAACATCGAGATTTCGAGAATAAACAACGACACTCGACCATTTCACGATTTCACTAAAATTCGACAAAGTTTCCGACACTATGAGGATTTGTCGTCGTAAAAGCCTCGGAAATGTGTTTTTTCATAAAAGTCGGAAATTTTTGTCAAATCAGCGTTTGTGATCCTCGAACATCGAAATCGAGAGATTCAACGATGACACTCGACCATCTCACTATTTCGCTACAATTCGACTTTGATTCCGATGCAATGACGATTTGTCGTTGTGAACTCATCGGAAATGTGATTTTTCATGAAAGTCGGAAATTTTCGTCAAATCAGCGTTCGTGATCCTCGAACATCGAAATCGTGACATTCAACGACGACACTCGACCATTTCACGATTTCGCTACAATTCGACTTTGTTTCCGATGCAATGACGATTTGACGTTATGAACGCATCGGAAATGTGTTTTTTGACCCTCGAACATCGACATCGTGAGATTCAACGACGACACTCGACCATTTCACGATTTCGCTACAATTCGACTTTGTTTCCGATGCAATGACGATTTGTCGTAGTGAAAGCCTCGGAAATGTGATTTTTCATCAAAGTCGGACATCTTCGTCAAATCTGCGTTTTTGACCCTCGAACATCGAAATCGTGAGATTCAACGATGCCACTCGACCATTTCACGATTTCGCTACAATACGACTTTGTTTCCGATGCAATGACGATTTTTCGTTGTGAACGCATCGGAAATGTGTTTTTTCATGAAAATCGGACATTTTCGTCAAATCAGCGCTTTTGACCCTCGAACATCGAGATTTCGAGAATAAACGACGACACTCGACCATTTCACGATTTCGCTACATTCGACTTTGTTTCCGATGCAATGACGATGTGTCGTCGTGACAGCCTCGGAAATGTGATTTTTCATGAATGTCGGAAATTTTCGTCAAATCAGCGTTCGTGATCCTCGAACATCGAAATCGTGAGATACAACGACGACACTCGACCACTTCACGATTTCGCTACAATTCGACTTTGTTTCCGCTGCAATGACGATTTGTCGTTGTGAACGCATCGGAAACGTGATTTTTCATCAAAGTCGGAAATTTTCGTCAAATCAGCGTTTTTGACCCTCGAACATCGAGATTTCGAGAATAAACGACGACAATCGACCATTTTACGATTTCACTAAAATTCGACAAAGTTTCCGACACTATGAGGATTTGTCGTCGTAAAAGCCTCGGAAATGTGTTTTTTCATGAAAATCGGAAATTTTCGTCAAATCAGCGTTTTTGACCCTCGAACATCGACATCGTGAGATTCAACGACGACACTCGACCATTTCACGATTTCGCTACATTCGACTTTCTTTCCGATGCAATGACGATTTGTCGTTGTGAACGCATTGGAAATGTGTTTTTTCATGAAAGTCGGAAATTTTCGTCAAATCAGCGTTTTTGACCCTCGAACATCGTCATCGTGAGATTCAACGACGGCACTCGACCATTTCACGATTTCGCTACATTCGACTTTGTTTCCGATGCAATGACGATTTGTCGTCGTGAAAGCCTCGGAAATGTGTTTTTTCATAAAAATCGGAACTTTTCGTCAAATCAGCGTTTTTGACTCTCGAACATCGAGATTTCGAAAATAAACAACGACACTCGACCATTTCGCGATTTCGCTACATTCGACTTTGTTTCGGATGCAATGACGATTCGTCGTCGTGAAAGCCTCGGAAATATGATTTTTCATGAATGTCGGAAATTTTCGTCAAATCAGCGTTTTTGACCCTCGATCATCGACATCGTGAGATTCAACGACGACACTCGACCATTTCACGATTTCGCTACAATTCGACTTTGTTTCCGATGCAATGACGATTTGTCGTTGTGAACGCATCGGAAATGTGTTTTTTCATAAAAATCGGAACTTTTCGTCAAATCAGCGTTTTTGACTCTCGAACATCGAGATTTCGAGAATAAACAACGACACTCGACCATTTCGCGATTTCGCTACATTCGACTTTGTTTCGGATGCAATGACGATTCGTCGTCGTGAAAGCCTCGGAAATATGATTTTTCATGAATGTCGAAAATTTTCGTCAAATCAGCGTTTTTGACCCTCGAACATCGACATCGTGAGATTCAACGACGACACTCGACCATTTCACGATTTCGCTACAATTCGACTTTGTTTCCGATGCAATGACGATTTGTCGTTGTGAACGCATCGGAAACGTGATTTTTCATCAAAGTCGGAAATTTTCGTCAAATCAGCGTTTTTGACCCTCGAACATCGTCATCGTAAGATTCAACGACGACACTCGACCATTGTACGATTTCACTAAAATTCGACAAAGTTTCCGACACAATGACGATTTGGCGTCGTAAAAGCCTCGGAAATGTGTTTTTTCATGAAAATCGGAAATTTTGGTAAAATCAGCGTTTTTGACCCTCGAACATCGTCATCGTGAGATTCAACGACGGCACTCGACCATTTCACGATTTCGCTACATTCGACTTTGTTTCCGATGCAATGACGATTTGTCGTCGTGAAAGCCTCGGAAATGTGTTTTTTCATAAAAGTCGGACATTTTCGTCAAATCAGCGTTTGTGACCCTCGAACATCGAAATCGTGAGATTCATCGACGACGCTCGACCATTTCACGATATCGCTACAATTCGACTTTGATTCCGATGCAATGACGACTTGACGTTATGAACGCATCGGAAATGTGTTTTTTCATAAAAGTAGGACATTTTCGTCAAATCAGCGTTTTTGACCCTCAAACATCGAGATTTCGAGAATAAACGACGACACTCGACCATTTCACGATTTCGCTACATTCGACTTTGTTTCCGATGCAATGACGATTTGTCGTCGTGAAATCCTCGGAAATATGATTTTTCATGTAAGTCGGAAATTTTCGTCAAATCAGCGTTTTTGAACCTCGAACATCGAGATTTCGAGAATAAACAACGACACTCGACCATTTCACGATTTCGCTACATTCGACTTTGTTTCGGATGCAATGACGATTCGTCGTCGTGAAAGCCTCGGAAATATGATTTTTCATGAATGTCGGAAATTTTCGTCAAATCAGCGTTTTTGACCCTCGACCATCGACATCGTGAGATTCAACGACGACACTCGACCATTTCACGATTTCGCTACAATTCGACTTTGTTTCCAATGCAATGACGATTTGTCGTTGTGAACGCATCGGAAACGTGATTTTTAATCAAAGTCGGAAATTTTCGTCAAATCAGCGTTTTTGACGCTCGAACATCGTCATCGTGAGATTCAACGACGACACTCGACCATTTCACGATTTCACTAAAATTCGACAAAGTTTCCGACACAATGACGATTTGGCGTCGTAAAAGCGTCGGAAATGTGTTTTTTCATGAATATCGGAAATTTTCGTAAAATCAGCGTTTTTGACCCTCGAACATCGTCATCGTGAGATTCAACGACGGCACTCGACCATTTCACGATTTCGCTACATTCGACTTTGTTTCCGATGCAATGACAATTTGTCGTCGTGAAAGCCTCGGAAATGTGTTTTTTCATAAAAGTCGGAAATTTTCGTCAAATCAGCGTTTGTGACCCTCGAACTTCGAAATCGTGAGATTCAACGATGACACTCGACCATTTCACGATTTCGCTACAATTCGCCTTTGTTTCCGATGCAATGACGACTTGACGTTATGAACGCATCGGAAATGTGTTTTTTCATAAAAGTAGGACATTTTCGTCAAATCAGCGTTTTTGACCCTCAAACATCGAGATTTCGAGAATAAACGACGACACTCGACCATTTCACGATTTCGCTACATTCGACTTTGTTTCCGATGCAATGACGATTTGTCGTTGTGAACGCATCGAAAATGTGTTTTTTCATAAAAGTCGGACATTTTCGTCAAATCAGCGTTTATGACCCTCGAACATCGAGATTTCGAGAATAAACGACGACACTCGACCATTTCACGATTTCGCTACATTCGACTTTGTTTCCGATGCAATGACGATTTGTCGTTGTGAACGCATCGGAAATGTGTTTTTTCATAAAAATCGGAACTTTTCGTCAAATCAGCGTTTTTGACCCTCGAACATCGAGATTTCGAGAATAAACGACGACAATCGACCATTTTACGATTTCACTAAAATTCGACAAAGTTTCCGACACTATGAGGATTTGTCGTCGTAAAAGCCTCGGAAATGTGTTTTTTCATGAAAATCGGAAATTTTCGTCAAATCAGCGTTTTTGACCCTCGAACATCGTCATCGTGAGATTCAACGACGACACTCGACCATTTCACGATTTCACTAAAATTCGACAAAGTTTCCGACACAATGACGATTTGGCGTCGTAAAAGCCTCGGAAATGTGTTTTTTCATGAATATCGGAAATTTTCGTAAAATCAGCGTTTTTGACCCTCGAACATCGTCATCGTGAGATTCAACGACGGCACTCGACCATTTCACGATTTCGCTACATTCGACTTTGTTTCCGATGCAATGACAATTTGTCGTCGTGAAAGCCTCGGAAATGTGTTTTTTCATAAAAGTCGGAAATTTTCGTCAAATCAGCGTTTGTGACCCTCGAACTTCGAAATCGTGAGATTCAACGATGACACTCGACCATTTCACGATTTCGCTACAATTCGCCTTTGTTTCCGATGCAATGACGACTTGACGTTATGAACGCATCGGAAATGTGTTTTTTCATAAAAGTAGGACATTTTCGTCAAATCAGCGTTTTTGACCCTCAAACATCGAGATTTCGAGAATAAACGACGACACTCGACCATTTCACGATTTCGCTACATTCGACTTTGTTTCCGATGCAATGACGATTTGTCGTTGTGAACGCATCGAAAATGTGTTTTTTCATAAAAGTCGGACATTTTCGTCAAATCAGCGTTTATGACCCTCGAACATCGAGATTTCGAGAATAAACGACGACACTCGACCATTTCACGATTTCGCTATATTCGACTTTGTTTCCGATGCAATGACGATTTGTCGTTGTGAACGCATCGGAAATGTGTTTTTTCATAAAAATCGGAACTTTTCGTCAAATCAGCGTTTTTGACCCTCGAACATCGAGATTTCGAGAATAAACGACGACAATCGACCATTTTACGATTTCACTAAAATTCGACAAAGTTTCCGACACTATGAGGATTTGTCGTCGTAAAAGCCTCGGAAATGTGTTTTTTCATGAAAATCGGAAATATTCGTCAAATCAGCGTTTTTGACCCTCGAACATCGACATCGTGAGATTCAACGACGACACTCGACCATTTCACGATTTCGCTACATTCGACTTTCTTTCCAATGCAATGACGATTTGTCGTTGTGAACGCATTGGAAATGTGTTTTTTCATGAAAGTCGGAAATTTTCGTCAAATCAGCGTTTTTGACCCTCGAACATCGTCATCGTGAGATTCAACGACGGCACTCGACCATTTCACGATTTCGCTACATTCGACTTTGTTTCCGATGCAATGACGATTTGTCGTCGTGAAAGCCTCGGAAATGTGTTTTTTCATAAAAGTCGGAAATATTCGTAAAATCAGCGTTTGTGATCCTCGAACATCGAAATCGTGAGATTCCACGATGACACTCGACCATTTCACTATTTCGCTACAATTCGACTTTGTTTCGGATGCAATGACGATTTGTCGTCGTGAAATCCTCGGAAATATGATTTTTCATGAAAGTCGGAAATTTTCGTCAAATCAGCGTTTTTGACCCTCGAACATCGATATCGTGAGATTCAACGACGACACTCGACCATTTCACGATTTCGCTACAATTCGACTTTGTTTCCGATGCAATGACGATTTGTCGTTGTGAACGCATCGGAAACGTGATTTTTCATCGAAGGCGGAAATTTTCGTCAAATCAGCGTTCGTGATCCTCGAACATCGAAATCGTGAGATTCAACGACGACACTCGACCATTTCACGATTTCGCTACAATTCGACTTTGTTTCCGATGCAATGACGATTTGTCGTTGTGAACGCATCGGAAACGTGATTTTTCATGAATGTCGGAAATTTTCGTCAAATCAGCGTTTTTGACCCTCGAACATCGACATCGTGAGATTCAACGACGACACTCGACCATTTCACGATTTCGCTACATTCGACTTTGTTTCCGATGCAATGACGATTTGTCGATGTGAACGCATCGGAAATGTGTTTTTTCATAAAAGTCGGACATTTTCGTCAAATCAGCGTTCGTGATCCTCGAACATCGAAATCGTGAGATTCAACGACGACACTCGACCATTTCACGATTTCGCTACAATTCGACTTTGTTTCCGATGCAATGACGATTTATCGTTGTGAACGCATCGGAAACGTGATTTTTCATCGAAGGCGGAAATTTTCGTCAAATCAGCGTTCGTGATCCTCGAACATCGAAATCGTGAGATTCAACGACGACACTCGACCATTTCACGATTTCGCTACATTCAACTTTGTTTCCGATGCAATGACGATTCGTCGTCGTGAAAGCCTCGGAAATATGATTTTTCATGAATGTCGGAAATTTTCGTCAAATCAGCGTTTTTGACCCTCGAACATCGACATCGTGAGATTCAACGACGACACTCGACCATTTCACGATTTCGTTACATTCGACTTTGTTTCCGATGCAATGACGATTTGTCGATGTGAACGCATCGGAAATGTGTTTTTTCATAAAAGTCGGAAATTTTCGTCAAATCAGCGTTCGTGATCCTCGAACATCGAAATCGTGAGATTCAACGACGACACTCGACCATTTCACGATTTCGCTACAATTCGACTTTGTTTCCGATGCAATGACGACTTGACGTTATGAACGCATCGGAAATGTGTTTTTTCATAAAAGTAGGACATTTTCGTCAAATCAGCGTTTTTGACCCTCAAACATCGAGATTTCGAGAATAAACGACGACACTCGACCATTTCACGATTTCGCTACATTCGACTTTGTTTCCGATGCAATGACGATTTGTCGTTGTGAACGCATCGAAAATGTGTTTTTTCATAAAAGTCGGACATTTTCGTCAAATCAGCGTTTTTGACCCTCGAACATCGAGATTTCGAGAATAAACAACGACACTCGACCATTTCACGATTTCACTAAAATTCGACAAAGTTTCCGACACTATGAGGATTTGTCGTCGTAAAAGCCTCGGAAATGTGTTCTTTCATGAAAATCGGAAATTTTCGTCAAATCAGCGTTTTTGACCCTCGAACATCGACATCGTGAGATTTAACGACGACACTCGACCATTTCACGATTTCGCTACATTCGACTTTGTTTCCGATGCAATGACGATTTGTCGTCGTGAAAGCCTCGGAAATGTGTTTTTTCATAAAAGTCGGAAATTTTCGTCAAATCAGCGTTTGTGACCCTCGAACTTCGAAATCGTGAGATTCAACGATGACACTCGACCATTTCACGATTTCGCTACAATTCGACTTTGTTTCCGATGCAATGACGACTTGACGTTATGAACGCATCGGAAATGTGTTTTTTCATAAAAGTAGGACATTTTCATCAAATCAGCGTTTTTGACCCTCAAACATCGAGATTTCGAGAATAAACGACGACACTCGACCATTTCACGATTTCGCTACATTCGACTTTGTTTCCGATGCAATGACGATTTGTCGTCGTGAAATCCTCGGAAATATGATTTTTCATGTAAGTCGGAAATTTTCGTCAAATCAGCGTTCGTGATCCTCGAACATCGAAATCGTGAGATTCAACGACGACACTCGACCATTTCACGATTTCGCTACAATTCGACTTTGTTTCCGATGCAATGACGATTTATCGTTGTGAACGCATCGGAAACGTGATTTTTCATCGAAGGCGGAAATTTTCGTCAAATCAGCGTTCGTGATCCTCGAACATCGAAATCGTGAGATTCAACGACGACACTCGACCCTTTCACGATTTCGCTACATTCAACTTTGTTTCCGATGCAATGACGATTCGTCGTCGTGAAAGCCTCGGAAATATGATTTTTCATGAATGACGGAAATATTCGTCAAATCAGCGTTTTTGACCCTCGAACATCGATATCGTGAGATTCAACGACGACACTCGACCATTTCACGATTTCGCTACAATTCGACTTTGTTTCCGATGCAATGACGATTTGTCGTTGTGAACGCATCGGAAACGTGATTTTTCATCGAAGGCGGAAATTTTCGTCAAATCAGCGTTCGTGATCCTCGAACATCGAAATCGTGAGATTCAACGACGACACTCGACCATTTCACGATTTCGCTACAATTCGACTTTGTTTCCGATGCAATGACGATTTGTCGTTGTGAACGCATCGGAAACGTGATTTTTCATCGAAGGCGGAAATTTTCGTCAAATCAGCGTTCGTGATCCTCGAACATCGAAATCGTGAGATTCAACGACGACACTCGACCATTTCACGATTTCGCTACATTCAACTTTGTTTCCGATGCAATGACGATTCGTCGTCGTGAAAGCCTCGGAAATATGATTTTTCATGAATGTCGGAAATTTTCGTCAAATCAGCGTTTTTGACCCTCGAACATCGACATCGTGAGATTCAACGACGACACTCGACCATTTCACGATTTCGCTACATTCGACTTTGTTTCCGATGCAATGACGATTTGTCGATGTGAACGCATCGGAAATGTGTTTTTTCATAAAAGTCGGACATTTTCGTCAAATCAGCGTTTGTGATCCTCGAACATCGAAATCGTGAGATTCAACGACGACACTCGACCATTTCACGATTTCGCTACAATTCGACTTTGTTTCCGATGCAATGACGATTTATCGTTGTGAACGCATCGGAAACGTGATTTTTCATCGAAGGCGGAAATTTTCGTCAAATCAGCGTTCGTGATCCTCGAACATCGAAATCGTGAGATTCAACGACGACACTCGACCATTTCACGATTTCGCTACATTCAACTTTGTTTCCGATGCAATGACGATTCGTCGTCGTGAAAGCCTCGGAAATATGATTTTTCATGAATGTCGGAAATTTTCGTCAAATCAGCGTTTTTGACCCTCGAACATCGACATCGTGAGATTCAACGACGACACTCGACCATTTCACGATTTCGTTACATTCGACTTTGTTTCCGATGCAATGACGATTTGTCGATGTGAACGCATCGGAAATGTGTTTTTTCATAAAAGTCGGAAATTTTCGTCAAATCAGCGTTCGTGATCCTCGAACATCGAAATCGTGAGATTCAACGACGAGACTCGACCATTTCACGATTTCGCTACAATTCGACTTTGTTTCCGATGCAATGACGATTTGTCGATGTGAACGCATCGGAAATGTGTTTTTTCATAAAAGTCGGAAATTTTCGTCAAATCAGCGTTCGTGATCCTCGAACATCGAAATCGTGAGATTCAACGACGACACTCGACCATTTCACGATTTCGCTACAATTCGACTTTGTTTCCGATGCAATGACGACTTGACGTTATGAACGCATCGGAAATGTGTTTTTTCATAAAAGTAGGACATTTTCGTCAAATCAGCGTTTTTGACCCTCAAACATCGAGATTTCGAGAATAAACAACGACACTCGACCATTTCACGATTTCACTAAAATTCGACAAAGTTTCCGACACTATGAGGATTTGTCGTCGTAAAAGCCTCGGAAATGTGTTTTTTCATGAAAATCGGAAATTTTCGTCAAATCAGCGTTTTTGACCCTCGAACATCGACATCGTGAGATTTAACGACGACACTCGACCATTTCACGATTTCGCTACATTCGACTTTGTTTCCGATGCAATGACGATTTGTCGTCGTGAAAGCCTCGGAAATGTGTTTTTTCATAAAAGTCGGAAATTTTCGTCAAATCAGCGTTTGTGACCCTCGAACTTCGAAATCGTGAGATTCAACGATGACACTCGACCATTTCACGATTTCGCTACAATTCGACTTTGTTTCCGATGCAATGAAGACTTGACGTTATGAACGCATCGGAAATGTGTTTTTTCATAAAAGTAGGACATTTTCATCAAATCAGCGTTTTTGACCCTCAAACATCGAGATTTCGAGAATAAACGACGACACTCGACCATTTCACGATTTCGCTACATTCGACTTTGTTTCCGATGCAATGACGATTTGTCGTCGTGAAATCCTCGGAAATATGATTTTTCATGTAAGACGGAAATTTTCGTCAAATCAGCGTTTTTGAACCTCGAACATCGATATCGTGAGAATCAACGACGACACTCGACCATTTCACGATTTCGCTACAATTCGACTTTGTTTCCGATGCAATGACGATTTGTCGTCGTGAACGCATCGGAAACGTGATTTTTCATCAAAGTCGGAAATTTTCGTCAAATCAGCGTTTGTGATCCTCGAACATCGTCATCGTGAGATTCAACGACAACACTCGACCATTGTACGGTTTCACTAAAATTCGACAAAGTTTCCGACACAATGACGATTTGGCGTCGTAAAAGCCTCGGAAATGTGTTTTTTCATGAAAATCGGAAATTTTGGTAAAATCAGCGTTTTTGACCCTCGAACATCGACATCGTGAGATTTAACGATGACACTCGACCATTTCACGATTTCGCTACAATTCGACTTTGTTTCCGATGCAATGACGACTTGACGTTATGAACGCATCGGAAATGTGTTTTTTCATAAAAGTAGGACATTTTCGTCAAATCAGCGTTTTTGACCCTCAAACATCGAGATTTCGAGAATAAACGACGACACTCGACCATTTCACGATTTCGCTACATTCGACTTTGTTTCCGATGCAATGACGATTTGTCGTTGTGAACGCATCGGAAATGTGTTTTTTCATAAAAATCGGAACTTTTCGTCAAATCAGCGTTTTTGACCCTCGAACATCGAGATTTCGAGAATAAACAACGACACTCGACCATTTCACGATTTCACTAAAATTCGACAAAGTTTCCGACACTATGAGGATTTGTCGTCGTATAAGCCTCGGAAATGTGTTTTTTCATGAAAATCGGAAATTTTCGTCAAATCAGCGTTTTTGACCCTCGAACATCGACATCGTGAGATTTAACGACGACACTCGACCATTTCACGATTTCGCTACATTCGACTTTGTTTCCGATGCAATGACGATTTGTCGTCGTGAAAGCCTCGGAAATGTGTTTTTTCATAAAAGTCGGAAATTTTTGTCAAATCAGCGTTTGTGATCCTCGAACATCGAAATCGAGAGATTCAACGATGACACTCGACCGTCTCACTATTTCGCTACAATTCGACTTTGATTCCGATGCAATGACGATGTGTCGTCGTGACAGCCTCGGAAATGTGATTTTTCATGAATGTCGGAAATTTTCGTCAAATCAGCGTTCGTGATCCTCGAACATCGAAATCGTGAGATACAACGACGACACTCGACCACTTCACGATTTCGCTACAATTCGACTTTGTTTCCGATGCAATGACGATTTGTCGTTGTGAACGCATCGGAAACGTGATTATTCATCAAAGTCGGAAATTTTCGTCAAATCAGCGTTTTTGACCCTCGAACATCGAGATTTCGAGAATAAACAACGACACTCGACCATTTCACGATTTCACTAAAATTCGACAAAGTTTCCGACACTATGAGGATTTGTCGTCGTATAAGCCTCGGAAATGTGTTTTTTCATGAAAATCGGAAATTTTCGTCAAATCAGCGTTTTTGACCCTCGAACATCGACATCGTGAGATTCAACGACGACACTCGACCATTTCACGATTTCGCTACATTCGACTTTGTTTCCGATGCAATGACGATTTGTCGTTGTGAACGCATCGGAAATGTGTTTTTCCATAAAAATCGGAACTTTTCGTCAAATCAGCGTTTTTGACCCTCGAACATCGAGATTTCGAGAATAAACAACGACACTCGACCATTTCACGATTTCACTAAAATTCGACAAAGTTTCCGACACTATGAGGATTTGTCGTCGTAAAAGCCTCGGAAATGTGTTTTTTCATAAAAGTCGGAAATTTTTGTCAAATCAGCGTTTGTGATCCTCGAACATCGAAATCGAGAGATTCAACGATGACACTCGACCATCTCACTATTTCGCTACAATTCGACTTTGATTCCGATGCAATGACGATTTGTCGTTGTGAACTCATCGGAAATGTGATTTTTCATAAAAGTAGGACATTTTCGTCAAATCAGCGTTTTTGACCCTCAAACATCGAGATTTCGAGAATAAACGACGACACTCGACCATTTCACGATTTCGCTACATTCGACTTTGTTTCCGATGCAATGACGATTTGTCGTTGTGAACGCATCGAAAATGTGTTTTTTCATAAAAGTCGGACATTTGCGTCAAATCAGCGTTTTTGACCCTCGAACATCGAGATTTCGAGAATAAACAACGACACTCGACCATTTCACGATTTCACTAAAATTCGACAAAGTTTCCGACACAATGACGATTTGGCGTCGTAAAAGCCTCGGAAATGTGTTTTTTCATGAATATCGGAAATTTTCGTAAAATCAGCGTTTTTGACCCTCGAACATCGTCATCGTGAGATTCAACGACGGCACTCGACCATTTCACGATTTCGCTACATTCGACTTTGTTTCCGATGCAATGACAATTTGTCGTCGTGAAAGCCTCGGAAATGTGTTTTTTCATAAAAGTCGGAAATTTTCGTAAAATCAGCGTTTTTGACCCTCGAACATCGACATCGTGAGATTCAACGACGACACTCGACCATTTCACGATTTCGCTACATTCGACTTTGTTTCCGATGCAATGACAATTTGTCGTCGTGAAAGCCTCGGAAATGTGTTTTTTCATAAAAGTAGGACATTTTCGTCAAATCAGCGTTTTTGACCCTCAAACATCGAGATTTCGAGAATAAACGACGACACTCGACCATTTCACGATTTCGCTACATTCGACTTTGTTTCCGATGCAATGACGATTTTTCGTTGTGAACGCATCGGAAATGTGTTTTTTCATGAAAATCGGACATTTTCGTCAAATCAGCGCTTTTGACCCTCGAACATCGAGATTTCGAGAATAAACGACGACACTCGACCATTTCACGATTTCGCTACATTCGACTTTGTTTCCGATGCAATGACGATGTGTCGTCGTGACAGCCTCGGAAATGTGATTTTTCATGAATGTCGGAAATTTTCGTCAAATCAGCGTTCGTGATCCTCGAACATCGAAATCGTGAGATACAACGACGACACTCGACCACTTCACGATTTCGCTACAATTCGACTTTGTTTCCGATGCAATGACGATTTGTCGTTGTGAACGCATCGGAAACGTGATTTTTCATCAAAGTCGGAAATATTCGTCAAATCAGCGTTTTTGACCCTCGAACATCGAGATTTCGAGAATAAACGACGTCAATCGACCATTTTACGATTTCACTAAAATTCGACAAAGTTTCCGACACTATGAGGATTTGTCGTCGTAAAAGCCTCGGAAATGTGTTTTTTCATGAAAATCGGAAATTTTCGTCAAATCAGCGTTTTTGACCCTCGAACATCGACATCGTGAGATTCAACGACGACACTCGACCATTTCACGATTTCGCTACATTCGACTTTCTTTCCGATGCAATGACGATTTGTCGTTGTGAACGCATTGGAAATGTGTTTTTTCATGAAAGTCGGAAATTTTCGTCAAATCAGCGTTTTTGACCCTCGAACATCGTCATCGTGAGATTCAACGACGGCACTCGACCATTTCACGATTTCGCTACATTCGACTTTGTTTCCGATGCAATGACGATTTGTCGTCGTGAAAACCTCGGAAATGTGTTTTTTCATAAAAATCGGAACTTTTCGTCAAATCAGCGTTTTTGACTCTCGAACATCGAGATTTCGAGAATAAACAACGACACTCGACCATTTCGCGATTTCGCTACATTCGACTTTGTTTCGGATGCAATGACGATTCGTCGTCGTGAAAGCCTCGGAAATATGATTTTTCATGAATGTCGGAAATTTTCGTCAAATCAGCGTTTTTGACCCTCGAACATCGACATCGTGAGATTCAACGACGACACTCGACCATTTCACGATTTCGCTACATTCGACTTTGTTTCCGATGCAATGACGATTTGTCGATGTGAACGCATCGGAAATGTGTTTTTTCATAAAAGTCGGAAATTTTCGTCAAATCAGCGTTCGTGATCCTCGAACATCGAAATCGGGAGATTCAACGACGACACTCGACCATTTCACGATTTCGCTACAATTCGACTTTGTTTCCGATGCAATGACGACTTGACGTTATGAACGCATCGGAAATGTGTTTTTTCATAAAAGTAGGACATTTTCGTCAAATCAGCGTTTTTGACCCTCAAACATCGAGATTTCGAGAATAAACGACGACACTCGACCATTTCACGATTTCGCTACATTCGACTTTGTTTCCGATGCAATGACGATTTGTCGTTGTGAACGCATCGAAAATGTGTTTTTTCATAAAAGTCGGACATTTGCGTCAAATCAGCGTTTTTGACCCTCGAACATCGAGATTTCGAGAATAAACAACGACACTCGACCATTTCACGATTTCACTAAAATTCGACAAAGTTTCCGACACAATGACGATTTGGCGTCGTAAAAGCCTCGGAAATGTGTTTTTTCATGAATATCGGAAATTTTCGTAAAATCAGCGTTTTTGACCCTCGAACATCGTCATCGTGAGATTCAACGACGGCACTCGACCATTTCACGATTTCGCTACATTCGACTTTGTTTCCGATGCAATGACAATTTGTCGTCGTGAAAGCCTCGGAAATGTGTTTTTTCATAAAAGTCGGAAATTTTCGTCAAATCAGCGTTTGTGACCCTCGAACTTCGAAATCGTGAGATTCAACGATGACACTCGACCATTTCACGATTTCGCTACAATTCGCCTTTGTTTCCGATGCAATGACGACTTGACGTTATGAACGCATCGGAAATGTGTTTTTTCATAAAAGTAGGACATTTTCGTCAAATCAGCCTTTTTGACCCTCAAACATCGAGATTTCGAGAATAAACGACGACACTCGACCATTTCACGATTTCGCTACATTCGACTTTGTTTCCGATGCAATGACGATTTGTCGTTGTGAACGCATCGAAAATGTGTTTTTTCATAAAAGTCGGACATTTTCGTCAAATCAGCGTTTATGACCCTCGAACATCGAGATTTCGAGAATAAACGACGACACTCGACCATTTCACGATTTCGCTACATTCGACTTTGTTTCCGATGCAATGACGATTTGTCGTTGTGAACGCATCGGAAATGTGTTTTTTCATAAAAATCGGAACTTTTCGTCAAATCAGCGTTTTTGACCCTCGAACATCGAGATTTCGAGAATAAACGACGACAATCGACCATTTCACGATTTCACTAAAATTCGACAAAGTTTCCGACACTATGAGGATTTGTCGTCGTAAAAGCCTCGGAAATGTGTTTTTTCATAAAAGTCGGAAATTTTTGTCAAATCAGCGTTTGTGATCCTCGAACATCGAAATCGAGAGATTCAACGATGACACTCGACCATCTCACTATTTCGCTACAATTCGACTTTGATTCCGATGCAATGACGATTTGTCGTTGTGAACTCATCGGAAATGTGATTTTTCATGAAAGTCGGAAATTTTCGTCAAATCAGCGTTCGTGATCCTCGAACATCGAAATCGTGACATTCAACGACGACACTCGACCATTTCACGATTTCGCTACAATTCGACTTTGTTTCCGATGCAATGACGATTTGACGTTATGAACGCATCGGAAATGTGTTTTTTGACCCTCGAACATCGACATCGTGAGATTCAAAGACGACACTCGACCATTTCACGATTTCGCTACAATTCGACTTTGTTTCCGATGCAATGACGATTTTTCGTTGTGAACGCATCGGAAATGTGTTTTTTCATGAAAATCGGACATTTTCGTCAAATCAGCGCTTTTGACCCTCGAACATCGAGATTTCGAGAATAAACGACGACACTCGACCATTTCACGATTTCGCTACATTCGACTTTGTTTCCGATGCAATGACGATGTGTCGTCGTGACAGCCTCGGCAATGTGATTTTTCATGAATGTCGGAAATTTTCGTCAAATCAGCGTTCGTGATCCTCGAACATCGAAATCGTGAGATACAACGACGACACTCGACCATTTCACGATTTCACTAAAATTCGACAAAGTTTCCGACACAATGACGATTTGGCGTCGTAAAAGCCTCGGAAATGTGTTTTTTCATGAATATCGGAAATTTTCGTAAAATCAGCGTTTTTGACCCTCGAACATCGACATCGTGAGATTCAACGACGACACTCGACCATTTCACGATTTCGCTACATTCGACTTTGTTTCCGATGCAATGACAATTTGTCGTCGTGAAAGCCTCGGAAATGTGTTTTTTCATAAAAGTAGGACATTTTCGTCAAATCAGCGTTTTTGACCCTCAAACAACGAGATTTCGAGAATAAACGACGACACTCGACCATTTCACGATTTCGCTACATTCGACTTTGTTTCCGATGCAATGACGATTTTTCGTTGTGAACGCATCGGAAATGTGTTTTTTCATGAAAATCGGACATTTTCGTCAAATCAGCGCTTTTGACCCTCGAACATCGAGATTTCGAGAATAAACGACGACACTCGACCATTTCACGATTTCGCTACATTCGACTTTGTTTCCGATGCAATGACGATGTGTCGTCGTGACAGCCTCGGAAATGTGATTTTTCATGAATGTCGGAAATTTTCGTCAAATCAGCGTTCGTGATCCTCGAACATCGAAATCGTGAGATACAACGACGACACTCGACCACTTCACGATTTCGCTACAATTCGACTTTGTTTCCGATGCAATGACGATTTGTCGTTGTGAACGCATCGGAAACGTGATTTTTCATCAAAGTCGGAAATATTCGTCAAATCAGCGTTTTTGACCCTCGAACATCGAGATTTCGAGAATAAACGACGTCAATCGACCATTTTACGATTTCACTAAAATTCGACAAAGTTTCCGACACTATGAGGATTTGTCGTCGTAAAAGCCTCGGAAATGTGTTTTTTCATGAAAATCGGAAATTTTCGTCAAATCAGCGTTTTTGACCCTCGAACATCGACATCGTGAGATTCAACGACGACACTCGACCATTTCACGATTTCGCTACATTCGACTTTCTTTCCGATGCAATGACGATTTGTCGTTGTGAACGCATTGGAAATGTGTTTTTTCATGAAAGTCGGAAATTTTCGTCAAATCAGCGTTTTTGACCCTCGAACATCGTCATCGTGAGATTCAACGACGGCACTCGACCATTTCACGATTTCGCTACATTCGACTTTGTTTCCGATGCAATGACGATTTGTCGTCGTGAAAACCTCGGAAATGTGTTTTTTCATAAAAATCGGAACTTTTCGTCAAATCAGCGTTTTTGACTCTCGAACATCGAGATTTCGAGAATAAACAACGACACTCGACCATTTCGCGATTTCGCTACATTCGACTTTGTTTCGGATGCAATGACGATTCGTCGTCGTGAAAGCCTCGGAAATATGATTTTTCATGAATGTCGGAAATTTTCGTCAAATCAGCGTTTTTGACCCTCGAACATCGACATCGTGAGATTCAACGACGACACTCGACCATTTCACGATTTCGCTACATTCGACTTTGTTTCCGATGCAATGACGATTTGTCGATGTGAACGCATCGGAAATGTGTTTTTTCATAAAAGTCGGAAATTTTCGTCAAATCAGCGTTCGTGATCCTCGAACATCGAAATCGGGAGATTCAACGACGACACTCGACCATTTCACGATTTCGCTACAATTCGACTTTGTTTCCGATGCAATGACGACTTGACGTTATGAACGCATCGGAAATGTGTTTTTTCATAAAAGTAGGACATTTTCGTCAAATCAGCGTTTTTGACCCTCAAACATCGAGATTTCGAGAATAAACGACGACACTCGACCATTTCACGATTTCGCTACATTCGACTTTGTTTCCGATGCAATGACGATTTGTCGTTGTGAACGCATCGAAAATGTGTTTTTTCATAAAAGTCGGACATTTGCGTCAAATCAGCGTTTTTGACCCTCGAACATCGAGATTTCGAGAATAAACAACGACACTCGACCATTTCACGATTTCACTAAAATTCGACAAAGTTTCCGACACAATGACGATTTGGCGTCGTAAAAGCCTCGGAAATGTGTTTTTTCATGAATATCGGAAATTTTCGTAAAATCAGCGTTTTTGACCCTCGAACATCGTCATCGTGAGATTCAACGACGGCACTCGACCATTTCACGATTTCGCTACATTCGACTTTGTTTCCGATGCAATGACAATTTGTCGTCGTGAAAGCCTCGGAAATGTGTTTTTTCATAAAAGTCGGAAATTTTCGTCAAATCAGCGTTTGTGACCCTCGAACTTCGAAATCGTGAGATTCAACGATGACACTCGACCATTTCACGATTTCGCTACAATTCGCCTTTGTTTCCGATGCAATGACGACTTGACGTTATGAACGCATCGGAAATGTGTTTTTTCATAAAAGTAGGACATTTTCGTCAAATCAGCCTTTTTGACCCTCAAACATCGAGATTTCGAGAATAAACGACGACACTCGACCATTTCACGATTTCGCTACATTCGACTTTGTTTCCGATGCAATGACGATTTGTCGTTGTGAACGCATCGAAAATGTGTTTTTTCATAAAAGTCGGACATTTTCGTCAAATCAGCGTTTATGACCCTCGAACATCGAGATTTCGAGAATAAACGACGACACTCGACCATTTCACGATTTCGCTACATTCGACTTTGTTTCCGATGCAATGACGATTTGTCGTTGTGAACGCATCGGAAATGTGTTTTTTCATAAAAATCGGAACTTTTCGTCAAATCAGCGTTTTTGACCCTCGAACATCGAGATTTCGAGAATAAACGACGACAATCGACCATTTCACGATTTCACTAAAATTCGACAAAGTTTCCGACACTATGAGGATTTGTCGTCGTAAAAGCCTCGGAAATGTGTTTTTTCATAAAAGTCGGAAATTTTTGTCAAATCAGCGTTTGTGATCCTCGAACATCGAAATCGAGAGATTCAACGATGACACTCGACCATCTCACTATTTCGCTACAATTCGACTTTGATTCCGATGCAATGACGATTTGTCGTTGTGAACTCATCGGAAATGTGATTTTTCATGAAAGTCGGAAATTTTCGTCAAATCAGCGTTCGTGATCCTCGAACATCGAAATCGTGACATTCAACGACGACACTCGACCATTTCACGATTTCGCTACAATTCGACTTTGTTTCCGATGCAATGACGATTTGACGTTATGAACGCATCGGAAATGTGTTTTTTGACCCTCGAACATCGACATCGTGAGATTCAAAGACGACACTCGACCATTTCACGATTTCGCTACAATTCGACTTTGTTTCCGATGCAATGACGATTTTTCGTTGTGAACGCATCGGAAATGTGTTTTTTCATGAAAATCGGACATTTTCGTCAAATCAGCGCTTTTGACCCTCGAACATCGAGATTTCGAGAATAAACGACGACACTCGACCATTTCACGATTTCGCTACATTCGACTTTGTTTCCGATGCAATGACGATGTGTCGTCGTGACAGCCTCGGCAATGTGATTTTTCATGAATGTCGGAAATTTTCGTCAAATCAGCGTTCGTGATCCTCGAACATCGAAATCGTGAGATACAACGACGACACTCGACCATTTCACGATTTCACTAAAATTCGACAAAGTTTCCGACACAATGACGATTTGGCGTCGTAAAAGCCTCGGAAATGTGTTTTTTCATGAATATCGGAAATTTTCGTAAAATCAGCGTTTTTGACCCTCGAACATCGACATCGTGAGATTCAACGACGACACTCGACCATTTCACGATTTCGCTACATTCGACTTTGTTTCCGATGCAATGACAATTTGTCGTCGTGAAAGCCTCGGAAATGTGTTTTTTCATAAAAGTAGGACATTTTCGTCAAATCAGCGTTTTTGACCCTCAAACATCGAGATTTCGAGAATAAACGACGACACTCGACCATTTCACGATTTCGCTACATTCGACTTTGTTTCCGATGCAATGACGATTTTTCGTTGTGAACGCATCGGAAATGTGTTTTTTCATGAAAATCGGACATTTTCGTCAAATCAGCGCTTTTGACCCTCGAACATCGAGATTTCGAGAATAAACGACGACACTCGACCATTTCACGATTTCGCTACATTCGACTTTGTTTCCGATGCAATGACGATGTGTCGTCGTGACAGCCTCGGAAATGTGATTTTTCATGAATGTCGGAAATTTTCGTCAAATCAGCGTTCGTGATCCTCGAACATCGAAATCGTGAGATACAACGACGACACTCGACCACTTCACGATTTCGCTACAATTCGACTTTGTTTCCGATGCAATGACGATTTGTCGTTGTGAACGCATCGGAAACGTGATTTTTCATCAAAGTCGGAAATATTCGTCAAATCAGCGTTTTTGACCCTCGAACATCGAGATTTCGAGAATAAACGACGTCAATCGACCATTTTACGATTTCACTAAAATTCGACAAAGTTTCCGACACTATGAGGATTTGTCGTCGTAAAAGCCTCGGAAATGTGTTTTATCATGAAAATCGGAAATTTTCGTCAAATCAGCGTTTTTGACCCTCGAACATCGACATCGTGAGATTCAACGACGACACTCGACCATTTCACGATTTCGCTACATTCGACTTTCTTTCCGATGCAATGACGATTTGTCGTTGTGAACGCATTGGAAATGTGTTTTTTCATGAAAGTCGGAAATTTTCGTCAAATCAGCGTTTTTGACCCTCGAACATCGTCATCGTGAGATTCAACGACGGCACTCGACCATTTCACGATTTCGCTACATTCGACTTTGTTTCCGATGCAATGACGATTTGTCGTCGTGAAAACCTCGGAAATGTGTTTTTTCATAAAAATCGGAACTTTTCGTCAAATCAGCGTTTTTGACTCTCGAACATCGAGATTTCGAGAATAAACAACGACACTCGACCATTTCGCGATTTCGCTACATTCGACTTTGTTTCGGATGCAATGACGATTCGTCGTCGTGAAAGCCTCGGAAATATGATTTTTCATGAATGTCGGAAATTTTCGTCAAATCAGCGTTTTTGACCCTCGAACATCGACATCGTGAGATTCAACGACGACACTCGACCATTTCACGATTTCGCTACATTCGACTTTGTTTCCGATGCAATGACGATTTGTCGATGTGAACGCATCGGAAATGTGTTTTTTCATAAAAGTCGGAAATTTTCGTCAAATCAGCGTTCGTGATCCTCGAACATCGAAATCGGGAGATTCAACGACGACACTCGACCATTTCACGATTTCGCTACAATTCGACTTTGTTTCCGATGCAATGACGACTTGACGTTATGAACGCATCGGAAATGTGTTTTTTCATAAAAGTAGGACATTTTCGTCAAATCAGCGTTTTTGACCCTCAAACATCGAGATTTCGAGAATAAACGACGACACTCGACCATTTCACGATTTCGCTACATTCGACTTTGTTTCCGATGCAATGACGATTTGTCGTTGTGAACGCATCGAAAATGTGTTTTTTCATAAAAGTCGGACATTTGCGTCAAATCAGCGTTTTTGACCCTCGAACATCGAGATTTCGAGAATAAACAACGACACTCGACCATTTCACGATTTCACTAAAATTCGACAAAGTTTCCGACACAATGACGATTTGGCGTCGTAAAAGCCTCGGAAATGTGTTTTTTCATGAATATCGGAAATTTTCGTAAAATCAGCGTTTTTGACCCTCGAACATCGTCATCGTGAGATTCAACGACGGCACTCGACCATTTCACGATTTCGCTACATTCGACTTTGTTTCCGATGCAATGACAATTTGTCGTCGTGAAAGCCTCGGAAATGTGTTTTTTCATAAAAGTCGGAAATTTTCGTCAAATCAGCGTTTGTGACCCTCGAACATCGAAATCGTGAGATTCATCGACGACGCTCGACCATTTCACGATATCGCTACAATTCGACTTTGATTCCGATGCAATGACGACTTGACGTTATGAACGCATCGGAAATGTGTTTTTTCATAAAAGTAGGACATTTTCGTCAAATCAGCGTTTTTGACCCTCAAACATCGAGATTTCGAGAATAAACGACGACACTCGACCATTTCACGATTTCGCTACATTCGACTTTGTTTCCGATGCAATGACGATTTGTCGTCGTGAAATCCTCGGAAATATGATTTTTCATGTAAGTCGGAAATTTTCGTCAAATCAGCGTTTTTGAACCTCGAACATCGAGATTTCGAGAATAAACAACGACACTCGACCATTTCACGATTTCGCTACATTCGACTTTGTTTCGGATGCAATGACGATTCGTCGTCGTGAAAGCCTCGGAAATATGATTTTTCATGAATGTCGGAAATTTTCGTCAAATCAGCGTTTTTGACCCTCGAACATCGACATCGTGAGATTCAACGACGACACTCGACCATTTCACGATTTCGCTACAATTCGACTTTGTTTCCAATGCAATGACGATTTGTCGTTGTGAACGCATCGGAAACGTGATTTTTAATCAAAGTCGGAAATTTTCGTCAAATCAGCGTTTTTGACGCTCGAACATCGTCATCGTGAGATTCAACGACGACACTCGACCATTTCACGATTTCACTAAAATTCGACAAAGTTTCCGACACAATGACGATTTGGCGTCGTAAAAGCGTCGGAAATGTGTTTTTTCATGAATATCGGAAATTTTCGTAAAATCAGCGTTTTTGACCCTCGAACATCGTCATCGTGAGATTCAACGACGGCACTCGACCATTTCACGATTTCGCTACATTCGACTTTGTTTCCGATGCAATGACAATTTGTCGTCGTGAAAGCCTCGGAAATGTGTTTTTTCATAAAAGTCGGAAATTTTCGTCAAATCAGCGTTTGTGACCCTCGAACTTCGAAATCGTGAGATTCAACGATGACACTCGACCATTTCACGATTTCGCTACAATTCGCCTTTGTTTCCGATGCAATGACGACTTGACGTTATGAACGCATCGGAAATGTGTTTTTTCATAAAAGTAGGACATTTTCGTCAAATCAGCGTTTTTGACCCTCAAACATCGAGATTTCGAGAATAAACGACGACACTCGACCATTTCACGATTTCGCTACATTCGACTTTGTTTCCGATGCAATGACGATTTGTCGTTGTGAACGCATCGAAAATGTGTTTTTTCATAAAAGTCGGACATTTTCGTCAAATCAGCGTTTATGACCCTCGAACATCGAGATTTCGAGAATAAACGACGACACTCGACCATTTCACGATTTCGCTACATTCGACTTTGTTTCCGATGCAATGACGATTTGTCGTTGTGAACGCATCGGAAATGTGTTTTTTCATAAAAATCGGAACTTTTCGTCAAATCAGCGTTTTTGACCCTCGAACATCGAGATTTCGAGAATAAACGACGACAATCGACCATTTTACGATTTCACTAAAATTCGACAAAGTTTCCGACACTATGAGGATTTGTCGTCGTAAAAGCCTCGGAAATGTGTTTTTTCATGAAAATCGGAAATTTTCGTCAAATCAGCGTTTTTGACCCTCGAACATCGTCATCGTGAGATTCAACGACGACACTCGACCATTTCACGATTTCACTAAAATTCGACAAAGTTTCCGACACAATGACGATTTGGCGTCGTAAAAGCCTCGGAAATGTGTTTTTTCATGAATATCGGAAATTTTCGTAAAATCAGCGTTTTTGACCCTCGAACATCGTCATCGTGAGATTCAACGACGGCACTCGACCATTTCACGATTTCGCTACATTCGACTTTGTTTCCGATGCAATGACAATTTGTCGTCGTGAAAGCCTCGGAAATGTGTTTTTTCATAAAAGTCGGAAATTTTCGTCAAATCAGCGTTTGTGACCCTCGAACTTCGAAATCGTGAGATTCAACGACGACACTCGACCATTTCACGATTTCGCTACATTCAACTTTGTTTCCGATGCAATGACGATTCGTCGTCGTGAAAGCCTCGGAAATATGATTTTTCATGAATGTCGGAAATTTTCGTCAAATCAGCGTTTTTGACCCTCGAACATCGACATCGTGAGATTCAACGACGACACTCGACCATTTCACGATTTCGTTACATTCGACTTTGTTTCCGATGCAATGACGATTTGTCGATGTGAACGCATCGGAAATGTGTTTTTTCATAAAAGTCGGAAATTTTCGTCAAATCAGCGTTCGTGATCCTCGAACATCGAAATCGTGAGATTCAACGACGACACTCGACCATTTCACGATTTCGCTACAATTCGACTTTGTTTCCGATGCAATGACGACTTGACGTTATGAACGCATCGGAAATGTGTTTTTTCATAAAAGTAGGACATTTTCGTCAAATCAGCGTTTTTGACCCTCAAACATCGAGATTTCGAGAATAAACGACGACACTCGACCATTTCACGATTTCGCTACATTCGACTTTGTTTCCGATGCAATGACGATTTGTCGTTGTGAACGCATCGAAAATGTGTTTTTTCATAAAAGTCGGACATTTTCGTCAAATCAGCGTTTTTGACCCTCGAACATCGAGATTTCGAGAATAAACAACGACACTCGACCATTTCACGATTTCACTAAAATTCGACAAAGTTTCCGACACTATGAGGATTTGTCGTCGTAAAAGCCTCGGAAATGTGTTCTTTCATGAAAATCGGAAATTTTCGTCAAATCAGCGTTTTTGACCCTCGAACATCGACATCGTGAGATTTAACGACGACACTCGACCATTTCACGATTTCGCTACATTCGACTTTGTTTCCGATGCAATGACGATTTGTCGTCGTGAAAGCCTCGGAAATGTGTTTTTTCATAAAAGTCGGAAATTTTCGTCAAATCAGCGTTTGTGACCCTCGAACTTCGAAATCGTGAGATTCAACGATGACACTCGACCATTTCACGATTTCGCTACAATTCGACTTTGTTTCCGATGCAATGACGACTTGACGTTATGAACGCATCGGAAATGTGTTTTTTCATAAAAGTAGGACATTTTCATCAAATCAGCGTTTTTGACCCTCAAACATCGAGATTTCGAGAATAAACGACGACACTCGACCATTTCACGATTTCGCTACATTCGACTTTGTTTCCGATGCAATGACGATTTGTCGTCGTGAAATCCTCGGAAATATGATTTTTCATGTAAGTCGGAAATTTTCGTCAAATCAGCGTTCGTGATCCTCGAACATCGAAATCGTGAGATTCAACGACGACACTCGACCATTTCACGATTTCGCTACAATTCGACTTTGTTTCCGATGCAATGACGATTTATCGTTGTGAACGCATCGGAAACGTGATTTTTCATCGAAGGCGGAAATTTTCGTCAAATCAGCGTTCGTGATCCTCGAACATCGAAATCGTGAGATTCAACGACGACACTCGACCCTTTCACGATTTCGCTACATTCAACTTTGTTTCCGATGCAATGACGATTCGTCGTCGTGAAAGCCTCGGAAATATGATTTTTCATGAATGACGGAAATATTCGTCAAATCAGCGTTTTTGACCCTCGAACATCGATATCGTGAGATTCAACGACGACACTCGACCATTTCACGATTTCGCTACAATTCGACTTTGTTTCCGATGCAATGACGATTTGTCGTTGTGAACGCATCGGAAACGTGATTTTTCATCGAAGGCGGAAATTTTCGTCAAATCAGCGTTCGTGATCCTCGAACATCGAAATCGTGAGATTCAACGACGACACTCGACCATTTCACGATTTCGCTACAATTCGACTTTGTTTCCGATGCAATGACGATTTGTCGTTGTGAACGCATCGGAAACGTGATTTTTCATCGAAGGCGGAAATTTTCGTCAAATCAGCGTTCGTGATCCTCGAACATCGAAATCGTGAGATTCAACGACGACACTCGACCATTTCACGATTTCGCTACATTCAACTTTGTTTCCGATGCAATGACGATTCGTCGTCGTGAAAGCCTCGGAAATATGATTTTTCATGAATGTCGGAAATTTTCGTCAAATCAGCGTTTTTGACCCTCGAACATCGACATCGTGAGATTCAACGACGACACTCGACCATTTCACGATTTCGCTACATTCGACTTTGTTTCCGATGCAATGACGATTTGTCGATGTGAACGCATCGGAAATGTGTTTTTTCATAAAAGTCGGACATTTTCGTCAAATCAGCGTTTGTGATCCTCGAACATCGAAATCGTGAGATTCAACGACGACACTCGACCATTTCACGATTTCGCTACAATTCGACTTTGTTTCCGATGCAATGACGATTTATCGTTGTGAACGCATCGGAAACGTGATTTTTCATCGAAGGCGGAAATTTTCGTCAAATCAGCGTTCGTGATCCTCGAACATCGAAATCGTGAGATTCAACGACGACACTCGACCATTTCACGATTTCGCTACATTCAACTTTGTTTCCGATGCAATGACGATTCGTCGTCGTGAAAGCCTCGGAAATATGATTTTTCATGAATGTCGGAAATTTTCGTCAAATCAGCGTTTTTGACCCTCGAACATCGACATCGTGAGATTCAACGACGACACTCGACCATTTCACGATTTCGTTACATTCGACTTTGTTTCCGATGCAATGACGATTTGTCGATGTGAACGCATCGGAAATGTGTTTTTTCATAAAAGTCGGAAATTTTCGTCAAATCAGCGTTCGTGATCCTCGAACATCGAAATCGTGAGATTCAACGACGAGACTCGACCATTTCACGATTTCGCTACAATTCGACTTTGTTTCCGATGCAATGACGATTTGTCGATGTGAACGCATCGGAAATGTGTTTTTTCATAAAAGTCGGAAATTTTCGTCAAATCAGCGTTCGTGATCCTCGAACATCGAAATCGTGAGATTCAACGACGACACTCGACCATTTCACGATTTCGCTACAATTCGACTTTGTTTCCGATGCAATGACGACTTGACGTTATGAACGCATCGGAAATGTGTTTTTTCATAAAAGTAGGACATTTTCGTCAAATCAGCGTTTTTGACCCTCAAACATCGAGATTTCGAGAATAAACAACGACACTCGACCATTTCACGATTTCACTAAAATTCGACAAAGTTTCCGACACTATGAGGATTTGTCGTCGTAAAAGCCTCGGAAATGTGTTTTTTCATGAAAATCGGAAATTTTCGTCAAATCAGCGTTTTTGACCCTCGAACATCGACATCGTGAGATTTAACGACGACACTCGACCATTTCACGATTTCGCTACATTCGACTTTGTTTCCGATGCAATGACGATTTGTCGTCGTGAAAGCCTCGGAAATGTGTTTTTTCATAAAAGTCGGAAATTTTCGTCAAATCAGCGTTTGTGACCCTCGAACTTCGAAATCGTGAGATTCAACGATGACACTCGACCATTTCACGATTTCGCTACAATTCGACTTTGTTTCCGATGCAATGAAGACTTGACGTTATGAACGCATCGGAAATGTGTTTTTTCATAAAAGTAGGACATTTTCATCAAATCAGCGTTTTTGACCCTCAAACATCGAGATTTCGAGAATAAACGACGACACTCGACCATTTCACGATTTCGCTACATTCGACTTTGTTTCCGATGCAATGACGATTTGTCGTCGTGAAATCCTCGGAAATATGATTTTTCATGTAAGACGGAAATTTTCGTCAAATCAGCGTTTTTGAACCTCGAACATCGATATCGTGAGAATCAACGACGACACTCGACCATTTCACGATTTCGCTACAATTCGACTTTGTTTCCGATGCAATGACGATTTGTCGTCGTGAACGCATCGGAAACGTGATTTTTCATCAAAGTCGGAAATTTTCGTCAAATCAGCGTTTGTGATCCTCGAACATCGTCATCGTGAGATTCAACGACAACACTCGACCATTGTACGGTTTCACTAAAATTCGACAAAGTTTCCGACACAATGACGATTTGGCGTCGTAAAAGCCTCGGAAATGTGTTTTTTCATGAAAATCGGAAATTTTGGTAAAATCAGCGTTTTTGACCCTGGAACATCGTCATCGTGAGATTCAACGACGGCACTCGACCATTTCACGATTTCGCTACATTCGACTTTGTTTCCGATGCAATGACAATTTGTCGTCGTGAAAGCCTCGGAAATGTGTTTTTTCATAAAAGTCGGAAATTTTCGTCAAATCAGCGTTTGTGACCCTCGAACTTCGAAATCGTGAGATTCAACGATGACACTCGACCATTTCACGATTTCGCTACAATTCGACTTTGTTTCCGATGCAATGACGACTTGACGTTATGAACGCATCGGAAATGTGTTTTTTCATAAAAGTAGGACATTTTCGTCAAATCAGCGTTTTTGACCCTCAAACATCGAGATTTCGAGAATAAACGACGACACTCGACCATTTCACGATTTCGCTACATTCGACTTTGTTTCCGATGCAATGACGATTTGTCGTTGTGAACGCATCGGAAATGTGTTTTTTCATAAAAATCGGAACTTTTCGTCAAATCAGCGTTTTTGACCCTCGAACATCGAGATTTCGAGAATAAACAACGACACTCGACCATTTCACGATTTCACTAAAATTCGACAAAGTTTCCGACACTATGAGGATTTGTCGTCGTATAAGCCTCGGAAATGTGTTTTTTCATGAAAATCGGAAATTTTCGTCAAATCAGCGTTTTTGACCCTCGAACATCGACATCGTGAGATTTAACGACGACACTCGACCATTTCACGATTTCGCTACATTCGACTTTGTTTCCGATGCAATGACGATTTGTCGTCGTGAAAGCCTCGGAAATGTGTTTTTTCATAAAAGTCGGAAATTTTTGTCAAATCAGCGTTTGTGATCCTCGAACATCGAAATCGAGAGATTCAACGATGACACTCGACCGTCTCACTATTTCGCTACAATTCGACTTTGATTCCGATGCAATGACGATGTGTCGTCGTGACAGCCTCGGAAATGTGATTTTTCATGAATGTCGGAAATTTTCGTCAAATCAGCGTTCGTGATCCTCGAACATCGAAATCGTGAGATACAACGACGACACTCGACCACTTCACGATTTCGCTACAATTCGACTTTGTTTCCGATGCAATGACGATTTGTCGTTGTGAACGCATCGGAAACGTGATTATTCATCAAAGTCGGAAATTTTCGTCAAATCAGCGTTTTTGACCCTCGAACATCGAGATTTCGAGAATAAACAACGACACTCGACCATTTCACGATTTCACTAAAATTCGACAAAGTTTCCGACACTATGAGGATTTGTCGTCGTATAAGCCTCGGAAATGTGTTTTTTCATGAAAATCGGAAATTTTCGTCAAATCAGCGTTTTTGACCCTCGAACATCGACATCGTGAGATTCAACGACGACACTCGACCATTTCACGATTTCGCTACATTCGACTTTGTTTCCGATGCAATGACGATTTGTCGTTGTGAACGCATCGGAAATGTGTTTTTCCATAAAAATCGGAACTTTTCGTCAAATCAGCGTTTTTGACCCTCGAACATCGAGATTTCGAGAATAAACAACGACACTCGACCATTTCACGATTTCACTAAAATTCGACAAAGTTTCCGACACTATGAGGATTTGTCGTCGTAAAAGCCTCGGAAATGTGTTTTTTCATAAAAGTCGGAAATTTTTGTCAAATCAGCGTTTGTGATCCTCGAACATCGAAATCGAGAGATTCAACGATGACACTCGACCATCTCACTATTTCGCTACAATTCGACTTTGATTCCGATGCAATGACGATTTGTCGTTGTGAACTCATCGGAAATGTGATTTTTCATGAAAGTCGGAAATTTTCGTCAAATCAGCGTTCGTGATCCTCGAACATCGAAATCGTGACATTCAACGACGACACTCGACCATTTCACGATTTCGCTACAATTCGACTTTGTTTCCGATGCAATGACGATTTGACGTTATGAACGCATCGGAAATGTGTTTTTTGACCCTCGAACATCGACATCGTGAGATTCAAAGACGACACTCGACCATTTCACGATTTCGCTACAATTCGACTTTGTTTCCGATGCAATGACGATTTTTCGTTGTGAACGCATCGGAAATGTGTTTTTTCATGAAAATCGGACATTTTCGTCAAATCAGCGCTTTTGACCCTCGAACATCGAGATTTCGAGAATAAACGACGACACTCGACCATTTCACGATTTCGCTACATTCGACTTTGTTTCCGATGCAATGACGATGTGTCGTCGTGACAGCCTCGGCAATGTGATTTTTCATGAATGTCGGAAATTTTCGTCAAATCAGCGTTCGTGATCCTCGAACATCGAAATCGTGAGATACAACGACGACACTCGACCATTTCACGATTTCACTAAAATTCGACAAAGTTTCCGACACAATGACGATTTGGCGTCGTAAAAGCCTCGGAAATGTGTTTTTTCATGAATATCGGAAATTTTCGTAAAATCAGCGTTTTTGACCCTCGAACATCGACATCGTGAGATTCAACGACGACACTCGACCATTTCACGATTTCGCTACATTCGACTTTGTTTCCGATGCAATGACAATTTGTCGTCGTGAAAGCCTCGGAAATGTGTTTTTTCATAAAAGTAGGACATTTTCGTCAAATCAGCGTTTTTGACCCTCAAACATCGAGATTTCGAGAATAAACGACGACACTCGACCATTTCACGATTTCGCTACATTCGACTTTGTTTCCGATGCAATGACGATTTTTCGTTGTGAACGCATCGGAAATGTGTTTTTTCATGAAAATCGGACATTTTCGTCAAATCAGCGCTTTTGACCCTCGAACATCGAGATTTCGAGAATAAACGACGACACTCGACCATTTCACGATTTCGCTACATTCGACTTTGTTTCCGATGCAATGACGATGTGTCGTCGTGACAGCCTCGGAAATGTGATTTTTCATGAATGTCGGAAATTTTCGTCAAATCAGCGTTCGTGATCCTCGAACATCGAAATCGTGAGATACAACGACGACACTCGACCACTTCACGATTTCGCTACAATTCGACTTTGTTTCCGATGCAATGACGATTTGTCGTTGTGAACGCATCGGAAACGTGATTTTTCATCAAAGTCGGAAATTTTCGTCAAATCAGCGTTTTTGACCCTCGAACATCGAGATTTCGAGAATAAACGACGTCAATCGACCATTTTACGATTTCACTAAAATTCGACAAAGTTTCCGACACTATGAGGATTTGTCGTCGTAAAAGCCTCGGAAATGTGTTTTTTCATGAAAATCGGAAATTTTCGTCAAATCAGCGTTTTTGACCCTCGAACATCGACATCGTGAGATTCAACGACGACACTCGACCATTTCACGATTTCGCTACATTCGACTTTCTTTCCGATGCAATGACGATTTGTCGTTGTGAACGCATTGGAAATGTGTTTTTTCATGAAAGTCGGAAATTTTCGTCAAATCAGCGTTTTTGACCCTCGAACATCGTCATCGTGAGATTCAACGACGGCACTCGACCATTTCACGATTTCGCTACATTCGACTTTGTTTCCGATGCAATGACGATTTGTCGTCGTGAAAACCTCGGAAATGTGTTTTTTCATAAAAATCGGAACTTTTCGTCAAATCAGCGTTTTTGACTCTCGAACATCGAGATTTCGAGAATAAACAACGACACTCGACCATTTCGCGATTTCGCTACATTCGACTTTGTTTCGGATGCAATGACGATTCGTCGTCGTGAAAGCCTCGGAAATATGATTTTTCATGAATGTCGGAAATTTTCGTCAAATCAGCGTTTTTGACCCTCGAACATCGACATCGTGAGATTCAACGACGACACTCGACCATTTCACGATTTCGCTACATTCGACTTTGTTTCCGATGCAATGACGATTTGTCGATGTGAACGCATCGGAAATGTGTTTTTTCATAAAAGTCGGAAATTTTCGTCAAATCAGCGTTCGTGATCCTCGAACATCGAAATCGGGAGATTCAACGACGACACTCGACCATTTCACGATTTCGCTACAATTCGACTTTGTTTCCGATGCAATGACGACTTGACGTTATGAACGCATCGGAAATGTGTTTTTTCATAAAAGTAGGACATTTTCGTCAAATCAGCGTTTTTGACCCTCAAACATCGAGATTTCGAGAATAAACGACGACACTCGACCATTTCACGATTTCGCTACATTCGACTTTGTTTCCGATGCAATGACGATTTGTCGTTGTGAACGCATCGAAAATGTGTTTTTTCATAAAAGTCGGACATTTGCGTCAAATCAGCGTTTTTGACCCTCGAACATCGAGATTTCGAGAATAAACAACGACACTCGACCATTTCACGATTTCACTAAAATTCGACAAAGTTTCCGACACAATGACGATTTGGCGTCGTAAAAGCCTCGGAAATGTGTTTTTTCATGAATATCGGAAATTTTCGTAAAATCAGCGTTTTTGACCCTCGAACATCGTCATCGTGAGATTCAACGACGGCACTCGACCATTTCACGATTTCGCTACATTCGACTTTGTTTCCGATGCAATGACAATTTGTCGTCGTGAAAGCCTCGGAAATGTGTTTTTTCATAAAAGTCGGAAATTTTCGTAAAATCAGCGTTTTTGACCCTCGAACATCGACATCGTGAGATTCAACGACGACACTCGACCATTTCACGATTTCGCTACATTCGACTTTGTTTCCGATGCAATGACAATTTGTCGTCGTGAAAGCCTCGGAAATGTGTTTTTTCATAAAAGTAGGACATTTTCGTCAAATCAGCGTTTTTGACCCTCAAACATCGAGATTTCGAGAATAAACGACGACACTCGACCATTTCACGATTTCGCTACATTCGACTTTGTTTCCGATGCAATGACGATTTTTCGTTGTGAACGCATCGGAAATGTGTTTTTTCATGAAAATCGGACATTTTCGTCAAATCAGCGCTTTTGACCCTCGAACATCGAGATTTCGAGAATAAACGACGACACTCGACCATTTCACGATTTCGCTACATTCGACTTTGTTTCCGATGCAATGACGATGTGTCGTCGTGACAGCCTCGGAAATGTGATTTTTCATGAATGTCGGAAATTTTCGTCAAATCAGCGTTCGTGATCCTCGAACATCGAAATCGTGAGATACAACGACGACACTCGACCACTTCACGATTTCGCTACAATTCGACTTTGTTTCCGATGCAATGACGATTTGTCGTTGTGAACGCATCGGAAACGTGATTTTTCATCAAAGTCGGAAATATTCGTCAAATCAGCGTTTTTGACCCTCGAACATCGAGATTTCGAGAATAAACGACGTCAATCGACCATTTTACGATTTCACTAAAATTCGACAAAGTTTCCGACACTATGAGGATTTGTCGTCGTAAAAGCCTCGGAAATGTGTTTTTTCATGAAAATCGGAAATTTTCGTCAAATCAGCGTTTTTGACCCTCGAACATCGACATCGTGAGATTCAACGACGACACTCGACCATTTCACGATTTCGCTACATTCGACTTTCTTTCCGATGCAATGACGATTTGTCGTTGTGAACGCATTGGAAATGTGTTTTTTCATGAAAGTCGGAAATTTTCGTCAAATCAGCGTTTTTGACCCTCGAACATCGTCATCGTGAGATTCAACGACGGCACTCGACCATTTCACGATTTCGCTACATTCGACTTTGTTTCCGATGCAATGACGATTTGTCGTCGTGAAAACCTCGGAAATGTGTTTTTTCATAAAAATCGGAACTTTTCGTCAAATCAGCGTTTTTGACTCTCGAACATCGAGATTTCGAGAATAAACAACGACACTCGACCATTTCGCGATTTCGCTACATTCGACTTTGTTTCGGATGCAATGACGATTCGTCGTCGTGAAAGCCTCGGAAATATGATTTTTCATGAATGTCGGAAATTTTCGTCAAATCAGCGTTTTTGACCCTCGAACATCGACATCGTGAGATTCAACGACGACACTCGACCATTTCACGATTTCGCTACATTCGACTTTGTTTCCGATGCAATGACGATTTGTCGATGTGAACGCATCGGAAATGTGTTTTTTCATAAAAGTCGGAAATTTTCGTCAAATCAGCGTTCGTGATCCTCGAACATCGAAATCGGGAGATTCAACGACGACACTCGACCATTTCACGATTTCGCTACAATTCGACTTTGTTTCCGATGCAATGACGACTTGACGTTATGAACGCATCGGAAATGTGTTTTTTCATAAAAGTAGGACATTTTCGTCAAATCAGCGTTTTTGACCCTCAAACATCGAGATTTCGAGAATAAACGACGACACTCGACCATTTCACGATTTCGCTACATTCGACTTTGTTTCCGATGCAATGACGATTTGTCGTTGTGAACGCATCGAAAATGTGTTTTTTCATAAAAGTCGGACATTTGCGTCAAATCAGCGTTTTTGACCCTCGAACATCGAGATTTCGAGAATAAACAACGACACTCGACCATTTCACGATTTCACTAAAATTCGACAAAGTTTCCGACACAATGACGATTTGGCGTCGTAAAAGCCTCGGAAATGTGTTTTTTCATGAATATCGGAAATTTTCGTAAAATCAGCGTTTTTGACCCTCGAACATCGTCATCGTGAGATTCAACGACGGCACTCGACCATTTCACGATTTCGCTACATTCGACTTTGTTTCCGATGCAATGACAATTTGTCGTCGTGAAAGCCTCGGAAATGTGTTTTTTCATAAAAGTCGGAAATTTTCGTCAAATCAGCGTTTGTGACCCTCGAACTTCGAAATCGTGAGATTCAACGATGACACTCGACCATTTCACGATTTCGCTACAATTCGCCTTTGTTTCCGATGCAATGACGACTTGACGTTATGAACGCATCGGAAATGTGTTTTTTCATAAAAGTAGGACATTTTCGTCAAATCAGCCTTTTTGACCCTCAAACATCGAGATTTCGAGAATAAACGACGACACTCGACCATTTCACGATTTCGCTACATTCGACTTTGTTTCCGATGCAATGACGATTTGTCGTTGTGAACGCATCGAAAATGTGTTTTTTCATAAAAGTCGGACATTTTCGTCAAATCAGCGTTTATGACCCTCGAACATCGAGATTTCGAGAATAAACGACGACACTCGACCATTTCACGATTTCGCTACATTCGACTTTGTTTCCGATGCAATGACGATTTGTCGTTGTGAACGCATCGGAAATGTGTTTTTTCATAAAAATCGGAACTTTTCGTCAAATCAGCGTTTTTGACCCTCGAACATCGAGATTTCGAGAATAAACGACGACAATCGACCATTTCACGATTTCACTAAAATTCGACAAAGTTTCCGACACTATGAGGATTTGTCGTCGTAAAAGCCTCGGAAATGTGTTTTTTCATAAAAGTCGGAAATTTTTGTCAAATCAGCGTTTGTGATCCTCGAACATCGAAATCGAGAGATTCAACGATGACACTCGACCATCTCACTATTTCGCTACAATTCGACTTTGATTCCGATGCAATGACGATTTGTCGTTGTGAACTCATCGGAAATGTGATTTTTCATGAAAGTCGGAAATTTTCGTCAAATCAGCGTTCGTGATCCTCGAACATCGAAATCGTGACATTCAACGACGACACTCGACCATTTCACGATTTCGCTACAATTCGACTTTGTTTCCGATGCAATGACGATTTGACGTTATGAACGCATCGGAAATGTGTTTTTTGACCCTCGAACATCGACATCGTGAGATTCAAAGACGACACTCGACCATTTCACGATTTCGCTACAATTCGACTTTGTTTCCGATGCAATGACGATTTTTCGTTGTGAACGCATCGGAAATGTGTTTTTTCATGAAAATCGGACATTTTCGTCAAATCAGCGCTTTTGACCCTCGAACATCGAGATTTCGAGAATAAACGACGACACTCGACCATTTCACGATTTCGCTACATTCGACTTTGTTTCCGATGCAATGACGATGTGTCGTCGTGACAGCCTCGGCAATGTGATTTTTCATGAATGTCGGAAATTTTCGTCAAATCAGCGTTCGTGATCCTCGAACATCGAAATCGTGAGATACAACGACGACACTCGACCATTTCACGATTTCACTAAAATTCGACAAAGTTTCCGACACAATGACGATTTGGCGTCGTAAAAGCCTCGGAAATGTGTTTTTTCATGAATATCGGAAATTTTCGTAAAATCAGCGTTTTTGACCCTCGAACATCGACATCGTGAGATTCAACGACGACACTCGACCATTTCACGATTTCGCTACATTCGACTTTGTTTCCGATGCAATGACAATTTGTCGTCGTGAAAGCCTCGGAAATGTGTTTTTTCATAAAAGTAGGACATTTTCGTCAAATCAGCGTTTTTGACCCTCAAACATCGAGATTTCGAGAATAAACGACGACACTCGACCATTTCACGATTTCGCTACATTCGACTTTGTTTCCGATGCAATGACGATTTTTCGTTGTGAACGCATCGGAAATGTGTTTTTTCATGAAAATCGGACATTTTCGTCAAATCAGCGCTTTTGACCCTCGAACATCGAGATTTCGAGAATAAACGACGACACTCGACCATTTCACGATTTCGCTACATTCGACTTTGTTTCCGATGCAATGACGATGTGTCGTCGTGACAGCCTCGGAAATGTGATTTTTCATGAATGTCGGAAATTTTCGTCAAATCAGCGTTCGTGATCCTCGAACATCGAAATCGTGAGATACAACGACGACACTCGACCACTTCACGATTTCGCTACAATTCGACTTTGTTTCCGATGCAATGACGATTTGTCGTTGTGAACGCATCGGAAACGTGATTTTTCATCAAAGTCGGAAATATTCGTCAAATCAGCGTTTTTGACCCTCGAACATCGAGATTTCGAGAATAAACGACGTCAATCGACCATTTTACGATTTCACTAAAATTCGACAAAGTTTCCGACACTATGAGGATTTGTCGTCGTAAAAGCCTCGGAAATGTGTTTTTTCATGAAAATCGGAAATTTTCGTCAAATCAGCGTTTTTGACCCTCGAACATCGACATCGTGAGATTCAACGACGACACTCGACCATTTCACGATTTCGCTACATTCGACTTTCTTTCCGATGCAATGACGATTTGTCGTTGTGAACGCATTGGAAATGTGTTTTTTCATGAAAGTCGGAAATTTTCGTCAAATCAGCGTTTTTGACCCTCGAACATCGTCATCGTGAGATTCAACGACGGCACTCGACCATTTCACGATTTCGCTACATTCGACTTTGTTTCCGATGCAATGACGATTTGTCGTCGTGAAAACCTCGGAAATGTGTTTTTTCATAAAAATCGGAACTTTTCGTCAAATCAGCGTTTTTGACTCTCGAACATCGAGATTTCGAGAATAAACAACGACACTCGACCATTTCGCGATTTCGCTACATTCGACTTTGTTTCGGATGCAATGACGATTCGTCGTCGTGAAAGCCTCGGAAATATGATTTTTCATGAATGTCGGAAATTTTCGTCAAATCAGCGTTTTTGACCCTCGAACATCGACATCGTGAGATTCAACGACGACACTCGACCATTTCACGATTTCGCTACATTCGACTTTGTTTCCGATGCAATGACGATTTGTCGATGTGAACGCATCGGAAATGTGTTTTTTCATAAAAGTCGGAAATTTTCGTCAAATCAGCGTTCGTGATCCTCGAACATCGAAATCGGGAGATTCAACGACGACACTCGACCATTTCACGATTTCGCTACAATTCGACTTTGTTTCCGATGCAATGACGACTTGACGTTATGAACGCATCGGAAATGTGTTTTTTCATAAAAGTAGGACATTTTCGTCAAATCAGCGTTTTTGACCCTCAAACATCGAGATTTCGAGAATAAACGACGACACTCGACCATTTCACGATTTCGCTACATTCGACTTTGTTTCCGATGCAATGACGATTTGTCGTTGTGAACGCATCGAAAATGTGTTTTTTCATAAAAGTCGGACATTTGCGTCAAATCAGCGTTTTTGACCCTCGAACATCGAGATTTCGAGAATAAACAACGACACTCGACCATTTCACGATTTCACTAAAATTCGACAAAGTTTCCGACACAATGACGATTTGGCGTCGTAAAAGCCTCGGAAATGTGTTTTTTCATGAATATCGGAAATTTTCGTAAAATCAGCGTTTTTGACCCTCGAACATCGTCATCGTGAGATTCAACGACGGCACTCGACCATTTCACGATTTCGCTACATTCGACTTTGTTTCCGATGCAATGACAATTTGTCGTCGTGAAAGCCTCGGAAATGTGTTTTTTCATAAAAGTCGGAAATTTTCGTCAAATCAGCGTTTGTGACCCTCGAACTTCGAAATCGTGAGATTCAACGATGACACTCGACCATTTCACGATTTCGCTACAATTCGCCTTTGTTTCCGATGCAATGACGACTTGACGTTATGAACGCATCGGAAATGTGTTTTTTCATAAAAGTAGGACATTTTCGTCAAATCAGCGTTTTTGACCCTCAAACATCGAGATTTCGAGAATAAACGACGACACTCGACCATTTCACGATTTCGCTACATTCGACTTTGTTTCCGATGCAATGACGATTTGTCGTTGTGAACGCATCGAAAATGTGTTTTTTCATAAAAGTCGGACATTTTCGTCAAATCAGCGTTTATGACCCTCGAACATCGAGATTTCGAGAATAAACGACGACACTCGACCATTTCACGATTTCGCTACATTCGACTTTGTTTCCGATGCAATGACGATTTGTCGTTGTGAACGCATCGGAAATGTGTTTTTTCATAAAAATCGGAACTTTTCGTCAAATCAGCGTTTTTGACCCTCGAACATCGAGATTTCGAGAATAAACGACGACAATCGACCATTTCACGATTTCACTAAAATTCGACAAAGTTTCCGACACTATGAGGATTTGTCGTCGTAAAAGCCTCGGAAATGTGTTTTTTCATAAAAGTCGGAAATTTTTGTCAAATCAGCGTTTGTGATCCTCGAACATCGAAATCGAGAGATTCAACGATGACACTCGACCATCTCACTATTTCGCTACAATTCGACTTTGATTCCGATGCAATGACGATTTGTCGTTGTGAACTCATCGGAAATGTGATTTTTCATGAAAGTCGGAAATTTTCGTCAAATCAGCGTTCGTGATCCTCGAACATCGAAATCGTGACATTCAACGACGACACTCGACCATTTCACGATTTCGCTACAATTCGACTTTGTTTCCGATGCAATGACGATTTGACGTTATGAACGCATCGGAAATGTGTTTTTTGACCCTCGAACATCGACATCGTGAGATTCAAAGACGACACTCGACCATTTCACGATTTCGCTACAATTCGACTTTGTTTCCGATGCAATGACGATTTTTCGTTGTGAACGCATCGGAAATGTGTTTTTTCATGAAAATCGGACATTTTCGTCAAATCAGCGCTTTTGACCCTCGAACATCGAGATTTCGAGAATAAACGACGACACTCGACCATTTCACGATTTCGCTACATTCGACTTTGTTTCCGATGCAATGACGATGTGTCGTCGTGACAGCCTCGGCAATGTGATTTTTCATGAATGTCGGAAATTTTCGTCAAATCAGCGTTCGTGATCCTCGAACATCGAAATCGTGAGATACAACGACGACACTCGACCATTTCACGATTTCACTAAAATTCGACAAAGTTTCCGACACAATGACGATTTGGCGTCGTAAAAGCCTCGGAAATGTGTTTTTTCATGAATATCGGAAATTTTCGTAAAATCAGCGTTTTTGACCCTCGAACATCGACATCGTGAGATTCAACGACGACACTCGACCATTTCACGATTTCGCTACATTCGACTTTGTTTCCGATGCAATGACAATTTGTCGTCGTGAAAGCCTCGGAAATGTGTTTTTTCATAAAAGTAGGACATTTTCGTCAAATCAGCGTTTTTGACCCTCAAACATCGAGATTTCGAGAATAAACGACGACACTCGACCATTTCACGATTTCGCTACATTCGACTTTGTTTCCGATGCAATGACGATTTTTCGTTGTGAACGCATCGGAAATGTGTTTTTTCATGAAAATCGGACATTTTCGTCAAATCAGCGCTTTTGACCCTCGAACATCGAGATTTCGAGAATAAACGACGACACTCGACCATTTCACGATTTCGCTACATTCGACTTTGTTTCCGATGCAATGACGATGTGTCGTCGTGACAGCCTCGGAAATGTGATTTTTCATGAATGTCGGAAATTTTCGTCAAATCAGCGTTCGTGATCCTCGAACATCGAAATCGTGAGATACAACGACGACACTCGACCACTTCACGATTTCGCTACAATTCGACTTTGTTTCCGATGCAATGACGATTTGTCGTTGTGAACGCATCGGAAACGTGATTTTTCATCAAAGTCGGAAATATTCGTCAAATCAGCGTTTTTGACCCTCGAACATCGAGATTTCGAGAATAAACGACGTCAATCGACCATTTTACGATTTCACTAAAATTCGACAAAGTTTCCGACACTATGAGGATTTGTCGTCGTAAAAGCCTCGGAAATGTGTTTTTTCATGAAAATCGGAAATTTTCGTCAAATCAGCGTTTTTGACCCTCGAACATCGACATCGTGAGATTCAACGACGACACTCGACCATTTCACGATTTCGCTACATTCGACTTTCTTTCCGATGCAATGACGATTTGTCGTTGTGAACGCATTGGAAATGTGTTTTTTCATGAAAGTCGGAAATTTTCGTCAAATCAGCGTTTTTGACCCTCGAACATCGTCATCGTGAGATTCAACGACGGCACTCGACCATTTCACGATTTCGCTACATTCGACTTTGTTTCCGATGCAATGACGATTTGTCGTCGTGAAAACCTCGGAAATGTGTTTTTTCATAAAAATCGGAACTTTTCGTCAAATCAGCGTTTTTGACTCTCGAACATCGAGATTTCGAGAATAAACAACGACACTCGACCATTTCGCGATTTCGCTACATTCGACTTTGTTTCGGATGCAATGACGATTCGTCGTCGTGAAAGCCTCGGAAATATGATTTTTCATGAATGTCGGAAATTTTCGTCAAATCAGCGTTTTTGACCCTCGAACATCGACATCGTGAGATTCAACGACGACACTCGACCATTTCACGATTTCGCTACATTCGACTTTGTTTCCGATGCAATGACGATTTGTCGATGTGAACGCATCGGAAATGTGTTTTTTCATAAAAGTCGGAAATTTTCGTCAAATCAGCGTTCGTGATCCTCGAACATCGAAATCGGGAGATTCAACGACGACACTCGACCATTTCACGATTTCGCTACAATTCGACTTTGTTTCCGATGCAATGACGACTTGACGTTATGAACGCATCGGAAATGTGTTTTTTCATAAAAGTAGGACATTTTCGTCAAATCAGCGTTTTTGACCCTCAAACATCGAGATTTCGAGAATAAACGACGACACTCGACCATTTCACGATTTCGCTACATTCGACTTTGTTTCCGATGCAATGACGATTTGTCGTTGTGAACGCATCGAAAATGTGTTTTTTCATAAAAGTCGGACATTTGCGTCAAATCAGCGTTTTTGACCCTCGAACATCGAGATTTCGAGAATAAACAACGACACTCGACCATTTCACGATTTCACTAAAATTCGACAAAGTTTCCGACACAATGACGATTTGGCGTCGTAAAAGCCTCGGAAATGTGTTTTTTCATGAATATCGGAAATTTTCGTAAAATCAGCGTTTTTGACCCTCGAACATCGTCATCGTGAGATTCAACGACGGCACTCGACCATTTCACGATTTCGCTACATTCGACTTTGTTTCCGATGCAATGACAATTTGTCGTCGTGAAAGCCTCGGAAATGTGTTTTTTCATAAAAGTCGGAAATTTTCGTCAAATCAGCGTTTGTGACCCTCGAACTTCGAAATCGTGAGATTCAACGATGACACTCGACCATTTCACGATTTCGCTACAATTCGCCTTTGTTTCCGATGCAATGACGACTTGACGTTATGAACGCATCGGAAATGTGTTTTTTCATAAAAGTAGGACATTTTCGTCAAATCAGCGTTTTTGACCCTCAAACATCGAGATTTCGAGAATAAACGACGACACTCGACCATTTCACGATTTCGCTACATTCGACTTTGTTTCCGATGCAATGACGATTTGTCGTTGTGAACGCATCGAAAATGTGTTTTTTCATAAAAGTCGGACATTTTCGTCAAATCAGCGTTTATGACCCTCGAACATCGAGATTTCGAGAATAAACGACGACACTCGACCATTTCACGATTTCGCTACATTCGACTTTGTTTCCGATGCAATGACGATTTGTCGTTGTGAACGCATCGGAAATGTGTTTTTTCATAAAAATCGGAACTTTTCGTCAAATCAGCGTTTTTGACCCTCGAACATCGAGATTTCGAGAATAAACGACGACAATCGACCATTTCACGATTTCACTAAAATTCGACAAAGTTTCCGACACTATGAGGATTTGTCGTCGTAAAAGCCTCGGAAATGTGTTTTTTCATAAAAGTCGGAAATTTTTGTCAAATCAGCGTTTGTGATCCTCGAACATCGAAATCGAGAGATTCAACGATGACACTCGACCATCTCACTATTTCGCTACAATTCGACTTTGATTCCGATGCAATGACGATTTGTCGTTGTGAACTCATCGGAAATGTGATTTTTCATGAAAGTCGGAAATTTTCGTCAAATCAGCGTTCGTGATCCTCGAACATCGAAATCGTGACATTCAACGACGACACTCGACCATTTCACGATTTCGCTACATTCGACTTTGTTTCCGATGCAATGACGATGTGTCGTCGTGACAGCCTCGGAAATGTGATTTTTCATGAATGTCGGAAATTTTCGTCAAATCAGCGTTCGTGATCCTCGAACATCGAAATCGTGAGATACAACGACGACACTCGACCACTTCACGATTTCGCTACAATTCGACTTTGTTTCCGATGCAATGACGATTTGTCGTTGTGAACGCATCGGAAACGTGATTTTTCATCAAAGTCGGAAATATTCGTCAAATCAGCGTTTTTGACCCTCGAACATCGAGATTTCGAGAATAAACGACGTCAATCGACCATTTTACGATTTCACTAAAATTCGACAAAGTTTCCGACACTATGAGGATTTGTCGTCGTAAAAGCCTCGGAAATGTGTTTTTTCATGAAAATCGGAAATTTTCGTCAAATCAGCGTTTTTGACCCTCGAACATCGACATCGTGAGATTCAACGACGACACTCGACCATTTCACGATTTCGCTACATTCGACTTTCTTTCCGATGCAATGACGATTTGTCGTTGTGAACGCATTGGAAATGTGTTTTTTCATGAAAGTCGGAAATTTTCGTCAAATCAGCGTTTTTGACCCTCGAACATCGTCATCGTGAGATTCAACGACGGCACTCGACCATTTCACGATTTCGCTACATTCGACTTTGTTTCCGATGCAATGACGATTTGTCGTCGTGAAAACCTCGGAAATGTGTTTTTTCATAAAAATCGGAACTTTTCGTCAAATCAGCGTTTTTGACTCTCGAACATCGAGATTTCGAGAATAAACAACGACACTCGACCATTTCGCGATTTCGCTACATTCGACTTTGTTTCGGATGCAATGACGATTCGTCGTCGTGAAAGCCTCGGAAATATGATTTTTCATGAATGTCGGAAATTTTCGTCAAATCAGCGTTTTTGACCCTCGAACATCGACATCGTGAGATTCAACGACGACACTCGACCATTTCACGATTTCGCTACATTCGACTTTGTTTCCGATGCAATGACGATTTGTCGATGTGAACGCATCGGAAATGTGTTTTTTCATAAAAGTCGGAAATTTTCGTCAAATCAGCGTTCGTGATCCTCGAACATCGAAATCGGGAGATTCAACGACGACACTCGACCATTTCACGATTTCGCTACAATTCGACTTTGTTTCCGATGCAATGACGACTTGACGTTATGAACGCATCGGAAATGTGTTTTTTCATAAAAGTAGGACATTTTCGTCAAATCAGCGTTTTTGACCCTCAAACATCGAGATTTCGAGAATAAACGACGACACTCGACCATTTCACGATTTCGCTACATTCGACTTTGTTTCCGATGCAATGACGATTTGTCGTTGTGAACGCATCGAAAATGTGTTTTTTCATAAAAGTCGGACATTTGCGTCAAATCAGCGTTTTTGACCCTCGAACATCGAGATTTCGAGAATAAACAACGACACTCGACCATTTCACGATTTCACTAAAATTCGACAAAGTTTCCGACACAATGACGATTTGGCGTCGTAAAAGCCTCGGAAATGTGTTTTTTCATGAATATCGGAAATTTTCGTAAAATCAGCGTTTTTGACCCTCGAACATCGTCATCGTGAGATTCAACGACGGCACTCGACCATTTCACGATTTCGCTACATTCGACTTTGTTTCCGATGCAATGACAATTTGTCGTCGTGAAAGCCTCGGAAATGTGTTTTTTCATAAAAGTCGGAAATTTTCGTCAAATCAGCGTTTGTGACCCTCGAACTTCGAAATCGTGAGATTCAACGATGACACTCGACCATTTCACGATTTCGCTACAATTCGCCTTTGTTTCCGATGCAATGACGACTTGACGTTATGAACGCATCGGAAATGTGTTTTTTCATAAAAGTAGGACATTTTCGTCAAATCAGCGTTTTTGACCCTCAAACATCGAGATTTCGAGAATAAACGACGACACTCGACCATTTCACGATTTCGCTACATTCGACTTTGTTTCCGATGCAATGACGATTTGTCGTTGTGAACGCATCGAAAATGTGTTTTTTCATAAAAGTCGGACATTTTCGTCAAATCAGCGTTTATGACCCTCGAACATCGAGATTTCGAGAATAAACGACGACACTCGACCATTTCACGATTTCGCTACATTCGACTTTGTTTCCGATGCAATGACGATTTGTCGTTGTGAACGCATCGGAAATGTGTTTTTTCATAAAAATCGGAACTTTTCGTCAAATCAGCGTTTTTGACCCTCGAACATCGAGATTTCGAGAATAAACGACGACAATCGACCATTTTACGATTTCACTAAAATTCGACAAAGTTTCCGACACTATGAGGATTTGTCGTCGTAAAAGCCTCGGAAATGTGTTTTTTCATGAAAATCGGAAATTTTCGTCAAATCAGCGTTTTTGACCCTCGAACATCGACATCGTGAGATTCAACGACGACACTCGACCATTTCACGATTTCGCTACATTCGAATTTCTTTCCAATGCAATGACGATTTGTCGTTGTGAACGCATTGGAAATGTGTTTTTTCATGAAAGTCGGAAATTTTCGTCAAATCAGCGTTTTTGACCCTCGAACATCGTCATCGTGAGATTCAACGACGGCACTCGACCATTTCACGATTTCGCTACATTCGACTTTGTTTCCGATGCAATGACGATTTGTCGTCGTGAAAGCCTCGGAAATGTGTTTTTTCATAAAAGTCGGAAATATTCGTAAAATCAGCGTTTTTGACCCTCGAACATCGTCATCGTGAGATTCAACGACGGCACTCGACCATTTCACGATTTCGCTACATTCGACTTTGTTTCCGATGCAATGACGATTTGTCGTCGTGAAAGCCTCGGAAATGTGTTTTTTCATAAAAGTCGGAAATATTCGTAAAATCAGCGTTTGTGATCCTCGAACATCGAAATCGTGAGATTCCACGATGACACTCGACCATTTCACTATTTCGCTACAAGTCGACTTTGTTTCGGATGCAATGACGATTCGTCGTCGTGAAAGCCTCGGAAATATGATTTTTTATGAATGTCGGAAATTTTCGTCAAATCAGCGTTTTTGACCCTCGAACATCGACATCGTGAGATTCAACGACAACACTCGACCATTTCACGATTTCGCTACAATTCGACTTTTTTTCCGATGCAATGACGATTTGTCGTCGTGAAAGCCTCGGAAATGTGTTTTTTCATAAAAATCGGAAATTTTCGTCAAATCAGCGTTTTTGACCCTCGAACATCGAGATTTCGAGAATAAACAACGACACTCGACCATTTCACGATTTCGCTACATTCGACTTTGTTTCCGATGCAATGACGATTTGTCGTCGTGAAATCCTCGGAAATATGATTTTTCATGAAAGTCGGAAATTTTCGTCAAATCAGCGTTTTTGACCCTCGAACATCGATATCGTGAGATTCAACGACGACACTCGACCATTTCACGATTTCGCTACAATTCGACTTTGTTTCCGATGCAATGACGATTTGTCGTTGTGAACGCATCGGAAACGTGATTTTTCATCGAAGGCGGAAATTTTCGTCAAATCAGCGTTCGTGATCCTCGAACATCGAAATCGTGAGATTCAACGACGACACTCGACCATTTCACGATTTCGCTACAATTCGACTTTGTTTCCGATGCAATGACGATTTGTCGTTGTGAACGCATCGGAAACGTGATTTTTCATCGAAGGCGGAAATTTTCGTCAAATCAGCGTTCGTGATCCTCGAACATCGAAATCGTGAGATTCAACGACGACACTCGACCATTTCACGATTTCGCTACATTCAACTTTGTTTCCGATGCAATGACGATTCGTCGTCGTGAAAGCCTCGGAAATATGATTTTTCATAAAAGTAGGACATTTTCGTCAAATCAGCGTTTTTGACCCTCAAACATCGAGATTTCGAGAATAAACGACGACACTCGACCATTTCACGATTTCGCTACATTCGACTTTGTTTCCGATGCAATGACGATTTGTCGTTGTGAACGCATCGAAAATGTGTTTTTTCATAAAAGTCGGACATTTGCGTCAAATCAGCGTTTTTGACCCTCGAACATCGAGATTTCGAGAATAAACAACGACACTCGACCATTTCACGATTTCACTAAAATTCGACAAAGTTTCCGACACAATGACGATTTGGCGTCGTAAAAGCCTCGGAAATGTGTTTTTTCATGAATATCGGAAATTTTCGTAAAATCAGCGTTTTTGACCCTCGAACATCGTCATCGTGAGATTCAACGACGGCACTCGACCATTTCACGATTTCGCTACATTCGACTTTGTTTCCGATGCAATGACAATTTGTCGTCGTGAAAGCCTCGGAAATGTGTTTTTTCATAAAAGTCGGAAATTTTCGTCAAATCAGCGTTTGTGACCCTCGAACTTCGAAATCGTGAGATTCAACGATGACACTCGACCATTTCACGATTTCGCTACAATTCGCCTTTGTTTCCGATGCAATGACGACTTGACGTTATGAACGCATCGGAAATGTGTTTTTTCATAAAAGTAGGACATTTTCGTCAAATCAGCGTTTTTGACCCTCAAACATCGAGATTTCGAGAATAAACGACGACACTCGACCATTTCACGATTTCGCTACATTCGACTTTGTTTCCGATGCAATGACGATTTGTCGTTGTGAACGCATCGAAAATGTGTTTTTTCATAAAAGTCGGACATTTTCGTCAAATCAGCGTTTATGACCCTCGAACATCGAGATTTCGAGAATAAACGACGACACTCGACCATTTCACGATTTCGCTACATTCGACTTTGTTTCCGATGCAATGACGATTTGTCGTTGTGAACGCATCGGAAATGTGTTTTTTCATAAAAATCGGAACTTTTCGTCAAATCAGCGTTTTTGACCCTCGAACATCGAGATTTCGAGAATAAACGACGACAATCGACCATTTTACGATTTCACTAAAATTCGACAAAGTTTCCGACACTATGAGGATTTGTCGTCGTAAAAGCCTCGGAAATGTGTTTTTTCATGAAAATCGGAAATTTTCGTCAAATCAGCGTTTTTGACCCTCGAACATCGACATCGTGAGATTCAACGACGACACTCGACCATTTCACGATTTCGCTACATTCGAATTTCTTTCCAATGCAATGACGATTTGTCGTTGTGAACGCATTGGAAATGTGTTTTTTCATGAAAGTCGGAAATTTTCGTCAAATCAGCGTTTTTGACCCTCGAACATCGTCATCGTGAGATTCAACGACGGCACTCGACCATTTCACGATTTCGCTACATTCGACTTTGTTTCCGATGCAATGACGATTTGTCGTCGTGAAAGCCTCGGAAATGTGTTTTTTCATAAAAGTCGGAAATATTCGTAAAATCAGCGTTTTTGACCCTCGAACATCGTCATCGTGAGATTCAACGACGGCACTCGACCATTTCACGATTTCGCTACATTCGACTTTGTTTCCGATGCAATGACGATTTGTCGTCGTGAAAGCCTCGGAAATGTGTTTTTTCATAAAAGTCGGAAATATTCGTAAAATCAGCGTTTGTGATCCTCGAACATCGAAATCGTGAGATTCCACGATGACACTCGACCATTTCACTATTTCGCTACAAGTCGACTTTGTTTCGGATGCAATGACGATTCGTCGTCGTGAAAGCCTCGGAAATATGATTTTTTATGAATGTCGGAAATTTTCGTCAAATCAGCGTTTTTGACCCTCGAACATCGACATCGTGAGATTCAACGACAACACTCGACCATTTCACGATTTCGCTACAATTCGACTTTTTTTCCGATGCAATGACGATTTGTCGTCGTGAAAGCCTCGGAAATGTGTTTTTTCATAAAAATCGGAAATTTTCGTCAAATCAGCGTTTTTGACCCTCGAACATCGAGATTTCGAGAATAAACAACGACACTCGACCATTTCACGATTTCGCTACATTCGACTTTGTTTCCGATGCAATGACGATTTGTCGTCGTGAAATCCTCGGAAATATGATTTTTCATGAAAGTCGGAAATTTTCGTCAAATCAGCGTTTTTGACCCTCGAACATCGATATCGTGAGATTCAACGACGACACTCGACCATTTCACGATTTCGCTACAATTCGACTTTGTTTCCGATGCAATGACGATTTGTCGTTGTGAACGCATCGGAAACGTGATTTTTCATCGAAGGCGGAAATTTTCGTCAAATCAGCGTTCGTGATCCTCGAACATCGAAATCGTGAGATTCAACGACGACACTCGACCATTTCACGATTTCGCTACAATTCGACTTTGTTTCCGATGCAATGACGATTTGTCGTTGTGAACGCATCGGAAACGTGATTTTTCATCGAAGGCGGAAATTTTCGTCAAATCAGCGTTCGTGATCCTCGAACATCGAAATCGTGAGATTCAACGACGACACTCGACCATTTCACGATTTCGCTACATTCAACTTTGTTTCCGATGCAATGACGATTCGTCGTCGTGAAAGCCTCGGAAATATGATTTTTCATGAATGTCGGAAATTTTCGTCAAATCAGCGTTTTTGACCCTCGAACATCGACATCGTGAGATTCAACGACGACACTCGACCATTTCACGATTTCGCTACATTCGACTTTGTTTCCGATGCAATGACGATTTGTCGATGTGAACGCATCGGAAATGTGTTTTTTCATAAAAGTCGGACATTTTCGTCAAATCAGCGTTCGTGATCCTCGAACATCGAAATCGTGAGATTCAACGACGACACTCGACCATTTCACGATTTCGCTACAATTCGACTTTGTTTCCGATGCAATGACGATTTATCGTTGTGAACGCATCGGAAACGTGATTTTTCATCGAAGGCGGAAATTTTCGTCAAATCAGCGTTCGTGATCCTCGAACATCGAAATCGTGAGATTCAACGACGACACTCGACCATTTCACGATTTCGCTACATTCAACTTTGTTTCCGATGCAATGACGATTCGTCGTCGTGAAAGCCTCGGAAATATGATTTTTCATGAATGTCGGAAATTTTCGTCAAATCAGCGTTTTTGACCCTCGAACATCGACATCGTGAGATTCAACGACGACACTCGACCATTTCACGATTTCGCTACATTCGACTTTGTTTCCGATGCAATGACGATTTGTCGATGTGAACGCATCGGAAATGTGTTTTTTCATAAAAGTCGGAAATTTTCGTCAAATCAGCGTTCGTGATCCTCGAACATCGAAATCGTGAGATTCAACGACGACACTCGACCATTTCACGATTTCGCTACAATTCGACTTTGTTTCCGATGCAATGACGACTTGACGTTATGAACGCATCGGAAATGTGTTTTTTCATAAAAGTAGGACATTTTCGTCAAATCAGCGTTTTTGACCCTCAAACATCGAGATTTCGAGAATAAACGACGACACTCGACCATTTCACGATTTCGCTACATTCGACTTTGTTTCCGATGCAATGACGATTTGTCGTTGTGAACGCATCGAAAATGTGTTTTTTCATAAAAGTCGGACATTTTCGTCAAATCAGCGTTTTTGACCCTCGAACATCGAGATTTCGAGAATAAACAACGACACTCGACCATTTCACGATTTCACTAAAATTCGACAAAGTTTCCGACACTATGAGGATTTGTCGTCGTAAAAGCCTCGGAAATGTGTTTTTTCATGAAAATCGGAAATTTTCGTCAAATCAGCGTTTTTGACCCTCGAACATCGACATCGTGAGATTTAACGACGACACTCGACCATTTCACGATTTCGCTACATTCGACTTTGTTTCCGATGCAATGACGATTTGTCGTCGTGAAAGCCTCGGAAATGTGTTTTTTCATAAAAGTCGGAAATTTTCGTCAAATCAGCGTTTGTGACCCTCGAACTTCGAAATCGTGAGATTCAACGATGACACTCGACCATTTCACGATTTCGCTACAATTCGACTTTGTTTCCGATGCAATGACGACTTGACGTTATGAACGCATCGGAAATGTGTTTTTTCATAAAAGTAGGACATTTTCATCAAATCAGCGTTTTTGACCCTCAAACATCGAGATTTCGAGAATAAACGACGACACTCGACCATTTCACGATTTCGCTACATTCGACTTTGTTTCCGATGCAATGACGATTTGTCGTCGTGAAATCCTCGGAAATATGATTTTTCATGTAAGTCGGAAATTTTCGTCAAATCAGCGTTTTTGAACCTCGAACATCGATATCGTGAGAATCAACGACGACACTCGACCATTTCACGATTTCGCTACAATTCGACTTTGTTTCCGATGCAATGACGATTTGTCGTCGTGAACGCATCGGAAACGTGATTTTTCATCAAAGTCGGAAATTTTCGTCAAATCAGCGTTTGTGATCCTCGAACATCGTCATCGTGAGATTCAACGACGACACTCGACCATTGTACGATTTCACTAAAATTCGACAAAGTTTCCGACACAATGACGATTTGGCGTCGTAAAAGCCTCGGAAATGTGTTTTTTCATGAAAATCGGAAATTTTGGTAAAATCAGCGTTTTTGACCCTGGAACATCGTCATCGTGAGATTCAACGACGGCACTCGACCATTTCACGATTTCGCTACATTCGACTTTGTTTCCGATGCAATGACGATTTGGCGTCGTAAAAGCCTCGGAAATGTGTTTTTTCATGAATATCGGAAATTTTCGTAAAATCAGCGTTTTTGACCCTCGAACATCGTCATCGTGAGATTCAACGACGGCACTCGACCATTTCACGATTTCGCTACATTCGACTTTGTTTCCGATGCAATGACAATTTGTCGTCGTGAAAGCCTCGGAAATGTGTTTTTTCATAAAAGTCGGAAATTTTCGTCAAATCAGCGTTTGTGACCCTCGAACTTCGAAATCGTGAGATTCAACGATGACACTCGACCATTTCACGATTTCGCTACAATTCGACTTTGTTTCCGATGCAATGACGACTTGACGTTATGAACGCATCGGAAATGTGTTTTTTCATAAAAGTAGGACATTTTCGTCAAATCAGCGTTTTTGACCCTCAAACATCGAGATTTCGAGAATAAACGACGACACTCGACCATTTCACGATTTCGCTACATTCGACTTTGTTTCCGATGCAATGACGATTTGTCGTTGTGAACGCATCGGAAATGTGTTTTTTCATAAAAATCGGAACTTTTCGTCAAATCAGCGTTTTTGACCCTCGAACATCGAGATTTCGAGAATAAACAACGACACTCGACCATTTCGCGATTTCGCTACATTCGACTTTGTTTCGGATGCAATGACGATTCGTCGTCGTGAAAGCCTCGGAAATATGATTTTTCATGAATGTCGGAAATTTTCGTCAAATCAGCGTTTTTGACCCTCGAACATCGACATCGTGAGATTCAACGACGACACTCGACCATTTCACGATTTCGCTACAATTCGACTTTGTTTCCGATGCAATGACGATTTGTCGTTGTGAACGCATCGGAAATGTGTTTTTTCATAAAAATCGGAACTTTTCGTCAAATCAGCGTTTTTGACTCTCGAACATCGAGATTTCGAGAATAAACAACGACACTCGACCATTTCGCGATTTCGCTACATTCGACTTTGTTTCGGATGCAATGACGATTCGTCGTCGTGAAAGCCTCGGAAATATGATTTTTCATGAATGTCGAAAATTTTCGTCAAATCAGCGTTTTTGACCCTCGAACATCGACATCGTGAGATTCAACGACGACACTCGACCATTTCACGATTTCGCTACAATTCGACTTTGTTTCCGATGCAATGACGATTTGTCGTTGTGAACGCATCGGAAACGTGATTTTTCATCAAAGTCGGAAATTTTCGTCAAATCAGCGTTTTTGACCCTCGAACATCGTCATCGTGAGATTCAACGACGACACTCGACCATTGTACGATTTCACTAAAATTCGACAAAGTTTCCGACACAATGACGATTTGGCGTCGTAAAAGCCTCGGAAATGTGTTTTTTCATGAAAATCGGAAATTTTGGTAAAATCAGCGTTTTTGACCCTCGAACATCGTCATCGTGAGATTCAACGACGGCACTCGACCATTTCACGATTTCGCTACATTCGACTTTGTTTCCGATGCAATGACGATTTGTCGTCGTGAAAGCCTCGGAAATGTGTTTTTTCATAAAAGTCGGAAATTTTCGTCAAATCAGCGTTTGTGACCCTCGAACATCGAAATCGTGAGATTCATCGACGACGCTCGACCATTTCACGATATCGCTACAATTCGACTTTGTTTCCGATGCAATGACGACTTGACGTTATGAACGCATCGGAAATGTGTTTTTTCATAAAAGTAGGACATTTTCGTCAAATCAGCGTTTTTGACCCTCAAACATCGAGATTTCGAGAATAAACGACGACACTCGACCATTTCACGATTTCGCTACATTCGACTTTGTTTCCGATGCAATGACGATTTGTCGTCGTGAAATCCTCGGAAATATGATTTTTCATGTAAGTCGGAAATTTTCGTCAAATCAGCGTTTTTGAACCTCGAACATCGAGATTTCGAGAATAAACAACGACACTCGACCATTTCACGATTTCGCTACATTCGACTTTGTTTCGGATGCAATGACGATTCGTCGTCGTGAAAGCCTCGGAAATATGATTTTTCATGAATGTCGGAAATTTTCGTCAAATCAGCGTTTTTGACCCTCGAACATCGACATCGTGAGATTCAACGACGACACTCGACCATTTCACGATTTCGCTACAATTCGACTTTGTTTCCAATGCAATGACGATTTGTCGTTGTGAACGCATCGGAAACGTGATTTTTAATCAAAGTCGGAAATTTTCGTCAAATCAGCGTTTTTGACGCTCGAACATCGTCATCGTGAGATTCAACGACGACACTCGACCATTTCACGATTTCACTAAAATTCGACAAAGTTTCCGACACAATGACGATTTGGCGTCGTAAAAGCGTCGGAAATGTGTTTTTTCATGAATATCGGAAATTTTCGTAAAATCAGCGTTTTTGACCCTCGAACATCGTCATCGTGAGATTCAACGACGGCACTCGACCATTTCACGATTTCGCTACATTCGACTTTGTTTCCGATGCAATGACAATTTGTCGTCGTGAAAGCCTCGGAAATGTGTTTTTTCATAAAAGTCGGAAATTTTCGTCAAATCAGCGTTTGTGACCCTCGAACTTCGAAATCGTGAGATTCAACGATGACACTCGACCATTTCACGATTTCGCTACAATTCGCCTTTGTTTCCGATGCAATGACGACTTGACGTTATGAACGCATCGGAAATGTGTTTTTTCATAAAAGTAGGACATTTTCGTCAAATCAGCGTTTTTGACCCTCAAACATCGAGATTTCGAGAATAAACGACGACACTCGACCATTTCACGATTTCGCTACATTCGACTTTGTTTCCGATGCAATGACGATTTGTCGTTGTGAACGCATCGAAAATGTGTTTTTTCATAAAAGTCGGACATTTTCGTCAAATCAGCGTTTATGACCCTCGAACATCGAGATTTCGAGAATAAACGACGACACTCGACCATTTCACGATTTCGCTACATTCGACTTTGTTTCCGATGCAATGACGATTTGTCGTTGTGAACGCATCGGAAATGTGTTTTTTCATAAAAATCGGAACTTTTCGTCAAATCAGCGTTTTTGACCCTCGAACATCGAGATTTCGAGAATAAACGACGACAATCGACCATTTTACGATTTCACTAAAATTCGACAAAGTTTCCGACACTATGAGGATTTGTCGTCGTAAAAGCCTCGGAAATGTGTTTTTTCATGAAAATCGGAAATTTTCGTCAAATCAGCGTTTTTGACCCTCGAACATCGTCATCGTGAGATTCAACGACGACACTCGACCATTTCACGATTTCACTAAAATTCGACAAAGTTTCCGACACAATGACGATTTGGCGTCGTAAAAGCCTCGGAAATGTGTTTTTTCATGAATATCGGAAATTTTCGTAAAATCAGCGTTTTTGACCCTCGAACATCGTCATCGTGAGATTCAACGACGGCACTCGACCATTTCACGATTTCGCTACATTCGACTTTGTTTCCGATGCAATGACAATTTGTCGTCGTGAAAGCCTCGGAAATGTGTTTTTTCATAAAAGTCGGAAATTTTGGTCAAATCAGCGTTTGTGACCCTCGAACTTCGAAATCGTGAGATTCAACGATGACACTCGACCATTTCACGATTTCGCTACAATTCGCCTTTGTTTCCGATGCAATGACGACTTGACGTTATGAACGCATCGGAAATGTGTTTTTTCATAAAAGTAGGACATTTTCGTCAAATCAGCGTTTTTGACCCTCAAACATCGAGATTTCGAGAATAAACGACGACACTCGACCATTTCACGATTTCGCTACATTCGACTTTGTTTCCGATGCAATGACGATTTGTCGTTGTGAACGCATCGAAAATGTGTTTTTTCATAAAAGTCGGACATTTTCGTCAAATCAGCGTTTATGACCCTCGAACATCGAGATTTCGAGAATAAACGACGACACTCGACCATTTCACGATTTCGCTACATTCGACTTTGTTTCCGATGCAATGACGATTTGTCGTTGTGAACGCATCGGAAATGTGTTTTTTCATAAAAATCGGAACTTTTCGTCAAATCAGCGTTTTTGACCCTCGAACATCGAGATTTCGAGAATAAACGACGACAATCGACCATTTTACGATTTCACTAAAATTCGACAAAGTTTCCGACACTATGAGGATTTGTCGTCGTAAAAGCCTCGGAAATGTGTTTTTTCATGAAAATCGGAAATTTTCGTCAAATCAGCGTTTTTGACCCTCGAACATCGACATCGTGAGATTCAACGACGACACTCGACCATTTCACGATTTCGCTACATTCGACTTTCTTTCCAATGCAATGACGATTTGTCGTTGTGAACGCATTGGAAATGTGTTTTTTCATGAAAGTCGGAAATTTTCGTCAAATCAGCGTTTTTGACCCTCGAACATCGTCATCGTGAGATTCAACGACGGCACTCGACCATTTCACGATTTCGCTACATTCGACTTTGTTTCCGATGCAATGACGATTTGTCGTCGTGAAAGCCTCGGAAATGTGTTTTTTCATACAAGTCGGAAATATTCGTAAAATCAGCGTTTGTGATCCTCGAACATCGAAATCGTGAGATTCCACGATGACACTCGACCATTTCACTATTTCGCTACAATTCGACTTTGTTTCGGATGCAATGACGATTTGTCGTCGTGAAATCCTCGGAAATATGATTTTTCATGAAAGTCGGAAATTTTCGTCAAATCAGCGTTTTTGACCCTCGAACATCGATATCGTGAGATTCAACGACGACACTCGACCATTTCACGATTTCGCTACAATTCGACTTTGTTTCCGATGCAATGACGATTTGTCGTTGTGAACGCATCGGAAACGTGATTTTTCATCGAAGGCGGAAATTTTCGTCAAATCAGCGTTCGTGATCCTCGAACATCGAAATCGTGAGATTCAACGACGACACTCGACCATTTCACGATTTCGCTACAATTCGACTTTGTTTCCGATGCAATGACGATTTGTCGTTGTGAACGCATCGGAAACGTGATTTTTCATCGAAGGCGGAAATTTTCGTCAAATCAGCGTTCGTGATCCTCGAACATCGAAATCGTGAGATTCAACGACGACACTCGACCATTTCACGATTTCGCTACATTCAACTTTGTTTCCGATGCAATGACGATTCGTCGTCGTGAAAGCCTCGGAAATATGATTTTTCATGAATGTCGGAAATTTTCGTCAAATCAGCGTTTTTGACCCTCGAACATCGACATCGTGAGATTCAACGACGACACTCGACCATTTCACGATTTCGCTACATTCGACTTTGTTTCCGATGCAATGACGATTTGTCGATGTGAACGCATCGGAAATGTGTTTTTTCATAAAAGTCGGACATTTTCGTCAAATCAGCGTTCGTGATCCTCGAACATCGAAATCGTGAGATTCAACGACGACACTCGACCATTTCACGATTTCGCTACAATTCGACTTTGTTTCCGATGCAATGACGATTTATCGTTGTGAACGCATCGGAAACGTGATTTTTCATCGAAGGCGGAAATTTTCGTCAAATCAGCGTTCGTGATCCTCGAACATCGAAATCGTGAGATTCAACGACGACACTCGACCATTTCACGATTTCGCTACATTCAACTTTGTTTCCGATGCAATGACGATTCGTCGTCGTGAAAGCCTCGGAAATATGATTTTTCATGAATGTCGGAAATTTTCGTCAAATCAGCGTTTTTGACCCTCGAACATCGACATCGTGAGATTCAACGACGACACTCGACCATTTCACGATTTCGTTACATTCGACTTTGTTTCCGATGCAATGACGATTTGTCGATGTGAACGCATCGGAAATGTGTTTTTTCATAAAAGTCGGAAATTTTCGTCAAATCAGCGTTCGTGATCCTCGAACATCGAAATCGTGAGATTCAACGACGAGACTCGACCATTTCACGATTTCGCTACAATTCGACTTTGTTTCCGATGCAATGACGACTTGACGTTATGAACGCATCGGAAATGTGTTTTTTCATAAAAGTAGGACATTTTCGTCAAATCAGCGTTTTTGACCCTCAAACATCGAGATTTCGAGAATAAACGACGACACTCGACCATTTCACGATTTCGCTACATTCGACTTTGTTTCCGATGCAATGACGATTTGTCGTTGTGAACGCATCGAAAATGTGTTTTTTCATAAAAGTCGGACATTTTCGTCAAATCAGCGTTTTTGACCCTCGAACATCGAGATTTCGAGAATAAACAACGACACTCGACCATTTCACGATTTCACTAAAATTCGACAAAGTTTCCGACACTATGAGGATTTGTCGTCGTAAAAGCCTCGGAAATGTGTTTTTTCATGAAAATCGGAAATTTTCGTCAAATCAGCGTTTTTGACCCTCGAACATCGACATCGTGAGATTTAACGACGACACTCGACCATTTCACGATTTCGCTACATTCGACTTTGTTTCCGATGCAATGACGATTTGTCGTCGTGAAAGCCTCGGAAATGTGTTTTTTCATAAAAGTCGGAAATTTTCGTCAAATCAGCGTTTGTGACCCTCGAACTTCGAAATCGTGAGATTCAACGATGACACTCGACCATTTCACGATTTCGCTACAATTCGACTTTGTTTCCGATGCAATGACGACTTGACGTTATGAACGCATCGGAAATGTGTTTTTTCATAAAAGTAGGACATTTTCATCAAATCAGCGTTTTTGACCCTCAAACATCGAGATTTCGAGAATAAACGACGACACTCGACCATTTCACGATTTCGCTACATTCGACTTTGTTTCCGATGCAATGACGATTTGTCGTCGTGAAATCCTCGGAAATATGATTTTTCATGTAAGTCGGAAATTTTCGTCAAATCAGCGTTCGTGATCCTCGAACATCGAAATCGTGAGATTCAACGACGACACTCGACCATTTCACGATTTCGCTACAATTCGACTTTGTTTCCGATGCAATGACGATTTATCGTTGTGAACGCATCGGAAACGTGATTTTTCATCGAAGGCGGAAATTTTCGTCAAATCAGCGTTCGTGATCCTCGAACATCGAAATCGTGAGATTCAACGACGACACTCGACCCTTTCACGATTTCGCTACATTCAACTTTGTTTCCGATGCAATGACGATTCGTCGTCGTGAAAGCCTCGGAAATATGATTTTTCATGAATGACGGAAATTTTCGTCAAATCAGCGTTTTTGACCCTCGAACATCGATATCGTGAGATTCAACGACGACACTCGACCATTTCACGATTTCGCTACAATTCGACTTTGTTTCCGATGCAATGACGATTTGTCGTTGTGAACGCATCGGAAACGTGATTTTTCATCGAAGGCGGAAATTTTCGTCAAATCAGCGTTCGTGATCCTCGAACATCGAAATCGTGAGATTCAACGACGACACTCGACCATTTCACGATTTCGCTACAATTCGACTTTGTTTCCGATGCAATGACGATTTGTCGTTGTGAACGCATCGGAAACGTGATTTTTCATCGAAGGCGGAAATTTTCGTCAAATCAGCGTTCGTGATCCTCGAACATCGAAATCGTGAGATTCAACGACGACACTCGACCATTTCACGATTTCGCTACATTCAACTTTGTTTCCGATGCAATGACGATTCGTCGTCGTGAAAGCCTCGGAAATATGATTTTTCATGAATGTCGGAAATTTTCGTCAAATCAGCGTTTTTGACCCTCGAACATCGACATCGTGAGATTCAACGACGACACTCGACCATTTCACGATTTCGCTACATTCGACTTTGTTTCCGATGCAATGACGATTTGTCGATGTGAACGCATCGGAAATGTGTTTTTTCATAAAAGTCGGACATTTTCGTCAAATCAGCGTTCGTGATCCTCGAACATCGAAATCGTGAGATTCAACGACGACACTCGACCATTTCACGATTTCGCTACAATTCGACTTTGTTTCCGATGCAATGACGATTTATCGTTGTGAACGCATCGGAAACGTGATTTTTCATCGAAGGCGGAAATTTTCGTCAAATCAGCGTTCGTGATCCTCGAACATCGAAATCGTGAGATTCAACGACGACACTCGACCATTTCACGATTTCGCTACATTCAACTTTGTTTCCGATGCAATGACGATTCGTCGTCGTGAAAGCCTCGGAAATATGATTTTTCATGAATGTCGGAAATTTTCGTCAAATCAGCGTTTTTGACCCTCGAACATCGACATCGTGAGATTCAACGACGACACTCGACCATTTCACGATTTCGCTACAATTCGACTTTGTTTCCGATGCAATGACGATTTGTCGTCGTGAACGCATCGGAAACGTGATTTTTCATCAAAGTCGGAAATTTTCGTCAAATCAGCGTTTGTGATCCTCGAACATCGTCATCGTGAGATTCAACGACAACACTCGACCATTGTACGATTTCACTAAAATTCGACAAAGTTTCCGACACAATGACGATTTGGCGTCGTAAAAGCCTCGGAAATGTGTTTTTTCATGAAAATCGGAAATTTTGGTAAAATCAGCGTTTTTGACCCTGGAACATCGTCATCGTGAGATTCAACGACGGCACTCGACCATTTCACGATTTCGCTACATTCGACTTTGTTTCCGATGCAATGACGATTTGGCGTCGTAAAAGCCTCGGAAATGTGTTTTTTCATGAATATCGGAAATTTTCGTAAAATCAGCGTTTTTGACCCTCGAACATCGTCATCGTGAGATTCAACGACGGCACTCGACCATTTCACGATTTCGCTACATTCGACTTTGTTTCCGATGCAATGACAATTTGTCGTCGTGAAAGCCTCGGAAATGTGTTTTTTCATAAAAGTCGGAAATTTTCGTCAAATCAGCGTTTGTGACCCTCGAACTTCGAAATCGTGAGATTCAACGATGACACTCGACCATTTCACGATTTCGCTACAATTCGACTTTGTTTCCGATGCAATGACGACTTGACGTTATGAACGCATCGGAAATGTGTTTTTTCATAAAAGTAGGACATTTTCGTCAAATCAGCGTTTTTGACCCTCAAACATCGAGATTTCGAGAATAAACGACGACACTCGACCATTTCACGATTTCGCTACATTCGACTTTGTTTCCGATGCAATGACGATTTGTCGTTGTGAACGCATCGAAAATGTGTTTTTTCATAAAAGTCGGACATTTTCGTCAAATCAGCGTTTATGAGCCTCGAACATCGAGATTTCGAGAATAAACGACGACACTCGACCATTTCACGATTTCGCTACATTCGACTTTGTTTCCGATGCAATGACGATTTGTCGTTGTGAACGCATCGGAAATGTGTTTTTTCATAAAAATCGGAACTTTTCGTCAAATCAGCGTTTTTGACCCTCGAACATCGAGATTTCGAGAATAAACAACGACACTCGACCATTTCACGATTTCACTAAAATTCGACAAAGTTTCCGACACTATGAGGATTTGTCGTCGTATAAGCCTCGGAAATGTGTTTTTTCATGAAAATCGGAAATTTTCGTCAAATCAGCGTTTTTGACCCTCGAACATCGACATCGTGAGATTTAACGACGACACTCGACCATTTCACGATTTCGCTACATTCGACTTTGTTTCCGATGCAATGACGATTTGTCGTCGTGAAAGCCTCGGAAATGTGTTTTTTCATAAAAGTCGGAAATTTTTGTCAAATCAGCGTTTGTGATCCTCGAACATCGAAATCGAGAGATTCAACGATGACACTCGACCATCTCACTATTTCGCTACAATTCGACTTTGATTCCGATGCAATGACGATGTGTCGTCGTGACAGCCTCGGAAATGTGATTTTTCATGAATGTCGGAAATTTTCGTCAAATCAGCGTTCGTGATCCTCGAACATCGAAATCGTGAGATACAACGACGACACTCGACCACTTCACGATTTCGCTACAATTCGACTTTGTTTCCGATGCAATGACGATTTGTCGTTGTGAACGCATCGGAAACGTGATTATTCATCAAAGTCGGAAATTTTCGTCAAATCAGCGTTTTTGACACTCGAACATCGAGATTTCGAGAATAAACGACGACAATCGACCATTTTACGATTTCACTAAAATTCGACAAAGTTTCCGACACTATGAGGATTTGTCGTCGTAAAAGCCTCGGAAATGTGTTTTTTCATGAAAATCGGAAATTTTCGTCAAATCAGCGTTTTTGACCCTCGAACATCGACATCGTGAGATTCAACGACGACACTCGACCATTTCACGATTTCGCTACATTCGACTTTGTTTCCGATGCAATGACGATTTGTCGTTGTGAACGCATCGGAAATGTGTTTTTCCATAAAAATCGGAACTTTTCGTCAAATCAGCGTTTTTGACCCTCGAACATCGAGATTTCGAGAATAAACAACGACACTCGACCATTTCACGATTTCACTAAAATTCGACAAAGTTTCCGACACTATGAGGATTTGTCGTCGTAAAAGCCTCGGAAATGTGTTTTCCATAAAAATCGGAACTTTTCGTCAAATCAGCGTTTTTGACCCTCGAACATCGAGATTTCGAGAATAAACAACGACACTCGACCATTTCACGATTTCACTAAAATTCGACAAAGTTTCCGACACTATGAGGATTTGTCGTCGTAAAAGCCTCGGAAATGTGTTTTTTCATAAAAGTCGGAAATTTTTGTCAAATCAGCGTTTGTGATCCTCGAACATCGAAATCGAGAGATTCAACGATGACACTCGACCATCTCACTATTTCGCTACAATTCGACTTTGATTCCGATGCAATGACGATTTGTCGTTGTGAACTCATCGGAAATGTGATTTTTCATGAAAGTCGGAAATTTTCGTCAAATCAGCGTTCGTGATCCTCGAACATCGAAATCGTGACATTCAACGACGACACTCGACCATTTCACGATTTCGCTACAATTCGACTTTGTTTCCGATGCAATGACGATTTGACGTTATGAACGCATCGGAAATGTGTTTTTTGACCCTCGAACATCGACATCGTGAGATTCAAAGACGACACTCGACCATTTCACGATTTCGCTACAATTCGACTTTGTTTCCGATGCAATGACGATTTTTCGTTGTGAACGCATCGGAAATGTGTTTTTTCATGAAAATCGGACATTTTCGTCAAATCAGCGCTTTTGACCCTCGAACATCGAGATTTCGAGAATAAACGACGACACTCGACCATTTCACGATTTCGCTACATTCGACTTTGTTTCCGATGCAATGACGATGTGTCGTCGTGACAGCCTCGGCAATGTGATTTTTCATGAATGTCGGAAATTTTCGTCAAATCAGCGTTCGTGATCCTCGAACATCGAAATCGTGAGATACAACGACGACACTCGACCATTTCACGATTTCACTAAAATTCGACAAAGTTTCCGACACAATGACGATTTGGCGTCGTAAAAGCCTCGGGAATGTGTTTTTTCATGAATATCGGAAATTTTCGTAAAATCAGCGTTTTTGACCCTCGAACATCGACATCGTGAGATTCAACGACGACACTCGACCATTTCACGATTTCGCTACATTCGACTTTGTTTCCGATGCAATGACAATTTGTCGTCGTGAAAGCCTCGGAAATGTGTTTTTTCATAAAAGTCGGAAATTTTCGTCAAATCAGCGTTTGTGACCCTCGAACTTCGAAATCATGAGATTCAACGATGACACTCGACCATTTCACGATTTCGCTACAATTCGACTTTGTTTCCGATGCAATGACGACTTGACGTTATGAACGCATCGGAAATGTGTTTTTTCATAAAAGTAGGACATTTTCGTCAAATCAGCGTTTTTGACCCTCAAACATCGAGATTTCGAGAATAAACGACGACACTCGACCATTTCACGATTTCGCTACATTCGACTTTGTTTCCGATGCAATGACGATTTTTCGTTGTGAACGCATCGGAAATGTGTTTTTTCATGAAAATCGGACATTTTCGTCAAATCAGCGTTCGTGATCCTCGAACATCGAAATCGTGAGATACAACGACGACACTCGACCACTTCACGATTTCGCTACAATTCGACTTTGTTTCCGATGCAATGACGATTTGTCGTTGTGAACGCATCGGAAACGTGATTTTTCATCAAAGTCGGAAATTTTCGTCAAATCAGCGTTTTTGACCCTCGAACATCGAGATTTCGAGAATAAACGACGTCAATCGACCATTTTACGATTTCACTAAAATTCGACAAAGTTTCCGACACTATGAGGATTTGTCGTCGTAAAAGCCTCGGAAATGTGTTTTTTCATGAAAATCGGAAATTTTCGTCAAATCAGCGTTTTTGACCCTCGAACATCGACATCGTGAGATTCAACGACGACACTCGACCATTTCACGATTTCGCTACATTCGACTTTCTTTCCGATGCAATGACGATTTGTCGTTGTGAACGCATTGGAAATGTGTTTTTTCATGAAAGTCGGAAATTTTCGTCAAATCAGCGTTTTTGACCCTCGAACATCGTCATCGTGAGATTCAACGACGGCACTCGACCATTTCACGATTTCGCTACATTCGACTTTGTTTCCGATGCAATGACGATTTGTCGTCGTGAAAACCTCGGAAATGTGTTTTTTCATAAAAATCGGAACTTTTCGTCAAATCAGCGTTTTTGACTCTCGAACATCGAGATTTCGAGAATAAACAACGACACTCGACCATTTCGCGATTTCGCTACATTCGACTTTGTTTCGGATGCAATGACGATTCGTCGTCGTGAAACCCTCGGAAATATGATTTTTCATGAATGTCGGAAATTTTCGTCAAATCAGCGTTTTTGACCCTCGAACATCGACATCGTGAGATTCAACGACGACACTCGACCATTTCACGATTTCGCTACATTCGACTTTGTTTCCGATGCAATGACGATTTGTCGATGTGAACGCATCGGAAATGTGTTTTTTCATAAAAGTCGGAAATTTTCGTCAAATCAGCGTTCGTGATCCTCGAACATCGAAATCGGGAGATTCAACGACGACACTCGACCATTTCACGATTTCGCTACAATTCGACTTTGTTTCCGATGCAATGACGACTTGACGTTATGAACGCATCGGAAATGTGTTTTTTCATAAAAGTAGGACATTTTCGTCAAATCAGCGTTTTTGACCCTCAAACATCGAGATTTCGAGAATAAACGACGACACTCGACCATTTCACGATTTCGATACATTCGACTTTGTTTCCGATGCAATGACGATTTGTCGTTGTGAACGCATCGAAAATGTGTTTTTTCATAAAAGTCGGACATTTGCGTCAAATCAGCGTTTTTGACCCTCGAACATCGAGATTTCGAGAATAAACAACGACACTCGACCATTTCACGATTTCACTAAAATTCGACAAAGTTTCCGACACAATGACGATTTGGCGTCGTAAAAGCCTCGGAAATGTGTTTTTTCATGAATATCGGAAATTTTCGTAAAATCAGCGTTTTTGACCCTCGAACATCGTCATCGTGAGATTCAACGACGGCACTCGACCATTTCACGATTTCGCTACATTCGACTTTGTTTCCGATGCAATGACAATTTGTCGTCGTGAAAGCCTCGGAAATGTGTTTTTTCATAAAAGTCGGAAATTTTCGTCAAATCAGCGTTTGTGACCCTCGAACTTCGAAATCGTGAGATTCAACGATGACACTCGACCATTTCACGATTTCGCTACAATTCGCCTTTGTTTCCGATGCAATGACGACTTGACGTTATGAACGCATCGGAAATGTGTTTTTTCATAAAAGTAGGACATTTTCGTCAAATCAGCGTTTTTGACCCTCAAACATCGAGATTTCGAGAATAAACGACGACACTCGACCATTTCACGATTTCGCTACATTCGACTTTGTTTCCGATGCAATGACGATTTGTCGTTGTGAACGCATCGAAAATGTGTTTTTTCATAAAAGTCGGACATTTTCGTCAATTCAGCGTTTATGACCCTCGAACATCGAGATTTCGAGAATAAACGACGACACTCGACCATTTCACGATTTCGCTACATTCGACTTTGTTTCCGATGCAATGACGATTTGTCGTTGTGAACGCATCGGAAATGTGTTTTTTCATAAAAATCGGAACTTTTCGTCAAATCAGCGTTTTTGACCCTCGAACATCGAGATTTCGAGAATAAACGACGACAATCGACCATTTTACGATTTCACTAAAATTCGACAAAGTTTCCGACACTATGAGGATTTGTCGTCGTAAAAGCCTCGGAAATGTGTTTTTTCATGAAAATCGGAAATTTTCGTCAAATCAGCGTTTTTGACCCTCGAACATCGACATCGTGAGATTCAACGACGACACTCGACCATTTCACGATTTCGCTACATTCGACTTTCTTTCCAATGCAATGACGATTTGTCGTTGTGAACGCATTGGAAATGTGTTTTTTCATGAAAGTCGGAAATTTTCGTCAAATCAGCGTTTTTGACCCTCGAACATCGTCATCGTGAGATTCAACGACGGCACTCGACCATTTCACGATTTCGCTACATTCGACTTTGTTTCCGATGCAATGACGATTTGTCGTCGTGAAAGCCTCGGAAATGTGTTTTTTCATAAAAGTCGGAAATATTCGTAAAATCAGCGTTTTTGACCCTCGAACATCGTCATCGTGAGATTCAACGACGGCACTCGACCATTTCACGATTTCGCTACATTCGACTTTGTTTCCGATGCAATGACGATTTGTCGTCGTGAAAGCCTCGGAAATGTGTTTTTTCATAAAAGTCGGAAATATTCGTAAAATCAGCGTTTGTGATCCTCGAACATCGAAATCGTGAGATTCCACGATGACACTCGACCATTTCACTATTTCGCTACAATTCGACTTTGTTTCGGATGCAATGACGATTCGTCGTCGTGAAAGCCTCGGAAATATGATTTTTTATGAATGTCGGAAATTTTCATCAAATCAGCGTTTTTGACCCTCGAACATCGACATCGTGAGATTCAACGACAACACTCGACCATTTCACGATTTCGCTACAATTCGACTTTTTTTCCGATGCAATGACGATTTGTCGTCGTGAAAGCCTCGGAAATGTGTTTTTTCATAAAAATCGGAAATTTTCGTCAAATCAGCGTTTTTGACCCTCGAACATCGAGATTTCGAGAATAAACAACGACACTCGACCATTTCACGATTTCGCTACATTCGACTTTGTTTCCGATGCAATGACGATTTGTCGTCGTGAAATCCTCGGAAATATGATTTTTCATGAAAGTCGGAAATTTTCGTCAAATCAGCGTTTTTGACCCTCGAACATCGATATCGTGAGATTCAACGACGACACTCGACCATTTCACGATTTCGCTACAATTCGACTTTGTTTCCGATGCAATGACGATTTGTCGTTGTGAACGCATCGGAAACGTGATTTTTCATCGAAGGCGGAAATTTTCGTCAAATCAGCGTTCGTGATCCTCGAACATCGAAATCGTGAGATTCAACGACGACACTCGACCATTTCACGATTTCGCTACAATTCGACTTTGTTTCCGATGCAATGACGATTTGTCGTTGTGAACGCATCGGAAACGTGATTTTTCATCGAAGGCGGAAATTTTCGTCAAATCAGCGTTCGTGATCCTCGAACATCGAAATCGTGAGATTCAACGACGACACTCGACCATTTCACGATTTCGCTACATTCAACTTTGTTTCCGATGCAATGACGATTCGTCGTCGTGAAAGCCTCGGAAATATGATTTTTCATGAATGTCGGAAATTTTCGTCAAATCAGCGTTTTTGACCCTCGAACATCGACATCGTGAGATTCAACGACGACACTCGACCATTTCACGATTTCGCTACATTCGACTTTGTTTCCGATGCAATGACGATTTGTCGATGTGAACGCATCGGAAATGTGTTTTTTCATAAAAGTCGGACATTTTCGTCAAATCAGCGTTCGTGATCCTCGAACATCGAAATCGTGAGATTCAACGACGACACTCGACCATTTCACGATTTCGCTACAATTCGACTTTGTTTCCGATGCAATGACGATTTATCGTTGTGAACGCATCGGAAACGTGATTTTTCATCGAAGGCGGAAATTTTCGTCAAATCAGCGTTCGTGATCCTCGAACATCGAAATCGTGAGATTCAACGACGACACTCGACCATTTCACGATTTCGCTACATTCAACTTTGTTTCCGATGCAATGACGATTCGTCGTCGTGAAAGCCTCGGAAATATGATTTTTCATGAATGTCGGAAATTTTCGTCAAATCAGCGTTTTTGACCCTCGAACATCGACATCGTGAGATTCAACGACGACACTCGACCATTTCACGATTTCGCTACATTCGACTTTGTTTCCGATGCAATGACGATTTGTCGATGTGAACGCATCGGAAATGTGTTTTTTCATAAAAGTCGGAAATTTTCGTCAAATCAGCGTTCGTGATCCTCGAACATCGAAATCGTGAGATTCAACGACGACACTCGACCATTTCACGATTTCGCTACAATTCGACTTTGTTTCCGATGCAATGACGACTTGACGTTATGAACGCATCGGAAATGTGTTTTTTCATAAAAGTAGGACATTTTCGTCAAATCAGCGTTTTTGACCCTCAAACATCGACATCGTGAGATTTAACGACGACACTCGACCATTTCACGATTTCGCTACATTCGACTTTGTTTCCGATGCAATGACGATTTGTCGTCGTGAAAGCCTCGGAAATGTGTTTTTTCATAAAAGTCGGAAATTTTCGTCAAATCAGCGTTTGTGACCCTCGAACTTCGAAATCGTGAGATTCAACGATGACACTCGACCATTTCACGATTTCGCTACAATTCGACTTTGTTTCCGATGCAATGACGACTTGACGTTATGAACGCATCGGAAATGTGTTTTTTCATAAAAGTAGGACATTTTCATCAAATCAGCGTTTTTGACCGTCAAACATCGAGATTTCGAGAATAAACGACGACACTCGACCATTTCACGATTTCGCTACATTCGACTTTGTTTCCGATGCAATGACGATTTGTCGTCGTGAAATCCTCGGAAATATGATTTTTCATGTAAGTCGGAAATTTTCGTTAAATCAGCGTTTTTGAACCTCGAACATCGATATCGTGAGAATCAACGACGACACTCGACCATTTCACGATTTCGCTACAATTCGACTTTGTTTCCGATGCAATGACGATTTGTCGTCGTGAACGCATCGGAAACGTGATTTTTCATCAAAGTCGGAAATTTTCGTCAAATCAGCGTTTGTGATCCTCGAACATCGTCATCGTGAGATTCAACGACGACACTCGACCATTGTACGATTTCACTAAAATTCGACAAAGTTTCCGACACAATGACGATTTGGCGTCGTAAAAGCCTCGGAAATGTGTTTTTTCATGAAAATCGGAAATTTTCGTAAAATCAGCGTTTTTGACCCTCGAACATCGTCATCGTGAGATTCAACGACGGCACTCGACCATTTCACGATTTCGCTACATTCGACTTTGTTTCCGATGCAATGACAATTTGTCGTCGTGAAAGCCTCGGAAATGTGTTTTTTCATAAAAGTCGGAAATTTTCGTCAAATCAGCGTTTGTGACCCTCGAACTTCGAAATCGTGAGATTCAACGATGACACTCGACCATTTCACGATTTCGCTACAATTCGACTTTGTTTCCGATGCAATGACGACTTGACGTTATGAACGCATCGGAAATGTGTTTTTTCATAAAAGTAGGACATTTTCGTCAAATCAGCGTTTTTGACCCTCAAACATCGAGATTTCGAGAATAAACGACGACACTCGACCATTTCACGATTACGCTACATTCGACTTTGTTTCCGATGCAATGACGATTTGTCGTTGTGAACGCATCGAAAATGTGTTTTTTCATAAAAGTCGGACATTTTCGTCAAATCAGCGTTTATGAGCCTCGAACATCGAGATTTCGAGAATAAACGACGACACTCGACCATTTCACGATTTCGCTACATTCGACTTTGTTTCCGATGCAATGACGATTTGTCGTTGTGAACGCATCGGAAATGTGTTTTTTCATAAAAATCGGAACTTTTCGTCAAATCAGCGTTTTTGACCCTCGAACATCGAGATTTCGAGAATAAACAACGACACTCGACCATTTCACGATTTCACTAAAATTCGACAAAGTTTCCGACACTATGAGGATTTGTCGTCGTATAAGCCTCGGAAATGTGTTTTTTCATGAAAATCGGAAATTTTCGTCAAATCAGCGTTTTTGACCCTCGAACATCGACATCGTGAGATTTAACGACGACACTCGACCATTTCACGATTTCGCTACATTCGACTTTGTTTCCGATGCAATGACGATTTGTCGTCGTGAAAGCCTCGGAAATGTGTTTTTTCATAAAAGTCGGAAATTTTTGTCAAATCAGCGTTTGTGATCCTCGAACATCGAAATCGAGAGATTCAACGATGACACTCGACCATCTCACTATTTCGCTACAATTCGACTTTGATTCCGATGCAATGACGATGTGTCGTCGTGACAGCCTCGGAAATGTGATTTTTCATGAATGTCGGAAATTTTCGTCAAATCAGCGTTCGTGATCCTCGAACATCGAAATCGTGAGATACAACGACGACACTCGACCACTTCACGATTTCGCTACAATTCGACTTTGTTTCCGATGCAATGACGATTTGTCGTTGTGAACGCATCGGAAACGTGATTATTCATCAAAGTCGGAAATTTTCGTCAAATCAGCGTTTTTGACCCTCGAACATCGAGATTTCGAGAATAAACGACGACAATCGACCATTTTACGATTTCACTAAAATTCGACAAAGTTTCCGACACTATGAGGATTTGTCGTCGTAAAAGCCTCGGAAATGTGTTTTTTCATGAAAATCGGAAATTTTCGTCAAATCAGCGTTTTTGACCCTCGAACATCGACATCGTGAGATTCAACGACGACACTCGACCATTTCACGATTTCGCTACATTCGACTTTGTTTCCGATGCAATGACGATTTGTCGTTGTGAACGCATCGGAAATGTGTTTTTTCATAAAAATCGGAACTTTTCGTCAAATCAGCGTTTTTGACCCTCGAACATCGAGATTTCGAGAATAAACAACGACACTCGACCATTTCACGATTTCACTAAAATTCGACAAAGTTTCCGACACTATGAGGATTTGTGGTCGTAAAAGCCTCGGAAATGTGTTTTTTCATAAAAGTCGGAAATTTTTGTCAAATCAGCGTTTGTGATCCTCGAACATCGAAATCGAGAGATTCAACGATGACACTCGACCATCTCACTATTTCGCTACAATTCGACTTTGATTCCGATGCAATGACGATTTGTCGTTGTGAACTCATCGGAAATGTGATTTTTCATGAAAGTCGGAAATTTTCGTCAAATCAGCGTTCGTGATCCTCGAACATCGAAATCGTGACATTCAACGACGACACTCGACCATTTCACGATTTCGCTACAATTCGACTTTGTTTCCGATGCAATGACGATTTGACGTTATGAACGCATCGGAAATGTGTTTTTTGACACTCGAACATCGACATCGTGAGATTCAACGACGACACTCGACCATTTCACGATTTCGCTACAATTCGACTTTGTTTCCGATGCAATGACGATTTTTCGTTGTGAACGCATCGGAAATGTGTTTTTTCATGAAAATCGGACATTTTCGTCAAATCAGCGCTTTTGACCCTCGAACATCGAGATTTCGAGAATAAACGACGACACTCGACCATTTCACGATTTCGCTACATTCGACTTTGTTTCCGATGCAATGACGATGTGTCGTCGTGACAGCCTCGGAAATGTGATTTTTCATGAATGTCGGAAATTTTCGTCAAATCAGCGTTCGTGATCCTCGAACATCGAAATCGTGAGATACAACGACGACACTCGACCATTTCACGATTTCACTAAAATTCGACAAAGTTTCCGACACAATGACGATTTAGCGTCGTAAAAGCCTCGGAAATTTGTTTTTTCATGAATATCGGAAATTTTCGTAAAATCAGCGTTTTTGACCCTCGAACATCGACATCGTGAGATTCAACGACGACACTCGACCATTTCACGATTTCGCTACATTCGACTTTGTTTCCGATGCAATGACAATTTGTCGTCGTGAAAGCCTCGGAAATGTGTTTTTTCATAAAAGTCGGAAATTTTCGTCAAATCAGCGTTTGTGACCCTCGAACTTCGAAATCGTGAGATTCAACGATGACACTCGACCATTTCACGATTTCGCTACAATTCGACTTTGTTTCCGATGCAATGACGACTTGACGTTATGAACGCATCGGAAATGTGTTTTTTCATAAAAGTAGGACATTTTCGTCAAATCAGCGTTTTTGACCCTCAAACATCGAGATTTCGAGAATAAACGACGACACTCGACCATTTCACGATTTCGCTACATTCGACTTTGTTTCCGATGCAATGACGATTTGTCGTTGTGAACGCATCGGAAATGTGTTTTTTCATAAAAATCGGAACTTTTCGTCAAATCAGCGTTTTTGACCCTCGAACATCGAGATTTCGAGAATAAACAACGACACTCGACCATTTCACGATTTCACTAAAATTCGACAAAGTTTCCGACACTATGAGGATTTGTCGTCGTATAAGCCTCGGAAATGTGTTTTTTCATGAAAATCGGAAATTTTCGTCAAATCAGCGTTTTTGACCCTCGAACATCGACATCGTGAGATTTAACGACGACACTCGACCATTTCACGATTTCGCTACATTCGACTTTGTTTCCGATGCAATGACGATTTGTCGTCGTGAAAGCCTCGGAAATGTGTTTTTTCATAAAAGTCGGAAATTTTTGTCAAATCAGCGTTTGTGATCCTCGAACATCGAAATCGAGAGATTCAACGATGACACTCGACCATCTCACTATTTCGCTACAATTCGACTTTGATTCCGATGCAATGACGATGTGTCGTCGTGACAGCCTCGGAAATGTGATTTTTCATGAATGTCGGAAATTTTCGTCAAATCAGCGTTCGTGATCCTCGAACATCGAAATCGTGAGATACAACGACGACACTCGACCACTTCACGATTTCGCTACAATTCGACTTTGTTTCCGATGCAATGACGATTTGTCGTTGTGAACGCATCGGAAACGTGATTATTCATCAAAGTCGGAAATTTTCGTCAAATCAGCGTTTTTGACCCTCGAACATCGAGATTTCGAGAATAAACGACGACAATCGACCATTTTACGATTTCACTAAAATTCGACAAAGTTTCCGACACTATGAGGATTTGTCGTCGTAAAAGCCTCGGAAATGTGTTTTTTCATGAAAATCGGAAATTTTCGTCAAATCAGCGTTTTTGACCCTCGAACATCGACATCGTGAGATTCAACGACGACACTCGACCATTTCACGATTTCGCTACATTCGACTTTGTTTCCGATGCAATGACGATTTGTCGTTGTGAACGCATCGGAAATGTGTTTTTTCATAAAAATCGGAACTTTTCGTCAAATCAGCGTTTTTGACCCTCGAACATCGAGATTTCGAGAATAAACAACGACACTCGACCATTTCACGATTTCACTAAAATTCGACAAAGTTTCCGACACTATGCGGATTTGTGGTCGTAAAAGCCTCGGAAATGTGTTTTTTCATAAAAGTCGGAAATTTTTGTCAAATCAGCGTTTGTGATCCTCGAACATCGAAATCGAGAGATTCAACGATGACACTCGACCATCTCACTATTTCGCTACAATTCGACTTTGATTCCGATGCAATGACGATTTGTCGTTGTGAACTCATCGGAAATGTGATTTTTCATGAAAGTCGGAAATTTTCGTCAAATCAGCGTTCGTGATCCTCGAACATCGAAATCGTGACATTCAACGACGACACTCGACCATTTCACGATTTCGCTACAATTCGACTTTGTTTCCGATGCAATGACGATTTGACGTTATGAACGCATCGGAAATGTGTTTTTTGACCCTCGAACATCGACATCGTGAGATTCAACGACGACACTCGACCATTTCACGATTTCGCTACAATTCGACTTTGTTTCCGATGCAATGACGATTTTTCGTTGTGAACGCATCGGAAATGTGTTTTTTCATGAAAATCGGACATTTTCGTCAAATCAGCGCTTTTGACCCTCGAACATCGAGATTTCGAGAATAAACGACGACACTCGACCATTTCACGATTTCGCTACATTCGACTTTGTTTCCGATGCAATGACGATGTGTCGTCGTGACAGCCTAGGAAATGTGATTTTTCATGAATGTCGGAAATTTTCGTCAAATCAGCGTTCGTGATCCTCGAACATCGAAATCGTGAGATACAACGACGACACTCGACCATTTCACGATTTCACTAAAATTCGACAAAGTTTCCGACACAATGACGATTTGGCGTCGTAAAAGCCTCGGAAATGTGTTTTTTCATGAATATCGGAAATTTTCGTAAAATCAGCGTTTTTGACCCTCGAACATCGACATCGTGAGATTCAACGACGATACTCGACCATTTCACGATTTCGCTACATTCGACTTTGTTTCCGATGCAATGACAATTTGTCGTCGTGAAAGCCTCGGAAATGTGTTTTTTCATAAAAGTCGGAAATTTTCGTCAAATCAGCGTTTGTGACCCTCGAACTTCGAAATCGTGAGATTCAACGATGACACTCGACCATTTCACGATTTCGCTACAATTCGACTTTGTTTCCGATGCAATGACGACTTGACGTTATGAACGCATCGGAAATGTGTTTTTTCATAAAAGTAGGACATTTTCGTCAAATCAGCGTTTTTGACCCTCAAACATCGAGATTTCGAGAATAAACGACGACACTCGACCATTTCACGATTTCGCTACATTCGACTTTGTTTCCGATGCAATGACGATTTGTCGTCGTGAAATCCTCGGAAATATGATTTTTCATGTAAGTCGGAAATTTTCGTCAAATCAGCGTTTTTGAACCTCGAACATCGATATCGTGAGAATCAACCACGACACTCGACCATTTCACGATTTCGCTACAATTCGACTTTGTTTCCGATGCAATGACGATTTGTCGTCGTGAACGCATCGGAAACGTGATTTTTCATCAAAGTCGGAAATTTTCGTCAAATCAGCGTTTTTGACCCTCGAGCATCGTCATCGTGAGATTCAACGACGGCACTCGACCATTTCACGATTTCGCTACATTCGACTTTGTTTCCGATGCAATGACGATTTGTCGTCGTGAAAGCCTCGGAAATGTGTTTTTTCATAAAAGTCGGAAATTTTCGTCAAATCAGCGTTCGTGATCCTCGAACATCGAAATCGGGAGATTCAACGACGACACTCGACCATTTCACGATTTCGCTACAATTCGACTTTGTTTCCGATGCAATGACGACTTGACGTTATGAACGCATCGGAAATGTGTTTTTTCATAAAAGTAGGACATTTTCGTCAAATCAGCGTTTTTGACCCTCAAACATCGAGATTTCGAGAATAAACGACGACACTCGACCATTTCACGATTTCGCTACATTCGACTTTGTTTCCGATGCAATGACGATTTGTCGTTGTGAACGCATCGAAAATGTGTTTTTTCATAAAAGTCGGACATTTTCGTCAAATCAGCGTTTTTGACCCTCGAACATCGAGATTTCGAGAATAAACAACGACACTCGACCATTTCACGATTTCACTAAAATTCGACAAAGTTTTCGACACAATGACGATTTGGCGTCGTAAAAGCCTCTGAAATGTGTTTTTTCATGAATATCGGAAATTTTCGTAAAATCAGCGTTTTTGACCCTCGAACATCGTCATCGTGAGATTCAACGACGGCACTCGACCATTTCACGATTTCGCTACATTCGACTTTGTTTCCGATGCAATGACAATTTGTCGTCGTGAAAGCCTCGGAAATGTGTTTTTTCATAAAAGTCGGAAATTTTCGTCAAATCAGCGTTTGTGACCCTCGAACTTCGAAATCGTGAGATTCAACGATGACACTCGACCATTTCACGATTTCGCTACAATTCGCCTTTGTTTCCGATGCAATGACGACTTGACGTTATGAACGCATCGGAAATGTGTTTTTTCATAAAAGTAGGACATTTTCGTCAAATCAGCGTTTTTGACCCTCAAACATCGAGATTTCGAGAATAAACGACGACACTCGACCATTTCACGATTTCGCTACATTCGACTTTGTTTCCGATGCAATGACGATTTGTCGTTGTGAACGCATCGAAAATGTGTTTTTTCATAAAAGTCGGACATTTTCGTCAAATCAGCGTTTATGACCCTCGAACATCGAGATTTCGAGAATAAACGACGACACTCGACCATTTCACGATTTCGCTACATTCGACTTTGTTTCCGATGCAATGACGATTTGTCGTTGTGAACGCATCGGAAATGTGTTTTTTCATAAAAATCGGAACTTTTCGTCAAATCAGCGTTTTTGACCCTCGAACATCGAGATTTCGAGAATAAACGACGACAATCGACCATTTTACGATTTCACTAAAATTCGACAAAGTTTCCGACACTATGAGGATTTGTCGTCGTAAAAGCCTCGGAAATGTGTTTTTTCATGAAAATCGGAAATTTTCGTCAAAGCAGCGTTTTTGACCCTCGAACATCGACATCGTGAGATTCAACGACGACACTCGACCATTTCACGATTTCGCTACAATTCGACTTTGTTTCCGATGCAATGACGATTTGTCGTTGTGAACGCATCGGAAACGTGATTTTTCATCAAAGTCGGAAATTTTCGTCAAATCAGCGTTTTTGACCCTCGAACATCGTCATCGTGAGATTCAACGACGACACTCGACCATTGTACGATTTCACTAAAATTCGACAAAGTTTCCGACACAATGACGATTTGTCGTCGTGAAAGCCTCGGAAATGTGTTTTTTCATAAAAATCGGAACTTTTCGTCAAATCAGCGTTTTTGACTCTCGAACATCGAGATTTCGAGAATAAACAACGACACTCGACCATTTCGCGATTTCGCTACATTCGACTTTGTTTCGGATGCAATGACGATTCGTCGTCGTGAAAGCCTCGGAAATATGATTTTTCATGAATGTCGGAAATTTTCGTCAAATCAGCGTTTTTGACCCTCGAACATCGACATCATGAGATTCAACGACGACACTCGACCATTTCACGATTTCGCTACAATTCGACTTTGTTTCCGATGCAATGACGATTTGTCGTTGTGAACGCATCGGAAACGTGATTTTTCATCAAAGTCGGAAATTTTCGTCAAATCAGCGTTTTTGACCCTCGAACATCGTAATCGTGAGATTCAACGACGACACTCGACCATTTCACGATTTCCCTACAATTCGACTTTGTTTCCGATGCAATGACGATTTGTCGTCGTGAAAGCCTCGGAAATGTGTTTTTTCATAAAAGTCGGAAATTTTCGTCAAATCAGCGTTTTTGACCCTCGAACATCGACATCGTGAGATTCAACGACGACACTCGACCATTTCACGATTTCGCTACAATTCGACTTTGTTTCCGATGCAATGACGATTTGTCGTTGTGAACGCATCGGAAATGTGTTTTTTCATAAAAATCGGAACTTTTCGTCAAATCAGCGTTTTTGACTCTCGAACATCGAGATTTCGAGAATAAACAACGACACTCGACCATTTCGCGATTTCGCTACATTCGACTTTGTTTCGGATGCAATGACGATTCGTCGTCGTGAAAGCCTCGGAAATATGATTTTTCATGAATGTCGGAAATTTTCGTCAAATCAGCGTTTTTGACACTCGAACATCGACATCATGAGATTCAACGACGACACTCGACCATTTCACGATTTCGCTACAATTCGACTTTGTTTCCGATGCAATGACGATTTGTCGTTGTGAACGCATCGGAAATGTGTTTTTTCATAAAAATCGGAACTTTTCGTCAAATCAGCGTTTTTGACTCTCGAACATCGAGATTTCGAGAATAAACAACGACACTCGACCATTTCGCGATTTCGCTACATTCGACTTTGTTTCGGATGCAATGACGATGCGTCGTCGTGAAAGCCTCGGAAATATGGTTTTTCATGAATGTCGAAAATTTTCGTCAAATCAGCGTTTTTGACCCTCGAACATCGACATCGTGAGATTCAACGACGACACTCGACCATTTCACGATTTCGCTACAATTCGACTTTGTTTCCGATGCAATGACGATTTGTCGTTGTGAACGCATCGGAAACGTGATTTTTCATCAAAGTCGGAAATTTTCGTCAAATCAGCGTTTTTGACCCTCGAACATCGTCATCGTGAGATTCAACGACGACACTCGACCATTGTACGATTTCACTAAAATTCGACAAAGTTTCCGACACAATGACGATTTGGCGTCGTAAAAGCCTCGGAAATGTGTTTTTTCATGAAAATCGGAAATTTTGGTAAAATCAGCGTTTTTGACCCTCGAACATCGTCATCGTGAGATTCAACGACGGCACTCGACCATTTCACGATTTCGCTACATTCGACTTTGTTTCCGATGCAATGACGATTTGTCGTTGTGAACGCATTGGAAATGTGTTTTTTCATGAAAGTCGGAAATTTTCGTCAAATCAGCGTTTTTGACCCTCGAACATCGTCATCGTGAGATTCAACGACGGCACTCGACCATTTCACGATTTCGCTACATTCGACTTTGTTTCCGATGCAATGACGATTTGTCGTCGTGAAAGCCTCGGAAATGTGTTTTTTCATAAAAATCGGAACTTTTCGTCAAATCAGCGTTTTTGATTCTCGAACATCGAGATTTCGAGAATAAACAACGACACTCGACCATTTCGCGATTTCGCTACATTCGACTTTGTTTCGGATGCAATGACGATTCGTCGTCGTGAAAGCCTCGGAAATATGATTTTTCATGAATGTCGGAAATTTTCGTCAAATCAGCGTTTTTGACCCTCGAACATCGACATCGTGAGATTCAACGACGACACTCGACCATTTCACGATTTCGCTACATTCGACTTTGTTTCCGATGCAATGACGATTTGTCGATGTGAACGCATCGGAAATGTGTTTTTTCATAAAAGTCGGAAATTTTCGTCAAATCAGCGTTCGTGATCCTCGAACATCGAAATCGGGAGATTCAACGACGACACTCGACCATTTCACGATTTCGCTACAATTCGACTTTGTTTCCGATGCAATGACGACTTGACGTTATGAACGCATCGGAAATGTGTTTTTTCATAAAAGTCGGACATTTTCGTCAAATCAGCGTTTATGACCCTCGAACATCGAGATTTCGAGAATGAACGACGACACTCGACCATTTCACGATTTCGCTACATTCGACTTTGTTTCCGATGCAATGACGATTTGTCGTTGTGAACGCATCGGAAATGTGTTTTTTCATAAAAATCGGAACTTTTCGTCAAATCAGCGTTTTTGACACTCGAACATCGAGATTTCGAGAATAAACGACGACAATCGACCATTTTACGATTTCACTAAAATTCGACAAAGTTTCCGACACTATGAGGATTTGTCGTCGTAAAAGCCTCGGAAATGTGTTTTTTCATGAAAATCGGAAATTTTCGTCAAATCAGCGTTTTTGACCCTCGAACATCGACATCGTGAGATTCAACGACGACACTCGACCATTTCACGATTTCGCTACATTCGACTTTCTTTCCAATGCAATGACGATTTGTCGTTGTGAACGCATTGGAAATGTGTTTTTTCATGAAAGTCGGAAATTTTCGTCAAATCAGCGTTTTTGACCCTCGAACATCGTCATCGTGAGATTCAACGACGGCACTCGACCATTTCACGATTTCGCTACATTCGACTTTGTTTCGGATGCAATGACGATTCGTCGTCGTGAAAGCCTCGGAAATATGATTTTTTATGAATGTCGGAAATTTTCGTCAAATCAGCGTTTTTGACCCTCGAACATCGACATCGTGAGATTCAACGACAACACTCGACCATTTCACGATTTCGCTACAATTCGACTTTTTTTCCGATGCAATGACGATTTGTCGTCGTGAAAGCCTCGGAAATGTGTTTTTTCATAAAAATCGGAAATTTTCGTCAAATCAGCGTTTTTGAACCTCGAACATCGAGATTTCGAGAATAAACAACGACACTCGACCATTTCACGATTTCGCTACATTCGACTTTGTTTCCGATGCAATGACGATTTGTCGTCGTGAAATCCTCGGAAATATGATTTTTCATGAAAGTCGGAAATTTTCGTCAAATCAGCGTTTTTGACCCTCGAACATCGATATCGTGAGATTCAACGACGACACTCGACCATTTCACGATTTCGCTACAATTCGACTTTGTTTCCGATGCAATGACGATTTGTCGTTGTGAACGCATCGGAAACGTGATTTTTCATCGAAGGCGGAAATTTTCGTCAAATCAGCGTTCGTGATCCTCGAACATCGAAATCGTGAGATTCAACGACGACACTCGACCATTTCACGATTTCGTTACAATTCGACTTTGTTTCCGATGCAATGACGATTTGTCGTTGTGAACGCATCGGAAACGTGATTTTTCATCGAAGGCGGAAATTTTCGTCAAATCAGCGTTCGTGATCCTCGAACATCGAAATCGTGAGATTCAACGACGACACTCGACCATTTCACGATTTCGCTACAATTCGACTTTGTTTCCGATGCAATGACGACTTGACGTTATGAACGCATCGGAAATGTGTTTTTTCATAAAAGTAGGACATTTTCGTCAAATCAGCGTTTTTGACCCTCAAACATCGAGATTTCGAGAATAAACGACGACACTCGACCATTTCACGATTTCGCTACATTCGACTTTGTTTCCGATGCAATGACGATTTGTCGTCGTGAAATCCTCGGAAATATGATTTTTCATGTAAGTCGGAAATTTTCGTCAAATCAGCGTTTTTGAACCTCGAACATCGATATCGTGAGAATCAACCACGACACTCGACCATTTCACGATTTCGCTACAATTCGACTTTGTTTCCGATGCAATGACGATTTGTCGTCGTGAACGCATCGGAAACGTGATTTTTCATCAAAGTCGGAAATTTTCGTCAAATCAGCGTTTTTGACCCTCGAGCATCGTCATCGTGAGATTCAACGACGGCACTCGACCATTTCACGATTTCGCTACATTCGACTTTGTTTCCGATGCAATGACGATTTGTCGTCGTGAAAGCCTCGGAAATGTGTTTTTTCATAAAAGTCGGAAATTTTCGTCAAATCAGCGTTCGTGATCCTCGAACATCGAAATCGGGAGATTCAACGACGACACTCGACCATTTCACGATTTCGCTACAATTCGACTTTGTTTCCGATGCAATGACGACTTGACGTTATGAACGCATCGGAAATGTGTTTTTTCATAAAAGTAGGACATTTTCGTCAAATCAGCGTTTTTGACCCTCAAACATCGAGATTTCGAGAATAAACGACGACACTCGACCATTTCACGATTTCGCTACATTCGACTTTGTTTCCGATGCAATGACGATTTGTCGTTGTGAACGCATCGAAAATGTGTTTTTTCATAAAAGTCGGACATTTTCGTCAAATCAGCGTTTTTGACCCTCGAACATCGAGATTTCGAGAATAAACAACGACACTCGACCATTTCACGATTTCACTAAAATTCGACAAAGTTTTCGACACAATGACGATTTGGCGTCGTAAAAGCCTCTGAAATGTGTTTTTTCATGAATATCGGAAATTTTCGTAAAATCAGCGTTTTTGACCCTCGAACATCGTCATCGTGAGATTCAACGACGGCACTCGACCATTTCACGATTTCGCTACATTCGACTTTGTTTCCGATGCAATGACAATTTGTCGTCGTGAAAGCCTCGGAAATGTGTTTTTTCATAAAAGTCGGAAATTTTCGTCAAATCAGCGTTTGTGACCCTCGAACTTCGAAATCGTGAGATTCAACGATGACACTCGACCATTTCACGATTTCGCTACAATTCGCCTTTGTTTCCGATGCAATGACGACTTGACGTTATGAACGCATCGGAAATGTGTTTTTTCATAAAAGTAGGACATTTTCGTCAAATCAGCGTTTTTGACCCTCAAACATCGAGATTTCGAGAATAAACGACGACACTCGACCATTTCACGATTTCGCTACATTCGACTTTGTTTCCGATGCAATGACGATTTGTCGTTGTGAACGCATCGAAAATGTGTTTTTTCATAAAAGTCGGACATTTTCGTCAAATCAGCGTTTATGACCCTCGAACATCGAGATTTCGAGAATAAACGACGACACTCGACCATTTCACGATTTCGCTACATTCGACTTTGTTTCCGATGCAATGACGATTTGTCGTTGTGAACGCATCGGAAATGTGTTTTTTCATAAAAATCGGAACTTTTCGTCAAATCAGCGTTTTTGACCCTCGAACATCGAGATTTCGAGAATAAACGACGACAATCGACCATTTTACGATTTCACTAAAATTCGACAAAGTTTCCGACACTATGAGGATTTGTCGTCGTAAAAGCCTCGGAAATGTGTTTTTTCATGAAAATCGGAAATTTTCGTCAAAGCAGCGTTTTTGACCCTCGAACATCGACATCGTGAGATTCAACGACGACACTCGACCATTTCACGATTTCGCTACAATTCGACTTTGTTTCCGATGCAATGACGATTTGTCGTTGTGAACGCATCGGAAACGTGATTTTTCATCAAAGTCGGAAATTTTCGTCAAATCAGCGTTTTTGACCCTCGAACATCGTCATCGTGAGATTCAACGACGACACTCGACCATTGTACGATTTCACTAAAATTCGACAAAGTTTCCGACACAATGACGATTTGTCGTCGTGAAAGCCTCGGAAATGTGTTTTTTCATAAAAATCGGAACTTTTCGTCAAATCAGCGTTTTTGACTCTCGAACATCGAGATTTCGAGAATAAACAACGACACTCGACCATTTCGCGATTTCGCTACATTCGACTTTGTTTCGGATGCAATGACGATTCGTCGTCGTGAAAGCCTCGGAAATATGATTTTTCATGAATGTCGGAAATTTTCGTCAAATCAGCGTTTTTGACCCTCGAACATCGACATCATGAGATTCAACGACGACACTCGACCATTTCACGATTTCGCTACAATTCGACTTTGTTTCCGATGCAATGACGATTTGTCGTTGTGAACGCATCGGAAACGTGATTTTTCATCAAAGTCGGAAATTTTCGTCAAATCAGCGTTTTTGACCCTCGAACATCGTAATCGTGAGATTCAACGACGACACTCGACCATTTCACGATTTCCCTACAATTCGACTTTGTTTCCGATGCAATGACGATTTGTCGTCGTGAAAGCCTCGGAAATGTGTTTTTTCATAAAAGTCGGAAATTTTCGTCAAATCAGCGTTTTTGACCCTCGAACATCGACATCGTGAGATTCAACGACGACACTCGACCATTTCACGATTTCGCTACAATTCGACTTTGTTTCCGATGCAATGACGATTTGTCGTTGTGAACGCATCGGAAATGTGTTTTTTCATAAAAATCGGAACTTTTCGTCAAATCAGCGTTTTTGACTCTCGAACATCGAGATTTCGAGAATAAACAACGACACTCGACCATTTCGCGATTTCGCTACATTCGACTTTGTTTCGGATGCAATGACGATTCGTCGTCGTGAAAGCCTCGGAAATATGATTTTTCATGAATGTCGGAAATTTTCGTCAAATCAGCGTTTTTGACACTCGAACATCGACATCATGAGATTCAACGACGACACTCGACCATTTCACGATTTCGCTACAATTCGACTTTGTTTCCGATGCAATGACGATTTGTCGTTGTGAACGCATCGGAAATGTGTTTTTTCATAAAAATCGGAACTTTTCGTCAAATCAGCGTTTTTGACTCTCGAACATCGAGATTTCGAGAATAAACAACGACACTCGACCATTTCGCGATTTCGCTACATTCGACTTTGTTTCGGATGCAATGACGATTCGTCGTCGTGAAAGCCTCGGAAATATGGTTTTTCATGAATGTCGAAAATTTTCGTCAAATCAGCGTTTTTGACCCTCGAACATCGACATCGTGAGATTCAACGACGACACTCGACCATTTCACGATTTCGCTACAATTCGACTTTGTTTCCGATGCAATGACGATTTGTCGTTGTGAACGCATCGGAAACGTGATTTTTCATCAAAGTCGGAAATTTTCGTCAAATCAGCGTTTTTGACCCTCGAACATCGTCATCGTGAGATTCAACGACGACACTCGACCATTGTACGATTTCACTAAAATTCGACAAAGTTTCCGACACAATGACGATTTGGCGTCGTAAAAGCCTCGGAAATGTGTTTTTTCATGAAAATCGGAAATTTTGGTAAAATCAGCGTTTTTGACCCTCGAACATCGTCATCGTGAGATTCAACGACGGCACTCGACCATTTCACGATTTCGCTACATTCGACTTTGTTTCCGATGCAATGACGATTTGTCGTTGTGAACGCATTGGAAATGTGTTTTTTCATGAAAGTCGGAAATTTTCGTCAAATCAGCGTTTTTGACCCTCGAACATCGTCATCGTGAGATTCAACGACGGCACTCGACCATTTCACGATTTCGCTACATTCGACTTTGTTTCCGATGCAATGACGATTTGTCGTCGTGAAAGCCTCGGAAATGTGTTTTTTCATAAAAATCGGAACTTTTCGTCAAATCAGCGTTTTTGATTCTCGAACATCGAGATTTCGAGAATAAACAACGACACTCGACCATTTCGCGATTTCGCTACATTCGACTTTGTTTCGGATGCAATGACGATTCGTCGTCGTGAAAGCCTCGGAAATATGATTTTTCATGAATGTCGGAAATTTTCGTCAAATCAGCGTTTTTGACCCTCGAACATCGACATCGTGAGATTCAACGACGACACTCGACCATTTCACGATTTCGCTACATTCGACTTTGTTTCCGATGCAATGACGATTTGTCGATGTGAACGCATCGGAAATGTGTTTTTTCATAAAAGTCGGAAATTTTCGTCAAATCAGCGTTCGTGATCCTCGAACATCGAAATCGGGAGATTCAACGACGACACTCGACCATTTCACGATTTCGCTACAATTCGACTTTGTTTCCGATGCAATGACGACTTGACGTTATGAACGCATCGGAAATGTGTTTTTTCATAAAAGTCGGACATTTTCGTCAAATCAGCGTTTATGACCCTCGAACATCGAGATTTCGAGAATGAACGACGACACTCGACCATTTCACGATTTCGCTACATTCGACTTTGTTTCCGATGCAATGACGATTTGTCGTTGTGAACGCATCGGAAATGTGTTTTTTCATAAAAATCGGAACTTTTCGTCAAATCAGCGTTTTTGACCCTCGAACATCGAGATTTCGAGAATAAACGACGACAATCGACCATTTTACGATTTCACTAAAATTCGACAAAGTTTCCGACACTATGAGGATTTGTCGTCGTAAAAGCCTCGGAAATGTGTTTTTTCATGAAAATCGGAAATTTTCGTCAAATCAGCGTTTTTGACCCTCGAACATCGACATCGTGAGATTCAACGACGACACTCGACCATTTCACGATTTCGCTACATTCGACTTTCTTTCCAATGCAATGACGATTTGTCGTTGTGAACGCATTGGAAATGTGTTTTTTCATGAAAGTCGGAAATTTTCGTCAAATCAGCGTTTTTGACCCTCGAACATCGTCATCGTGAGATTCAACGACGGCACTCGACCATTTCACGATTTCGCTACATTCGACTTTGTTTCGGATGCAATGACGATTCGTCGTCGTGAAAGCCTCGGAAATATGATTTTTTATGAATGTCGGAAATTTTCGTCAAATCAGCGTTTTTGACCCTCGAACATCGACATCGTGAGATTCAACGACAACACTCGACCATTTCACGATTTCGCTACAATTCGACTTTTTTTCCGATGCAATGACGATTTGTCGTCGTGAAAGCCTCGGAAATGTGTTTTTTCATAAAAATCGGAAATTTTCGTCAAATCAGCGTTTTTGAACCTCGAACATCGAGATTTCGAGAATAAACAACGACACTCGACCATTTCACGATTTCGCTACATTCGACTTTGTTTCCGATGCAATGACGATTTGTCGTCGTGAAATCCTCGGAAATATGATTTTTCATGAAAGTCGGAAATTTTCGTCAAATCAGCGTTTTTGACCCTCGAACATCGATATCGTGAGATTCAACGACGACACTCGACCATTTCACGATTTCGCTACAATTCGACTTTGTTTCCGATGCAATGACGATTTGTCGTTGTGAACGCATCGGAAACGTGATTTTTCATCGAAGGCGGAAATTTTCGTCAAATCAGCGTTCGTGATCCTCGAACATCGAAATCGTGAGATTCAACGACGACACTCGACCATTTCACGATTTCGTTACAATTCGACTTTGTTTCCGATGCAATGACGATTTGTCGTTGTGAACGCATCGGAAACGTGATTTTTCATCGAAGGCGGAAATTTTCGTCAAATCAGCGTTCGTGATCCTCGAACATCGAAATCGTGAGATTCAACGACGACACTCGACCATTTCACGATTTCGCTACATTCAACTTTGTTTCCGATGCAATGACGATTCGTCGTCGTGAAAGCCTCGGAAATATGATTTTTCATGAATGTCGGAAATTTTCGTCAAATCAGCGTTTTTGACCCTCGAACATCGAAATCGTGAGATTCAACGACGACACTCGACCATTTCACGATTTCGCTAAAATTCGACTTTGTTTCCGATGCAATGACGACTTGACGTTATGAACGCATCGGAAATGTGTTTTTTCATAAAAGTAGGACATTTTCGTCAAATCAGCGTTTTTGACCCTCAAACATCGAGATTTCGAGAATAAACGACGACACTCGACCATTTCACGATTTCGCTACATTCGACTTTGTTTCCGATGCAATGACGATTTGTCGTTGTGAACGCATCGAAAATGTGTTTTTTCATAAAAGTCGGACATTTTCGTCAAATCAGCGTTTATGAGCCTCGAACATCGAGATTTCGAGAATAAACGACGACACTCGACCATTTCACGATTTCGCTACAATTCGACTTTGTTTCCGATGCAATGACGATTTGTCGTAGTGAAAGCCTCGGAAATGTGATTTTTCATCAAAGTCGGACATCTTCGTCAAATCTGCGTTTTTGACCCTCGAACATCGAAATCGTGAGATTCAACGATGCCACTCGACCATTTCACGATTTCGCTACAATACGACTTTGTTTCCGATGCAATGACGATTTTTCGTTGTGAACGCATCGGAAATGTGTTTTTTCATGAAAATCGGACATTTTCGTCAAATCAGCGCTTTTGACCCTCGAACATCGAGATTTCGAGAATAAACGACGACACTCGACCATTTCACGATTTCGCTACATTCGACTTTGTTTCCGATGCAATGACGATGTGTCGTCGTGACAGCCTCGGAAATGTGATTTTTCATGAATGTCGGAAATTTTCGTCAAATCAGCGTTCGTGATCCTCGAACATCGAAATCGTGAGATACAACGACGACACTCGACCACTTCACGATTTCGCTACAATTCGACTTTGTTTCCGATGCAATGACGATTTGTCGTTGTGAACGCATCGGAAACGTGATTTTTCATCAAAGTCGGAAATTTTCGTCAAGTCAGCGTTTTTGACCCTCGAACATCGAGATTTCGAGAATAAACGACGTCAATCGACCATTTTACGATTTCACTAAAATTCGACAAAGTTTCCGACACTATGAGGATTTGTCGTCGTAAAAGCCTCGGAAATGTGTTTTTTCATGAAAATCGGAAATTTTCGTCAAATCAGCGTTTTTGACCCTCGAACATCGACATCGTGAGATTCAACGACGACACTCGACCATTTCACGATTTCGCTACATTCGACTTTCTTTCCAATGCAATGACGATTTGTCGTTGTGAACGCATTGGAAATGTGTTTTTTCATGAAAGTCGGAAATTTTCGTCAAATCAGCGTTTTTGACCCTCGAACATCGTCATCGTGAGATTCAACGACGGCACTCGACCATTTCACGATTTCGCTACATTCGACTTTGTTTCGGATGCAATGACGATTCGTCGTCGTGAAAGCCTCGGAAATATGATTTTTTATGAATGTCGGAAATTTTCGTCAAATCAGCGTTTTTGACCCTCGAACATCGACATCGTGAGATTCAACGACAACACTCGACCATTTCACGATTTCGCTACAATTCGACTTTTTTTCCGATGCAATGACGATTTGTCGTCGTGAAAGCCTCGGAAATGTGTTTTTTCATAAAAATCGGAAATTTTCGTCAAATCAGCGTTTTTGAACCTCGAACATCGAGATTTCGAGAATAAACAACGACACTCGACCATTTCACGATTTCGCTACATTCGACTTTGTTTCCGATGCAATGACGATTTGTCGTCGTGAAATCCTCGGAAATATGATTTTTCATGAAAGTCGGAAATTTTCGTCAAATCAGCGTTTTTGACCCTCGAACATCGATATCGTGAGATTCAACGACGACACTCGACCATTTCACGATTTCGCTACAATTCGACTTTGTTTCCGATGCAATGACGATTTGTCGTTGTGAACGCATCGGAAACGTGATTTTTCATCGAAGGCGGAAATTTTCGTCAAATCAGCGTTCGTGATCCTCGAACATCGAAATCGTGAGATTCAACGACGACACTCGACCATTTCACGATTTCGTTACAATTCGACTTTGTTTCCGATGCAATGACGATTTGTCGTTGTGAACGCATCGGAAACGTGATTTTTCATCGAAGGCGGAAATTTTCGTCAAATCAGCGTTCGTGATCCTCGAACATCGAAATCGTGAGATTCAACGACGACACTCGACCATTTCACGATTTCGCTACATTCAACTTTGTTTCCGATGCAATGACGATTCGTCGTCGTGAAAGCCTCGGAAATATGATTTTTCATGAATGTCGGAAATTTTCGTCAAATCAGCGTTTTTGACCCTCGAACATCGAAATCGTGAGATTCAACGACGACACTCGACCATTTCACGATTTCGCTAAAATTCGACTTTGTTTCCGATGCAATGACGACTTGACGTTATGAACGCATCGGAAATGTGTTTTTTCATAAAAGTAGGACATTTTCGTCAAATCAGCGTTTTTGACCCTCAAACATCGAGATTTCGAGAATAAACGACGACACTCGACCATTTCACGATTTCGCTACATTCGACTTTGTTTCCGATGCAATGACGATTTGTCGTTGTGAACGCATCGAAAATGTGTTTTTTCATAAAAGTCGGACATTTTCGTCAAATCAGCGTTTATGAGCCTCGAACATCGAGATTTCGAGAATAAACGACGACACTCGACCATTTCACGATTTCGCTACAATTCGACTTTGTTTCCGATGCAATGACGATTTGTCGTAGTGAAAGCCTCGGAAATGTGATTTTTCATCAAAGTCGGACATCTTCGTCAAATCTGCGTTTTTGACCCTCGAACATCGAAATCGTGAGATTCAACGATGCCACTCGACCATTTCACGATTTCGCTACAATACGACTTTGTTTCCGATGCAATGACGATTTTTCGTTGTGAACGCATCGGAAATGTGTTTTTTCATGAAAATCGGACATTTTCGTCAAATCAGCGCTTTTGACCCTCGAACATCGAGATTTCGAGAATAAACGACGACACTCGACCATTTCACGATTTCGCTACATTCGACTTTGTTTCCGATGCAATGACGATGTGTCGTCGTGACAGCCTCGGAAATGTGATTTTTCATGAATGTCGGAAATTTTCGTCAAATCAGCGTTCGTGATCCTCGAACATCGAAATCGTGAGATACAACGACGACACTCGACCACTTCACGATTTCGCTACAATTCGACTTTGTTTCCGATGCAATGACGATTTGTCGTTGTGAACGCATCGGAAACGTGATTTTTCATCAAAGTCGGAAATTTTCGTCAAATCAGCGTTTTTGACCCTCGAACATCGAGATTTCGAGAATAAACGACGTCAATCGACCATTTTACGATTTCACTAAAATTCGACAAAGTTTCCGACACTATGAGGATTTGTCGTCGTAAAAGCCTCGGAAATGTGTTTTTTCATGAAAATCGGAAATTTTCGTCAAATCAGCGTTTTTGACCCTCGAACATCGACATCGTGAGATTCAACGACGACACTCGACCATTTCACGATTTCGCTACATTCGACTTTCTTTCCGATGCAATGACGATTTGTCGTTGTGAACGCATTGGAAATGTGTTTTTTCATGAAAGTCGGAAATTTTCGTCAAATCAGCGTTTTTGACCCTCGAACATCGTCATCGTGAGATTGAACGACGGCACTCGACCATTTCACGATTTCGCTACATTCGACTTTGTTTCCGATGCAATGACGATTTGTCGTCGTGAAAGCCTCGGAAATGTGTTTTTTCATAAAAATCGGAACTTTTCGTCAAATCAGCGTTTTTGACTCTCGAACATCGAGATTTCGAGAATAAACAACGACACTCGACCATTTCGCGATTTCGCTACATTCGACTTTGTTTCGGATGCAATGACGATTCGTCGTCGTGAAAGCCTCGGAAATATGATTTTTCATGAATGTCGGAAATTTTCGTCAAATCAGCGTTTTTGACCCTCGAACATCGACATCGTGAGATTCAACGACGACACTCGACCATTTCACGATTTCGCTACATTCGACTTTCTTTCCGATGCAATGACGATTTGTCGTTGTGAACGCATTGGAAATGTGTTTTTTCATGAAAGTCGGAAATTTTCGTCAAATCAGCGTTTTTGACCCTCGAACATCGTCATCGTGAGATTGAACGACGGCACTCGACCATTTCACGATTTCGCTACATTCGACTTTGTTTCCGATGCAATGACGATTTGTCGTCGTGAAAGCCTCGGAAATGTGTTTTTTCATAACAATCGGAACTTTTCGTCAAATCAGCGTTTTTGACTCTCGAACATCGAGATTTCGAGAATAAACAACGACACTCGACCATTTCGCGATTTCGCTACATTCGACTTTGTTTCGGATGCAATGACGATTCGTCGTCGTGAAAGCCTCGGCAATATGATTTTTCATGAATGTCGGAAATTTTCGTCAAATCAGCGTTTTTGACCCTCGAACATCGACATCGTGAGATTCAACGACGACACTCGACCATTTCACGATTTCGCTACATTCGACTTTGTTTCCGATGCAATGACGATTTGTCGTTGTGAACGCATCGGAAATGTGTTTTTTCATAAAAATCGGAACTTTTCGTCAAATCAGCGTTTTTGACCCTCGAACATCGAGATTTCGAGAATAAACGACGACAATCGACCATTTTACGATTTCACTAAAATTCGACAAAGTTTCCGACACTATGAGGATTTGTCGTCGTAAAAGCCTCGGAAATGTGTTTTTTCATGAAAATCGGAAATTTTCGTCAAATCAGCGTTTTTGACCCTCGAACATCGACATCGTGAGATTCAACGACGACACTCGACCATTTCACGATTTCGCTACAATTCGACTTTGTTTCCGATGCAATGACGATTTGTCGTTGTGAACGCATCGGAAACGTGATTTTTCATCAAAGTCGGAAATTTTCGTCAAATCAGCGTTTTTGACCCTCGAACATCGTCATCGTGAGATTCAACGACGACACTCGACCATTGTACGATTTCACTAAAATTCGACAAAGTTTCCGACACAATGACGATTTGTCGTCGTGAAAGCATCGGAAATGTGTTTTTTCATAAAAATCGGAACTTTTCGTCAAAGCAGCGTTTTTGACTCTCGAACATCGAGATTTCGAGAATAAACAACGACACTCGACCATTTCGCGATTTCGCTACATTCGACTTTGTTTCGGATGCAATGACGATTCGTCGTCGTGAAAGCCTCGGAAATATGATTTTTCATGAATGTCGGAAATTTTCGTCAAATCAGCGTTTTTGACCCTCGAACATCGACATCATGAGATTCAACGACGACACTCGACCATTTCACGATTTCGCTACAATTCGACTTTGTTTCCGATGCAATGACGATTTGTCGTTGTGAACGCATCGGAAACGTGATTTTTCATCAAAGTCGGAAATTTTCGTCAAATCAGCGTTTTTGACCCTCGAACATCGTAATCGTGAGATTCAACGACGACACTCGACCATTTCACGATTTCCCTACAATTCGACTTTGTTTCCGATGCAATGACGATTTGTCGTCGTGAAAGCCTCGGAAATGTGTTTTTTCATAAAAGTCGGAAATTTTCGTCAAATCAGCGTTTTTGACCCTCGAACATCGACATCGTGAGATTCAACGACGACACTCGACCATTTCACGATTTCGCTACAATTCGACTTTGTTTCCGATGCAATGACGATTTGTCGTTGTGAACGCATCGGAAATGTGTTTTTTCATAAAAATCGGAACTTTTCGTCAAATCAGCGTTTTTGACTCTCGAACATCGAGATTTCGAGAATAAACAACGACACTCGACCATTTCGCGATTTCGCTACATTCGACTTTGTTTCGGATGCAATGACGATTCGTCGTCGTGAAACCCTCGGAAATATGATTTTTCATGAATGTCGGAAATTTTCGTCAAATCAGCGTTTTTGACACTCGAACATCGACATCATGAGATTCAACGACGACACTCGACCATTTCACGATTTCGCTACAATTCGACTTTGTTTCCGATGCAATGACGATTTGTCGTTGTGAACGCATCGGAAATGTGTTTTTTCATAAAAATCGGAACTTTTCGTCAAATCAGCGTTTTTGACTCTCGAACATCGAGATTTCGAGAATAAACAACGACACTCGACCATTTCGCGATTTCGCTACATTCGACTTTGTTTCGGATGCAATGACGATTCGTCGTCGTGAAAGCCTCGGAAATATGGTTTTTCATGAATGTCGAAAATTTTCGTCAAATCAGCGTTTTTGACCCTCGAACATCGACATCGTGAGATTCAACGACGACACTCGACCATTTCACGATTTCGCTACAATTCGACTTTGTTTCCGATGCAATGACGATTTGTCGTTGTGAACGCATCGGAAACGTGATTTTTCATCAAAGTCGGAAATTTTCGTCAAATCAGCGTTTTTGACCCTCGAACATCGTCATCGTGAGATTCAACGACGACACTCGACCATTGTACGATTTCACTAAAATTCGACAAAGTTTCCGACACAATGACGATTTGGCGTCGTAAAAGCCTCGGAAATGTGTTTTTTCATGAAAATCGGAAATTTTGGTAAAATCAGCGTTTTTGACCCTCGAACATCGTCATCGTGAGATTCAACGACGGCACTCGACCATTTCACGATTTCGCTACATTCGACTTTGTTTCCGATGCAATGACGATTTGTCGTCGTGAAAGCCTCGGAAATGTGTTTTTTCATAAAAGTCGGAAATTTTCGTCAAATCAGCGTTTGTGACCCTCGAACATCGAAATCGTGAGATTCAACGATGACACTCGACCATTTCACGATTTCGCTACAATTCGACTTTGTTTCCGATGCAATGACGACTTGACGTTATGAACGCATCGGAAATGTGTTTTTTCATAAAAGTAGGACATTTTCGTCAAATCAGCGTTTTTGACCCTCAAACATCGAGATTTCGAGAATAAACGACGACACTCGACCATTTCACGATTTCGCTACATTCGACTTTGTTTCCGATGCAATGACGATTTGTCGTTGTGAACGCATCGAAAATGTGTTTTTTCATAAAAGTCGGACATTTTCGTCAAATCAGCGTTTATGACCCTCGAACATCGAGATCTCGAGAATAAACGACGACACTCGACCAATTCACGATTTCGCTACATTCGACTTTGTTTCCGATGCAATGACGATTTGTCGTCGTGAAAGCCTCGGAAATGTGTTTTTTCATAAAAGTCGGAAATTTTCGTCAAATCAGCGTTTGTGACCCTCGAACATCGAAATCGTGAGATTCAACGATGACACTCGACCATTTCACGATTTCGCTACAATTCGACTTTGTTTCCGATGCAATGACGACTTGACGTTATGAACGCATCGGAAATGTCTTTTTTCATAAAAGTAGGACATTTTCATCAAATCAGCGTTTTTGACCCTCAAACATCGAGATTTCGAGAATAAACGACGACACTCGACAATTTCACGATTTCGCTACATTCGACTTTGTTTCCGATGCAATGACGATTTGTCGTCGTGAAATCCTCGGAAATATGATTTTTCATGTAAGTCGGAAATTTTCGTCAAATCAGCGTTTTTGAACCTCGAACATCGATATCGTGAGAATCAACGACGACACTCGACCATTTCACGATTTCGCTACAATTCGACTTTGTTTCCGATGCAATGACGATTTGTCGTTGTGAACGCATCGGAAACGTGATTTTTCATCAAAGTCGGAAATTTTCGTCAAATCAGCGTTTTTGACCCTCGAACATCGTCATCGTGAGATTCAACGACGACACTCGACCATTTCACGATTTCGCTACATTCGACTTTGTTTCCGATGCAATGACGATTTGTCGTCGTGAAAGCCTCGGAAATGTGTTTTTTCATAAAAGTCGAAAATTTTCGTCAAATCAGCGTTTGTGATCCTCGAACATCGAAATCGCGAGATTCACGATGACACTCGACCATTTCACGATTTCGCTACAATTCGACTTTGTTTCCGATGCAATGACGACTTGACGTTATGAACGCATCGGAAATGTGTTTTTTCATAAAAGTAGGACATTTTCGTCAAATCAGCGTTTTTGACCCTCAAACATCGAGATTTCGAGAATAAACGACGACACTCGACCATTTCACGATTTCGCTACATTCGACTTTGTTTCCGATGCAATGACGATTTGTCGTTGTGAACGCATCGAAAATGTGTTTTTTCATAAAAGTCGGACATTTTCGTCAAATCAGCGTTTATGACCCTCGAACATCGAGATCTCGAGAATAAACGACGACACTCGACCATTTCACGATTTCGCTACATTCGACTTTGTTTCCGATGCAATGACGATTTGTCGTCGTGAAAGCCTCGGAAATGTGTTTTTTCATAAAAGTCGGAAATTTTCGTCAAATCAGCGTTTTTGACCCCCGAATATCGACATCGTGAGATTCAACAACGACACTCGACCATTTCACGATTTCGCTACAATTCGACTTTGTTTCCGATGCAATGACGATTTGTCGACGTGAAAGCCTCGGAAATATGATTTATCATGAATGTCGGAAATTTTCGTCAAATCAGCGTTTTTGACCCTCGAACATCGACATCATGAGATTCAACGACGACACTCGACCATTTTACGATTTCGCTACAATTCGACTTTGTTTCCGATGCAATGACGATTTGTCGTTGTGAACGCATCGGAAATGTGTTTTTTCATAAAAATCGGAACTTTTCGTCAAATCAGCGTTTTTGAGTCTCGAACATCGAGATTTCGAGAATAAACAACGACACTCGACCATTTCGCGATTTCGCTACATTCGACTTTGTTTCGGATGCAATGACGATTCGTCGTCGTGAAAGCCTCGGAAATATGATTTTTCATGAATGTCGGAAATTTTCGTCAAATCAGCGTTTTTGACCCTCGAACATCGACATCATGAGATTCAACGACGACACTCGACCATTTTACGATTTCGCTACAATTCGACTTTGTTTCCGATGCAATGACGATTTGTCGTTGTGAACGCATCGGAAATGTGTTTTTTCATAAAAATCGGAACTTTTCGTCAAATCAGCGTTTTTGACTCTCGAACATCGAGATTTCGAGAATAAACAACGACACTCGACCATTTCGCGATTTCGCTACATTCGACTTTGTTTCGGATGCAATGACGATTCGTCGTCGTGAAAGCCTCGGAAATATGATTTTTCATGAATGTCGAAAATTTTCGTCAAATCAGCGTTTTTGACCCTCGAACATCGACATCGTGAGATTCAACGACGACACTCGACCATTTCACGATTTCGCTACAATTCGACTTTGTTTCCGATGCAATGACGATTTGTCGTTGTGAACGCATCGGAAACGTGATTTTTCATCAAAGTCGGAAATTTTCGTCAAATCAGCGTTTTTGACCCTCGAACATCGTCATCGTGAGATTCAACGACGACACTCGACCATTTCACGATTTCCCTACAATTCGACTTTGTTTCCGATGCAATGACGATTTGTCGTCGTGAAAGCCTCGGAAATGTGTTTTTTCATAAAAGTCGGAAATTTTCGTCAAATCAGCGTTTTTGACCCTCGAACATCGACATCGTGAGATTCAACGATGACACTCGACCATTTCACGATTTCGCTACAATTCGACTTTGTTTCCGATGCAATGACGATTTGTCGTCGTGAATGCCTCGGAAATGTGTTTTTTCATAAAAGTCGGAAATTTTCGTCAAATCAGCGTTTTTGACCCTCGAACATCGTCATCGTGAGATTCAACGACGACACTCGACCATTGTACGATTTCACTAAAATTCGACAAAGTTTCCGACACAATGACGATTTGGCTTCGTAAAAGCCTCGGAAATGTGTTTTTTCATGAAAATCGGAAATTTTGGTAAAATCAGCGTTTTTGACCCTCGAACATCGTCGTCGTGAGATTCAACGACGGCACTCGACCAATTCACGATTTCGCTACATTCGACTTTGTTTCCGATGCAATGACGATTTGTCGTCGTGAAAGCCTCGGAAATGTGTTTTTTCATAAAAGTCGGAAATTTTCGTCAAATCAACGTTTGTGACCCTCGAACATCGAGATTTCGAGAATAAACGACGACACTCGACAATTTCACTATTTCGCTACAATTCGACTTTGTTTCCGATGCAATGACGATTTGTCGTCGTGAAAGCATCGGAAATGTGTTTTTTCATAAAAATCGGAACTTTTCGTCAAATCAGCGTTTTTGACCCTCGAACATCGAGATTTCGAGAATAAACAACGACACTCGACCATTTCACGATTTCGCTACATTCGACTTTGTTTCGGATGCAATGACGATTCGTCGTCGTGAAAGCCTCGGAAATATGATTTTTCATGAATGTCGGAAATTTTCGTCAAATCAGCGTTTTTGACCCTCGAACATCGACATCGTGAGATTCAACGACGACACTCGACCATTTCACGATTTCGCTACAATTCGACTTTGTTTCCGATGCAATGACGATTTGTCGTTGTGAACGCATCGGAAACGTGATTTTTCATCAAAGTCGGAAATTTTCGTCAAATCAGCGTTTTTGACGCTCGAACATCGTCATCGTGAAATTCAACGACGACACTCGACCATTTCACGATTTCACTAAAATTCGACAAAGTTTCCGACACAATGACGATTTGGCGTCGTAAAAGCCTCGGAAATGTGTTTTTTCATGAATATCGGAAATTTTCGTAAAATCAGCGTTTTTGACCCTCGAACATCGACATCGTGAGATTCAACGACGACACTCGACCATTTCACGATTTCGCTACATTCGACTTTGTTTCCGATGCAATGACAATTTGTCGTCGTGAAAGCCTCGGAAATGTGTTTTTTCATAAAAGTCGGAAATTTTCGTCAAATCAGCGTTTGTGACCCTCGAACTTCGAAATCGTGAGATTCAACGATGACACTCGACCATTTCACGATTTCGCTACAATTCGACTTTGTTTCCGATGCAATGACGACTTGACGTTATGAACGCATCGGAAATGTGTTTTTTCATAAAAGTAGGACATTTTCGTCAAATCAGCGTTTTTGACCCTCAAACATCGAGATTTCGAGAATAAACGACGACACTCGACCATTTCACGATTTCGCTACATTCGACTTTGTTTCCGATGCAATGACGATTTGTCGTTGTGAACGCATCGGAAATGTGTTTTTTCATAAAAATCGGAACTTTTCGTCAAATCAGCGTTTTTGACCCTCGAACATCGAGATTTCGAGAATAAACAACGACACTCGACCATTTCACGATTTCACTAAAATTCGACAAAGTTTCCGACACTATGAGGATTTGTCGTCGTAAAAGCCTCGGAAATGTGTTTTTTCATAAAAGTCGGAAATTTTTGTCAAATCAGCGTTTGTGATCCTCGAACATCGAAATCGAGAGATTCAACGATGACACTCGACCATCTCACTATTTCGCTACAATTCGACTTTGATTCCGATGCAATGACGATTTGTCGTTGTGAACTCATCGGAAATGTGTTTTTTCATAAAAGTCGGAAATTTTCGTCAAATCAGCGTTTTTGACCCTCGAACATCGACATCGTGAGATTCAACGACGACACTCGACCATTTCACGATTTCGCTACAATTCGACTTTGTTTCCGATGCAATGACGATTTGTCGTTGTGAACGCATCGGAAATGTGTTTTTTCATAAAAATCGGAACTTTTCGTCAAATCAGCGTTTTTGACTCTCGAACATCGAGATTTCGAGAATAAACAACGACACTCGACCATTTCGCGATTTCGCTACATTCGACTTTGTTTCGGATGCAATGACGATTCGTCGTCGTGAAACCCTCGGAAATATGATTTTTCATGAATGTCGGAAATTTTCGTCAAATCAGCGTTTTTGACACTCGAACATCGACATCATGAGATTCAACGACGACACTCGACCATTTCACGATTTCGCTACAATTCGACTTTGTTTCCGATGCAATGACGATTTGTCGTTGTGAACGCATCGGAAATGTGTTTTTTCATAAAAATCGGAACTTTTCGTCAAATCAGCGTTTTTGACTCTCGAACATCGAGATTTCGAGAATAAACAACGACACTCGACCATTTCGCGATTTCGCTACATTCGACTTTGTTTCGGATGCAATGACGATTCGTCGTCGTGAAAGCCTCGGAAATATGGTTTTTCATGAATGTCGAAAATTTTCGTCAAATCAGCGTTTTTGACCCTCGAACATCGACATCGTGAGATTCAACGACGACACTCGACCATTTCACGAATTCGCTACAATTCGACTTTGTTTCCGATGCAATGACGATTTGTCGTTGTGAACGCATCGGAAACGTGATTTTTCATCAAAGTCGGTAATTTTCGTCAAATCAGCGTTTTTGACCCTCGAACATCGTCATCGTGAGATTCAACGACGACACTCGACCATTGTACGATTTCACTAAAATTCGACAAAGTTTCCGACACAATGACGATTTGGCGGCGTAAAAGCCTCGGAAATGTGTTTTTTCATGAAAATCGGAAATTTTGGTAAAATCAGCGTTTTTGACCCTCGAACATCGTCATCGTGAGATTCAACGACGGCACTCGACCATTTCACGATTTCGCTACATTCGACTTTGTTTCCGATGCAATGACGATTTGTCGTTGTGAACGCATCGAAAATGTGTTTTTTCATAAAAGTCGGACATTTTCGTCAAATCAGCGTTTATGACCCTCGAACATCGAGATTTCGAGAATAAACGACGACACTCGACCATTTCACGATTTCGCTACATTCGACTTTGTTTCCGATGCAATGACGATTTGTCGTTGTGAACGCATCGAAAATGTGTTTTTTCATAAAAGTCGGACATTTTCGTCAAATCAGCGTTTATGAGCCTCGAACATCGAGATTTCGAGAATAAACGACGACACTCGACCATTTCACGATTTCGCTACAATTCGACTTTGTTTCCGATGCAATGACGATTTGTCGTAGTGAAAGCCTCGGAAATGTGATTTTTCATCAAAGTCGGACATCTTCGTCAAATCTGCGTTTTTGACCCTCGAACATCGAAATCGTGAGATTCAACGATGCCACTCGACCATTTCACGATTTCGCTACAATACGACTTTGTTTCCGATGCAATGACGATTTTTCGTTGTGAACGCATCGGAAATGTGTTTTTTCATGAAAATCGGACATTTTCGTCAAATCAGCGCTTTTGACCCTCGAACATCGAGATTTCGAGAATAAACGACGACACTCGACCATTTCACGATTTCGCTACATTCGACTTTGTTTCCGATGCAATGACGATGTGTCGTCGTGACAGCCTCGGAAATGTGATTTTTCATGAATGTCGGAAATTTTCGTCAAATCAGCGTTCGTGATCCTCGAACATCGAAATCGTGAGATACAACGACGACACTCGACCACTTCACGATTTCGCTACAATTCGACTTTGTTTCCGATGCAATGACGATTTGTCGTTGTGAACGCATCGGAAACGTGATTTTTCATCAAAGTCGGAAATTTTCGTCAAGTCAGCGTTTTTGACCCTCGAACATCGAGATTTCGAGAATAAACGACGTCAATCGACCATTTTACGATTTCACTAAAATTCGACAAAGTTTCCGACACTATGAGGATTTGTCGTCGTAAAAGCCTCGGAAATGTGTTTTTTCATGAAAATCGGAAATTTTCGTCAAATCAGCGTTTTTGACCCTCGAACATCGACATCGTGAGATTCAACGACGACACTCGACCATTTCACGATTTCGCTACATTCGACTTTCTTTCCAATGCAATGACGATTTGTCGTTGTGAACGCATTGGAAATGTGTTTTTTCATGAAAGTCGGAAATTTTCGTCAAATCAGCGTTTTTGACCCTCGAACATCGTCATCGTGAGATTCAACGACGGCACTCGACCATTTCACGATTTCGCTACATTCGACTTTGTTTCGGATGCAATGACGATTCGTCGTCGTGAAAGCCTCGGAAATATGATTTTTTATGAATGTCGGAAATTTTCGTCAAATCAGCGTTTTTGACCCTCGAACATCGACATCGTGAGATTCAACGACAACACTCGACCATTTCACGATTTCGCTACAATTCGACTTTTTTTCCGATGCAATGACGATTTGTCGTCGTGAAAGCCTCGGAAATGTGTTTTTTCATAAAAATCGGAAATTTTCGTCAAATCAGCGTTTTTGAACCTCGAACATCGAGATTTCGAGAATAAACAACGACACTCGACCATTTCACGATTTCGCTACATTCGACTTTGTTTCCGATGCAATGACGATTTGTCGTCGTGAAATCCTCGGAAATATGATTTTTCATGAAAGTCGGAAATTTTCGTCAAATCAGCGTTTTTGACCCTCGAACATCGATATCGTGAGATTCAACGACGACACTCGACCATTTCACGATTTCGCTACAATTCGACTTTGTTTCCGATGCAATGACGATTTGTCGTTGTGAACGCATCGGAAACGTGATTTTTCATCGAAGGCGGAAATTTTCGTCAAATCAGCGTTCGTGATCCTCGAACATCGAAATCGTGAGATTCAACGACGACACTCGACCATTTCACGATTTCGTTACAATTCGACTTTGTTTCCGATGCAATGACGATTTGTCGTTGTGAACGCATCGGAAACGTGATTTTTCATCGAAGGCGGAAATTTTCGTCAAATCAGCGTTCGTGATCCTCGAACATCGAAATCGTGAGATTCAACGACGACACTCGACCATTTCACGATTTCGCTACATTCAACTTTGTTTCCGATGCAATGACGATTCGTCGTCGTGAAAGCCTCGGAAATATGATTTTTCATGAATGTCGGAAATTTTCGTCAAATCAGCGTTTTTGACCCTCGAACATCGAAATCGTGAGATTCAACGACGACACTCGACCATTTCACGATTTCGCTAAAATTCGACTTTGTTTCCGATGCAATGACGACTTGACGTTATGAACGCATCGGAAATGTGTTTTTTCATAAAAGTAGGACATTTTCGTCAAATCAGCGTTTTTGACCCTCAAACATCGAGATTTCGAGAATAAACGACGACACTCGACCATTTCACGATTTCGCTACATTCGACTTTGTTTCCGATGCAATGACGATTTGTCGTTGTGAACGCATCGAAAATGTGTTTTTTCATAAAAGTCGGACATTTTCGTCAAATCAGCGTTTATGAGCCTCGAACATCGAGATTTCGAGAATAAACGACGACACTCGACCATTTCACGATTTCGCTACAATTCGACTTTGTTTCCGATGCAATGACGATTTGTCGTAGTGAAAGCCTCGGAAATGTGATTTTTCATCAAAGTCGGACATCTTCGTCAAATCTGCGTTTTTGACCCTCGAACATCGAAATCGTGAGATTCAACGATGCCACTCGACCATTTCACGATTTCGCTACAATACGACTTTGTTTCCGATGCAATGACGATTTTTCGTTGTGAACGCATCGGAAATGTGTTTTTTCATGAAAATCGGACATTTTCGTCAAATCAGCGCTTTTGACCCTCGAACATCGAGATTTCGAGAATAAACGACGACACTCGACCATTTCACGATTTCGCTACATTCGACTTTGTTTCCGATGCAATGACGATGTGTCGTCGTGACAGCCTCGGAAATGTGATTTTTCATGAATGTCGGAAATTTTCGTCAAATCAGCGTTCGTGATCCTCGAACATCGAAATCGTGAGATACAACGACGACACTCGACCACTTCACGATTTCGCTACAATTCGACTTTGTTTCCGATGCAATGACGATTTGTCGTTGTGAACGCATCGGAAACGTGATTTTTCATCAAAGTCGGAAATTTTCGTCAAATCAGCGTTTTTGACCCTCGAACATCGAGATTTCGAGAATAAACGACGTCAATCGACCATTTTACGATTTCACTAAAATTCGACAAAGTTTCCGACACTATGAGGATTTGTCGTCGTAAAAGCCTCGGAAATGTGTTTTTTCATGAAAATCGGAAATTTTCGTCAAATCAGCGTTTTTGACCCTCGAACATCGACATCGTGAGATTCAACGACGACACTCGACCATTTCACGATTTCGCTACATTCGACTTTCTTTCCGATGCAATGACGATTTGTCGTTGTGAACGCATTGGAAATGTGTTTTTTCATGAAAGTCGGAAATTTTCGTCAAATCAGCGTTTTTGACCCTCGAACATCGTCATCGTGAGATTGAACGACGGCACTCGACCATTTCACGATTTCGCTACATTCGACTTTGTTTCCGATGCAATGACGATTTGTCGTCGTGAAAGCCTCGGAAATGTGTTTTTTCATAAAAATCGGAACTTTTCGTCAAATCAGCGTTTTTGACTCTCGAACATCGAGATTTCGAGAATAAACAACGACACTCGACCATTTCGCGATTTCGCTACATTCGACTTTGTTTCGGATGCAATGACGATTCGTCGTCGTGAAAGCCTCGGAAATATGATTTTTCATGAATGTCGGAAATTTTCGTCAAATCAGCGTTTTTGACCCTCGAACATCGACATCGTGAGATTCAACGACGACACTCGACCATTTCACGATTTCGCTACATTCGACTTTCTTTCCGATGCAATGACGATTTGTCGTTGTGAACGCATTGGAAATGTGTTTTTTCATGAAAGTCGGAAATTTTCGTCAAATCAGCGTTTTTGACCCTCGAACATCGTCATCGTGAGATTGAACGACGGCACTCGACCATTTCACGATTTCGCTACATTCGACTTTGTTTCCGATGCAATGACGATTTGTCGTCGTGAAAGCCTCGGAAATGTGTTTTTTCATAACAATCGGAACTTTTCGTCAAATCAGCGTTTTTGACTCTCGAACATCGAGATTTCGAGAATAAACAACGACACTCGACCATTTCGCGATTTCGCTACATTCGACTTTGTTTCGGATGCAATGACGATTCGTCGTCGTGAAAGCCTCGGAAATATGATTTTTCATGAATGTCGGAAATTTTCGTCAAATCAGCGTTTTTGACCCTCGAACATCGACATCGTGAGATTCAACGACGACACTCGACCATTTCACGATTTCGCTACATTCGACTTTGTTTCCGATGCAATGACGATTTGTCGTTGTGAACGCATCGGAAATGTGTTTTTTCATAAAAATCGGAACTTTTCGTCAAATCAGCGTTTTTGACCCTCGAACATCGAGATTTCGAGAATAAACGACGACAATCGACCATTTTACGATTTCACTAAAATTCGACAAAGTTTCCGACACTATGAGGATTTGTCGTCGTAAAAGCCTCGGAAATGTGTTTTTTCATGAAAATCGGAAATTTTCGTCAAATCAGCGTTTTTGACCCTCGAACATCGACATCGTGAGATTCAACGACGACACTCGACCATTTCACGATTTCGCTACAATTCGACTTTGTTTCCGATGCAATGACGATTTGTCGTTGTGAACGCATCGGAAACGTGATTTTTCATCAAAGTCGGAAATTTTCGTCAAATCAGCGTTTTTGACCCTCGAACATCGTCATCGTGAGATTCAACGACGACACTCGACCATTGTACGATTTCACTAAAATTCGACAAAGTTTCCGACACAATGACGATTTGTCGTCGTGAAAGCCTCGGAAATGTGTTTTTTCATAAAAATCGGAACTTTTCGTCAAAGCAGCGTTTTTGACTCTCGAACATCGAGATTTCGAGAATAAACAACGACACTCGACCATTTCGCGATTTCGCTACATTCGACTTTGTTTCGGATGCAATGACGATTCGTCGTCGTGAAAGCCTCGGAAATATGATTTTTCATGAATGTCGGAAATTTTCGTCAAATCAGCGTTTTTGACCCTGGAACATCGACATCATGAGATTCAACGACGACACTCGACCATTTCACGATTTCGCTACAATTCGACTTTGTTTCCGATGCAATGACGATTTGTCGTTGTGAACGCATCGGAAACGTGATTTTTCATCAAAGTCGGAAATTTTCGTCAAATCAGCGTTTTTGACCCTCGAACATCGTAATCGTGAGATTCAACGACGACACTCGACCATTTCACGATTTCCCTACAATTCGACTTTGTTTCCGATGCAATGACGATTTGTCGTCGTGAAAGCCTCGGAAATGTGTTTTTTCATAAAAGTCGGAAATTTTCGTCAAATCAGCGTTTTTGACTCTCGAACATCGACATCGTGAGATTCAACGACGACACTCGACCATTTCACGATTTCGCTACAATTCGACTTTGTTTCCGATGCAATGACGATTTGTCGTTGTGAACGCATCGGAAATGTGTTTTTTCATAAAAATCGGAACTTTTCGTCAAATCAGCGTTTTTGACTCTCGAACATCGAGATTTCGAGAATAAACAACGACACTCGACCATTTCGCGATTTCGCTACATTCGACTTTGTTTCGGATGCAATGACGATTCGTCGTCGTGAAACCCTCGGAAATATGATTTTTCATGAATGTCGGAAATTTTCGTCAAATCAGCGTTTTTGACACTCGAACATCGACATCATGAGATTCAACGACGACACTCGACCATTTCACGATTTCGCTACAATTCGACTTTGTTTCCGATGCAATGACGATTTGTCGTTGTGAACGCATCGGAAATGTGTTTTTTCATAAAAATCGGAACTTTTCGTCAAATCAGCGTTTTTGACTCTCGAACATCGAGATTTCGAGAATAAACAACGACACTCGACCATTTCGCGATTTCGCTACATTCGACTTTGTTTCGGATGCAATGACGATTCGTCGTCGTGAAAGCCTCGGAAATATGGTTTTTCATGAATGTCGAAAATTTTCGTCAAATCAGCGTTTTTGACCCTCGAACATCGACATCGTGAGATTCAACGACGACACTCGACCATTTCACGATTTCGCTACAATTCGACTTTGTTTCCGATGCAATGACGATTTGTCGTTGTGAACGCATCGGAAACGTGATTTTTCATCAAAGTCGGAAATTTTCGTCAAATCAGCGTTTTTGACCCTCGAACATCGTCATCGTGAGATTCAACGACGACACTCGACCATTGTACGATTTCACTAAAATTCGACAAAGTTTCCGACACAATGACGATTTGGCGTCGTAAAAGCCTCGGAAATGTGTTTTTTCATGAAAATCGGAAATTTTGGTAAAATCAGCGTTTTTGACCCTCGAACATCGTCATCGTGAGATTCAACGACGGCACTCGACCATTTCACGATTTCGCTACATTCGACTTTGTTTCCGATGCAATGACGATTTGTCGTCGTGAAAGCCTCGGAAATGTGTTTTTTCATAAAAGTCGGAAATTTTCGTCAAATCAGCGTTTGTGACCCTCGAACATCGAAATCGTGAGATTCAACGATGACACTCGACCATTTCACGATTTCGCTACAATTCGACTTTGTTTCCGATGCAATGACGACTTGACGTTATGAACGCATCGGAAATGTGTTTTTTCATAAAAGTAGGACATTTTCGTCAAATCAGCGTTTTTGACCCTCAAACATCGAGATTTCGAGAATAAACGACGACACTCGACCATTTCACGATTTCGCTACATTCGACTTTGTTTCCGATGCAATGACGATTTGTCGTTGTGAACGCATCGAAAATGTGTTTTTTCATAAAAGTCGGACATTTTCGTCAAATCAGCGTTTATGACCCTCGAACATCGAGATCTCGAGAATAAACGGCGACACTCGACCAATTCACGATTTCGCTACATTCGACTTTGTTTCTGATGCAATGACGATTTGTCGTCGTGAAAGCCTCGGAAATGTGTTTTTTCATAAAAGTCGGAAATTTTCGTCAAATCAGCGTTTGTGACCCTCGAACATCGAAATCGTGAGATTCAACGATGACACTCGACCATTTCACGATTTCGCTACAATTCGACTTTGTTTCCGATGCAATGACGACTTGACGTTATGAACGCATCGGAAATGTCTTTTTTCATAAAAGTAGGACATTTTCATCAAATCAGCGTTTTTGACCCTCAAACATCGAGATTTCGAGAATAAACGACGACACTCGACAATTTCACGATTTCGCTACATTCGACTTTGTTTCCGATGCAATGACGATTTGTCGTCGTGAAATCCTCGGAAATATGATTTTTCATGTAAGTCGGAAATTTTCGTCAAATCAGCGTTTTTGAACCTCGAACATCGATATCGTGAGAATCAACGACGACACTCGACCATTTCACGATTTCGCTACAATTCGACTTTGTTTCCGATGCAATGACGATTTGTCGTTGTGAACGCATCGGAAACGTGATTTTTCATCAAAGTCGGAAATTTTCGTCAAATCAGCGTTTTTGACCCTCGAACATCGTCATCGTGAGATTCAACGACGACACTCGACCATTTCACGATTTCGCTACATTCGACTTTGTTTCCGATGCAATGACGATTTGTCGTCGTGAAAGCCTCGGAAATGTGTTTTTTCATAAAAGTCGGAAATTTTCGTCAAATCAGCGTTTGTGATCCTCGAACATCGAAATCGCGAGATTCACGATGACACTCGACCATTTCACGATTTCGCTACAATTCGACTTTGTTTCCGATGCAATGACGACTTGACGTTATGAACGCATCGGAAATGTGTTTTTTCATAAAAGTAGGACATTTTCGTCAAATCAGCGTTTTTGACCCTCAAACATCGAGATTTCGAGAATAAACGACGACACTCGACCATTTCACGATTTCGCTACATTCGACTTTGTTTCCGATGCAATGACGATTTGTCGTTGTGAACGCATCGAAAATGTGTTTTTTCATAAAAGTCGGACATTTTCGTCAAATCAGCGTTTATGACCCTCGAACATCGAGATCTCGAGAATAAACGACGACACTCGACCATTTCACGATTTCGCTACATTCGACTTTGTTTCCGATGCAATGACGATTTGTCGTCGTGAAAGCCTCGGAAATGTGTTTTTTCATAAAAGTCGGAAATTTTCGTCAAATCAGCGTTTTTGACCCTCGAATATCGACATCGTGAGATTCAACAACGACACTCGACCATTTCACGATTTCGCTACAATTCGACTTTGTTTCCGATGCAATGACGATTTGTCGACGTGAAAGCCTCGGAAATATGATTTATCATGAATGTCGGAAATTTTCGTCAAATCAGCGTTTTTGACCCTCGAACATCGACATCATGAGATTCAACGACGACACTCGACCATTTTACGATTTCGCTACAATTCGACTTTGTTTCCGATGCAATGACGATTTGTCGTTGTGAACGCATCGGAAATGTGTTTTTTCATAAAAATCGGAACTTTTCGTCAAATCAGCGTTTTTGAGTCTCGAACATCGAGATTTCGAGAATAAACAACGACACTCGACCATTTCGCGATTTCGCTACATTCGACTTTGTTTCGGATGCAATGACGATTCGTCGTCGTGAAAGCCTCGGAAATATGATTTTTCATGAATGTCGGAAATTTTCGTCAAATCAGCGTTTTTGACCCTCGAACATCGACATCATGAGATTCAACGACGACACTCGACCATTTTACGATTTCGCTACAATTCGACTTTGTTTCCGATGCAATGACGATTTGTCGTTGTGAACGCATCGGAAACGTGATTTTTCATCAAAGTCGGAAATTTTCGTCAAATCAGCGTTTTTGACCCTCGAACATCGTCATCGTGAGATTCAACGACGACACTCGACCATTTCACGATTTCCCTACAATTCGACTTTGTTTCCGATGCAATGACGATTTGTCGTCGTGAAAGCCTCGGAAATGTGTTTTTTCATAAAAGTCGGAAATTTTCGTCAAATCAGCGTTTTTGACCCTCGAACATCGACATCGTGAGATTCAACGATGACACTCGACCATTTCACGATTTCGCTACAATTCGACTTTGTTTCCGATGCAATGACGATTTGTCGTCGTGAATGCCTCGGAAATGTGTTTTTTCATAAAAGTCGGAAATTTTCGTCAAATCAGCGTTTTTGACCCTCGAACATCGTCATCGTGAGATTCAACGACGACACTCGACCATTGTACGATTTCACTAAAATTCGACAAAGTTTCCGACACAATGACGATTTGGCTTCGTAAAAGCCTCGGAAATGTGTTTTTTCATGAAAATCGGAAATTTTGGTAAAATCAGCGTTTTTGACCCTCGAACATCGTCGTCGTGAGATTCAACGACGGCACTCGACCAATTCACGATTTCGCTACATTCGACTTTGTTTCCGATGCAATGACGATTTGTCGTCGTGAAAGCCTCGGAAATGTGTTTTTTCATAAAAGTCGGAAATTTTCGTCAAATCAGCGTTTGTGACCCTCGAACATCGAAATCGTGAGATTCAACGATGACACTCGACCATTTCACGATTTCGCTACAATTCGACTTTGTTTCCGATGCAATGACGACTTGACGTTATGAACGCATCGGAAATGTCTTTTTTCATAAAAGTAGGACATTTTCATCAAATCAGCGTTTTTGACCCTCAAACATCGAGATTTCGAGAATAAACGACGACACTCGACAATTTCACGATTTCGCTACATTCGACTTTGTTTCCGATGCAATGACGATTTGTCGTCGTGAAATCCTCGGAAATATGATTTTTCATGTAAGTCGGAAATTTTCGTCAAATCAGCGTTTTTGAACCTCGAACATCGATATCGTGAGAATCAACGACGACACTCGACCATTTCACGATTTCGCTACAATTCGACTTTGTTTCCGATGCAATGACGATTTGTCGTTGTGAACGCATCGGAAACGTGATTTTTCATCAAAGTCGGAAATTTTCGTCAAATCAGCGTTTTTGACCCTCGAACATCGTCATCGTGAGATTCAACGACGACACTCGACCATTTCACGATTTCGCTACATTCGACTTTGTTTCCAATGCAATGACGATTTGTCGTCGTGAAAGCCTCGGAAATGTGTTTTTTCATAAAAGTCGGAAATTTTCGTCAAATCAGCGTTTGTGATCCTCGAACATCGAAATCGTGAGATTCAACGATGACACTCGACCATTTCACTATTTCGCTACAATTCGACTTTGTTTCCGATGCAATGACGATTTGTCGTCGTGAAAGCATCGGAAATGTGTTTTTTCATAAAAATCGGAACTTTTCGTCAAATCAGCGTTTTTGACCCTCGAACATCGAGATTTCGAGAATAAACAACGACACTCGACAATTTCACGATTTCGCTACATTCGACTTTGTTTCGGATGCAATGACGATTCGTCGTCGTGAAAGCCTCGGAAATATGATTTTTCATGAATGTCGGAAATTTTCGTCAAATCAGCGTTTTTGACCCTCGAACATCGACATCGTGAGATTCAACGACGACACTCGACCATTTCACGATTTCGCTACAATTCGACTTTGTTTCCGATGCAATGACGATTTGTCGTTGTGAACGCATCGGAAACGTGATTTTTCATCAAAGTCGGAAATTTTCGTCAAATCAGCGTTTTTGACGCTCGAACATCGTCATCGTGAAATTCAACGACGACACTCGACCATTTCACGATTTCACTAAAATTCGACAAAGTTTCCGACACAATGACGATTTGGCGTCGTAAAAGCCTCGGAAATGTGTTTTTTCATGAATATCGGAAATTTTCGTAAAATCAGCGTTTTTGACCCTCGAACATCGACATCGTGAGATTCAACGACGACACTCGACCATTTCACGATTTCGCTACATTCGACTTTGTTTCCGATGCAATGACGATTTGTCGTCGTGAAAGCCTCGGAAATGTGTTTTTTCATAAAAGTCGGAAATTTTCGTCAAATCAGCGTTTGTGATCCTCGAACATCGAAATCGCGAGATTCACGATGACACTCGACCATTTCACGATTTCGCTACAATTCGACTTTGTTTCCGATGCAATGACGACTTGACGTTATGAACGCATCGGAAATGTGTTTTTTCATAAAAGTAGGACATTTTCGTCAAATCAGCGTTTTTGACCCTCAAACATCGAGATTTCGAGAATAAACGACGACACTCGACCATTTCACGATTTCGCTACATTCGACTTTGTTTCCGATGCAATGACGATTTGTCGTTGTGAACGCATCGAAAATGTGTTTTTTCATAAAAGTCGGACATTTTCGTCAAATCAGCGTTTATGACCCTCGAACATCGAGATCTCGAGAATAAACGACGACACTCGACCATTTCACGATTTCGCTACATTCGACTTTGTTTCCGATGCAATGACGATTTGTCGTCGTGAAAGCCTCGGAAATGTGTTTTTTCATAAAAGTCGGAAATTTTCGTCAAATCAGCGTTTTTGACCCTCGAATATCGACATCGTGAGATTCAACAACGACACTCGACCATTTCACGATTTCGCTACAATTCGACTTTGTTTCCGATGCAATGACGATTTGTCGACGTGAAAGCCTCGGAAATATGATTTATCATGAATGTCGGAAATTTTCGTCAAATCAGCGTTTTTGACCCTCGAACATCGACATCATGAGATTCAACGACGACACTCGACCATTTTACGATTTCGCTACAATTCGACTTTGTTTCCGATGCAATGACGATTTGTCGTTGTGAACGCATCGGAAATGTGTTTTTTCATAAAAATCGGAACTTTTCGTCAAATCAGCGTTTTTGAGTCTCGAACATCGAGATTTCGAGAATAAACAACGACACTCGACCATTTCGCGATTTCGCTACATTCGACTTTGTTTCGGATGCAATGACGATTCGTCGTCGTGAAAGCCTCGGAAATATGATTTTTCATGAATGTCGGAAATTTTCGTCAAATCAGCGTTTTTGACCCTCGAACATCGACATCATGAGATTCAACGACGACACTCGACCATTTTACGATTTCGCTACAATTCGACTTTGTTTCCGATGCAATGACGATTTGTCGTTGTGAACGCATCGGAAACGTGATTTTTCATCAAAGTCGGAAATTTTCGTCAAATCAGCGTTTTTGACCCTCGAACATCGTCATCGTGAGATTCAACGACGACACTCGACCATTTCACGATTTCCCTACAATTCGACTTTGTTTCCGATGCAATGACGATTTGTCGTCGTGAAAGCCTCGGAAATGTGTTTTTTCATAAAAGTCGGAAATTTTCGTCAAATCAGCGTTTTTGACCCTCGAACATCGACATCGTGAGATTCAACGATGACACTCGACCATTTCACGATTTCGCTACAATTCGACTTTGTTTCCGATGCAATGACGATTTGTCGTCGTGAATGCCTCGGAAATGTGTTTTTTCATAAAAGTCGGAAATTTTCGTCAAATCAGCGTTTTTGACCCTCGAACATCGTCATCGTGAGATTCAACGACGACACTCGACCATTGTACGATTTCACTAAAATTCGACAAAGTTTCCGACACAATGACGATTTGGCTTCGTAAAAGCCTCGGAAATGTGTTTTTTCATGAAAATCGGAAATTTTGGTAAAATCAGCGTTTTTGACCCTCGAACATCGTCGTCGTGAGATTCAACGACGGCACTCGACCAATTCACGATTTCGCTACATTCGACTTTGTTTCCGATGCAATGACGATTTGTCGTCGTGAAAGCCTCGGAAATGTGTTTTTTCATAAAAGTCGGAAATTTTCGTCAAATCAGCGTTTGTGACCCTCGAACATCGAAATCGTGAGATTCAACGATGACACTCGACCATTTCACGATTTCGCTACAATTCGACTTTGTTTCCGATGCAATGACGACTTGACGTTATGAACGCATCGGAAATGTCTTTTTTCATAAAAGTAGGACATTTTCATCAAATCAGCGTTTTTGACCCTCAAACATCGAGATTTCGAGAATAAACGACGACACTCGACAATTTCACGATTTCGCTACATTCGACTTTGTTTCCGATGCAATGACGATTTGTCGTCGTGAAATCCTCGGAAATATGATTTTTCATGTAAGTCGGAAATTTTCGTCAAATCAGCGTTTTTGAACCTCGAACATCGATATCGTGAGAATCAACGACGACACTCGACCATTTCACGATTTCGCTACAATTCGACTTTGTTTCCGATGCAATGACGATTTGTCGTTGTGAACGCATCGGAAACGTGATTTTTCATCAAAGTCGGAAATTTTCGTCAAATCAGCGTTTTTGACCCTCGAACATCGTCATCGTGAGATTCAACGACGACACTCGACCATTTCACGATTTCGCTACATTCGACTTTGTTTCCAATGCAATGACGATTTGTCGTCGTGAAAGCCTCGGAAATGTGTTTTTTCATAAAAGTCGGAAATTTTCGTCAAATCAGCGTTTGTGATCCTCGAACATCGAAATCGTGAGATTCAACGATGACACTCGACCATTTCACTATTTCGCTACAATTCGACTTTGTTTCCGATGCAATGACGATTTGTCGTCGTGAAAGCATCGGAAATGTGTTTTTTCATAAAAATCGGAACTTTTCGTCAAATCAGCGTTTTTGACCCTCGAACATCGAGATTTCGAGAATAAACAACGACACTCGACAATTTCACGATTTCGCTACATTCGACTTTGTTTCGGATGCAATGACGATTCGTCGTCGTGAAAGCCTCGGAAATATGATTTTTCATGAATGTCGGAAATTTTCGTCAAATCAGCGTTTTTGACCCTCGAACATCGACATCGTGAGATTCAACGACGACACTCGACCATTTCACGATTTCGCTACAATTCGACTTTGTTTCCGATGCAATGACGATTTGTCGTTGTGAACGCATCGGAAACGTGATTTTTCATCAAAGTCGGAAATTTTCGTCAAATCAGCGTTTTTGACGCTCGAACATCGTCATCGTGAAATTCAACGACGACACTCGACCATTTCACGATTTCACTAAAATTCGACAAAGTTTCCGACACAATGACGATTTGGCGTCGTAAAAGCCTCGGAAATGTGTTTTTTCATGAATATCGGAAATTTTCGTAAAATCAGCGTTTTTGACCCTCGAACATCGACATCGTGAGATTCAACGACGACACTCGACCATTTCACGATTTCGCTACATTCGACTTTGTTTCCGATGCAATGACAATTTGTCGTCGTGAAAGCCTCGGAAATGTGTTTTTTCATAAAAGTCGGAAATTTTCGTCAAATCAGCGTTTGTGACCCTCGAACTTCGAAATCGTGAGATTCAACGATGACACTCGACCATTTCACGATTTCGCTACAATTCGACTTTGTTTCCGATGCAATGACGACTTGACGTTATGAACGCATCGGAAATGTGTTTTTTCATAAAAGTAGGACATTTTCGTCAAATCAGCGTTTTTGACCCTCAAACATCGAGATTTCGAGAATAAACGACGACACTCGACCATTTCACGATTTCGCTACATTCGACTTTGTTTCCGATGCAATGACGATTTGTCGTTGTGAACGCATCGGAAATGTGTTTTTTCATAAAAATCGGAACTTTTCGTCAAATCAGCGTTTTTGACCCTCGAACATCGAGATTTCGAGAATAAACAACGACACTCGACCATTTCACGATTTCACTAAAATTCGACAAAGTTTCCGACACTATGAGGATTTGTCGTCGTAAAAGCCTCGGAAATGTGTTTTTTCATAAAAGTCGGAAATTTTTGTCAAATCAGCGTTTGTGATCCTCGAACATCGAAATCGAGAGATTCAACGATGACACTCGACCATCTCACTATTTCGCTACAATTCGACTTTGATTCCGATGCAATGACGATTTGTCGTTGTGAACTCATCGGAAATGTGTTTTTTCATAAAAGTCGGAAATTTTCGTCAAATCAGCGTTTTTGACCCTCGAACATCGACATCGTGAGATTCAACGACGACACTCGACCATTTCACGATTTCGCTACAATTCGACTTTGTTTCCGATGCAATGACGATTTGTCGTTGTGAACGCATCGGAAATGTGTTTTTTCATAAAAATCGGAACTTTTCGTCAAATCAGCGTTTTTGACTCTCGAACATCGAGATTTCGAGAATAAACAACGACACTCGACCATTTCGCGATTTCGCTACATTCGACTTTGTTTCGGATGCAATGACGATTCGTCGTCGTGAAACCCTCGGAAATATGATTTTTCATGAATGTCGGAAATTTTCGTCAAATCAGCGTTTTTGACACTCGAACATCGACATCATGAGATTCAACGACGACACTCGACCATTTCACGATTTCGCTACAATTCGACTTTGTTTCCGATGCAATGACGATTTGTCGTTGTGAACGCATCGGAAATGTGTTTTTTCATAAAAATCGGAACTTTTCGTCAAATCAGCGTTTTTGACTCTCGAACATCGAGATTTCGAGAATAAACAACGACACTCGACCATTTCGCGATTTCGCTACATTCGACTTTGTTTCGGATGCAATGACGATTCGTCGTCGTGAAAGCCTCGGAAATATGGTTTTTCATGAATGTCGAAAATTTTCGTCAAATCAGCGTTTTTGACCCTCGAACATCGACATCGTGAGATTCAACGACGACACTCGACCATTTCACGATTTCGCTACAATTCGACTTTGTTTCCGATGCAATGACGATTTGTCGTTGTGAACGCATCGGAAACGTGATTTTTCATCAAAGTCGGTAATTTTCGTCAAATCAGCGTTTTTGACCCTCGAACATCGTCATCGTGAGATTCAACGACGACACTCGACCATTGTACGATTTCACTAAAATTCGACAAAGTTTCCGACACAATGACGATTTGGCGTCGTAAAAGCCTCGGAAATGTGTTTTTTCATGAAAATCGGAAATTTTGGTAAAATCAGCGTTTTTGACCCTCGAACATCGTCATCGTGAGATTCAACGACGGCACTCGACCATTTCACGATTTCGCTACATTCGACTTTGTTTCCGATGCAATGACGATTTGTCGTCGTGAAAGCCTCGGAAATGTGTTTTTTCATAAAAGTCGGAAATTTTCGTCAAATCAGCGTTTGTGACCCTCGAACATCGAAATCGTGAGATTCAACGATGACACTCGACCATTTCACGACTTCGCTACAATTCGACTTTGTTTCCGATGCAATGACGACTTGACGTTATGAACGCATCGGAAATGTGTTTTTTCATAAAAGTAGGACATTTTCGTCAAATCAGCGTTTTTGACCCTCAAACATCGAGATTTCGAGAATAAACGACGACACTCGACCATTTCACGATTTCGCTACATTCGACTTTGTTTCCGATGCAATGACGATTTGTCGTTGTGAACGCATCGAAAATGTGTTTTTTCATAAAAGTCGGACATTTTCGTCAAATCAGCGTTTATGACCCTCGAACATCGAGATCTCGAGAATAAACGACGACACTCGACCAATTCACGATTTCGCTACATTCGACTTTGTTTCCGATGCAATGACGATTTGTCGTCGTGAAAGCCTCGGAAATGTGTTTTTTCATAAAAGTCGGAAATTTTCGTCAAATCAGCGTTTGTGACCCTCGAACATCGAAATCGTGAGATTCAACGATGACACTCGACCATTTCACGATTTCGCTACAATTCGACTTTGTTTCCGATGCAATGACGACTTGACGTTATGAACGCATCGGAAATGTCTTTTTTCATAAAAGTAGGACATTTTCATCAAATCAGCGTTTTTGACCCTCAAACATCGAGATTTCGAGAATAAACGACGACACTCGACAATTTCACGATTTCGCTACATTCGACTTTGTTTCCGATGCAATGACGATTTGTCGTCGTGAAATCCTCGGAAATATGATTTTTCATGTAAGTCGGAAATTTTCGTCAAATCAGCGTTTTTGAACCTCGAACATCGATATCGTGAGAATCAACGACGACACTCGACCATTTCACGATTTCGCTACAATTCGACTTTGTTTCCGATGCAATGACGATTTGTCGTTGTGAACGCATCGGAAACGTGATTTTTCATCAAAGTCGGAAATTTTCGTCAAATCAGCGTTTTTGACCCTCGAACATCGTCATCGTGAGATTCAACGACGACACTCGACCATTTCACGATTTCGCTACATTCGACTTTGTTTCCAATGCAATGACGATTTGTCGTCGTGAAAGCCTCGGAAATGTGTTTTTTCATAAAAGTCGGAAATTTTCGTCAAATCAGCGTTTGTGATCCTCGAACATCGAAATCGTGAGATTCAACGATGACACTCGACCATTTCACTATTTCGCTACAATTCGACTTTGTTTCCGATGCAATGACGATTTGTCGTCGTGAAAGCATCGGAAATGTGTTTTTTCATAAAAATCGGAACTTTTCGTCAAATCAGCGTTTTTGACCCTCGAACATCGAGATTTCGAGAATAAACAACGACACTCGACAATTTCACGATTTCGCTACATTCGACTTTGTTTCGGATGCAATGACGATTCGTCGTCGTGAAAGCCTCGGAAATATGATTTTTCATGAATGTCGGAAATTTTCGTCAAATCAGCGTTTTTGACCCTCGAACATCGACATCGTGAGATTCAACGACGACACTCGACCATTTCACGATTTCGCTACAATTCGACTTTGTTTCCGATGCAATGACGATTTGTCGTTGTGAACGCATCGGAAACGTGATTTTTCATCAAAGTCGGAAATTTTCGTCAAATCAGCGTTTTTGACGCTCGAACATCGTCATCGTGAAATTCAACGACGACACTCGACCATTTCACGATTTCACTAAAATTCGACAAAGTTTCCGACACAATGACGATTTGGCGTCGTAAAAGCCTCGGAAATGTGTTTTTTCATGAATATCGGAAATTTTCGTAAAATCAGCGTTTTTGACCCTCGAACATCGACATCGTGAGATTCAACGACGACACTCGACCATTTCACGATTTCGCTACATTCGACTTTGTTTCCGATGCAATGACAATTTGTCGTCGTGAAAGCCTCGGAAATGTGTTTTTTCATAAAAGTCGGAAATTTTCGTCAAATCAGCGTTTGTGACCCTCGAACTTCGAAATCGTGAGATTCAACGATGACACTCGACCATTTCACGATTTCGCTACAATTCGACTTTGTTTCCGATGCAATGACGACTTGACGTTATGAACGCATCGGAAATGTATTTTTTCATAAAAGTAGGACATTTTCGTCAAATCAGCGTTTTTGACCCTCAAACATCGAGATTTCGAGAATAAACGACGACACTCGACCATTTCACGATTTCGCTACATTCGACTTTGTTTCCGATGCAATGACGATTTGTCGTTGTGAACGCATCGGAAATGTGTTTTTTCATAAAAATCGGAACTTTTCGTCAAATCAGCGTTTTTGACCCTCGAACATCGAGATTTCGAGAATAAACAACGACACTCGACCATTTCACGATTTCACTAAAATTCGACAAAGTTTCCGACACTATGAGGATTTGTCGTCGTAAAAGCCTCGGAAATGTGTTTTTTCATAAAAGTCGGAAATTTTTGTCAAATCAGCGTTTGTGATCCTCGAACATCGAAATCGAGAGATTCAACGATGACACTCGACCATCTCACTATTTCGCTACAATTCGACTTTGATTCCGATGCAATGACGATTTGTCGTTGTGAACTCATCGGAAATGTGTTTTTTCATAAAAGTCGGAAATTTTCGTCAAATCAGCGTTTTTGACCCTCGAACATCGACATCGTGAGATTCAACGACGACACTCGACCATTTCACGATTTCGCTACAATTCGACTTTGTTTCCGATGCAATGACGATTTGTCGTTGTGAACGCATCGGAAATGTGTTTTTTCATAAAAATCGGAACTTTTCGTCAAATCAGCGTTTTTGACTCTCGAACATCGAGATTTCGAGAATAAACAACGACACTCGACCATTTCGCGATTTCGCTACATTCGACTTTGTTTCGGATGCAATGACGATTCGTCGTCGTGAAACCCTCGGAAATATGATTTTTCATGAATGTCGGAAATTTTCGTCAAATCAGCGTTTTTGACACTCGAACATCGACATCATGAGATTCAACGACGACACTCGACCATTTCACGATTTCGCTACAATTCGACTTTGTTTCCGATGCAATGACGATTTGTCGTTGTGAACGCATCGGAAATGTGTTTTTTCATAAAAATCGGAACTTTTCGTCAAATCAGCGTTTTTGACTCTCGAACATCGAGATTTCGAGAATAAACAACGACACTCGACCATTTCGCGATTTCGCTACATTCGACTTTGTTTCGGATGCAATGACGATTCGTCGTCGTGAAAGCCTCGGAAATATGGTTTTTCATGAATGTCGAAAATTTTCGTCAAATCAGCGTTTTTGACCCTCGAACATAGACATCGTGAGATTCAACGACGACACTCGACCATTTCACGATTTCGCTACAATTCGACTTTGTTTCCGATGCAATGACGATTTGTCGTTGTGAACGCATCGGAAACGTGATTTTTCATCAAAGTCGGTAATTTTCGTCAAATCAGCGTTTTTGACCCTCGAACATCGTCATCGTGAGATTCAACGACGACACTCGACCATTGTACGATTTCACTAAAATTCGACAAAGTTTCCGACACAATGACGATTTGGCGTCGTAAAAGCCTCGGAAATGTGTTTTTTCATGAAAATCGGAAATTTTGGTAAAATCAGCGTTTTTGACCCTCGAACATCGTCATCGTGAGATTCAACGACGGCACTCGACCATTTCACGATTTCGCTACATTCGACTTTGTTTCCGATGCAATGACGATTTGTCGTCGTGAAAGCCTCGGAAATGTGTTTTTTCATAAAAGTCGGAAATTTTCGTCAAATCAGCGTTTGTGACCCTCGAACATCGAAATCGTGAGATTCAACGATGACACTCGACCATTTCACGACTTCGCTACAATTCGACTTTGTTTCCGATGCAATGACGACTTGACGTTATGAACGCATCGGAAATGTGTTTTTTCATAAAAGTAGGACATTTTCGTCAAATCAGCGTTTTTGACCCTCAAACATCGAGATTTCGAGAATAAACGACGACACTCGACCATTTCACGATTTCGCTACATTCGACTTTGTTTCCGATGCAATGACGATTTGTCGTTGTGAACGCATCGAAAATGTGTTTTTTCATAAAAGTCGGACATTTTCGTCAAATCAGCGTTTATGACCCTCGAACATCGAGATCTCGAGAATAAACGACGACACTCGACCAATTCACGATTTCGCTACATTCGACTTTGTTTCCGATGCAATGACGATTTGTCGTCGTGAAAGCCTCGGAAATGTGTTTTTTCATAAAAGTCGGAAATTTTCGTCAAATCAGCGTTTGTGACCCTCGAACATCGAAATCGTGAGATTCAACGATGACACTCGACCATTTCACGATTTCGCTACAATTCGACTTTGTTTCCGATGCAATGACGACTTGACGTTATGAACGCATCGGAAATGTCTTTTTTCATAAAAGTAGGACATTTTCATCAAATCAGCGTTTTTGACCCTCAAACATCGAGATTTCGAGAATAAACGACGACACTCGACAATTTCACGATTTCGCTACATTCGACTTTGTTTCCGATGCAATGACGATTTGTCGTCGTGAAATCCTCGGAAATATGATTTTTCATGTAAGTCGGAAATTTTCGTCAAATCAGCGTTTTTGAACCTCGAACATCGATATCGTGAGAATCAACGACGACACTCGACCATTTCACGATTTCGCTACAATTCGACTTTGTTTCCGATGCAATGACGATTTGTCGTTGTGAACGCATCGGAAACGTGATTTTTCATCAAAGTCGGAAATTTTCGTCAAATCAGCGTTTTTGACCCTCGAACATCGTCATCGTGAGATTCAACGACGACACTCGACCATTTCACGATTTCGCTACATTCGACTTTGTTTCCGATGCAATGACGATTTGTCGTCGTGAAAGCCTCGGAAATGTGTTTTTTCATAAAAGTCGGAAATTTTCGTCAAATCAGCGTTTGTGATCCTCGAACATCGAAATCGCGAGATTCACGATGACACTCGACCATTTCACGATTTCGCTACAATTCGACTTTGTTTCCGATGCAATGACGACTTGACGTTATGAACGCATCGGAAATGTGTTTTTTCATAAAAGTAGGACATTTTCGTCAAATCAGCGTTTTTGACCCTCAAACATCGAGATTTCGAGAATAAACGACGACACTCGACCATTTCACGATTTCGCTACATTCGACTTTGTTTCCGATGCAATGACGATTTGTCGTTGTGAACGCATCGAAAATGTGTTTTTTCATAAAAGTCGGACATTTTCGTCAAATCAGCGTTTATGACCCTCGAACATCGAGATCTCGAGAATAAACGACGACACTCGACCATTTCACGATTTCGCTACATTCGACTTTGTTTCCGATGCAATGACGATTTGTCGTCGTGAAAGCCTCGGAAATGTGTTTTTTCATAAAAGTCGGAAATTTTCGTCAAATCAGCGTTTTTGACCCTCGAATATCGACATCGTGAGATTCAACAACGACACTCGACCATTTCACGATTTCGCTACAATTCGACTTTGTTTCCGATGCAATGACGATTTGTCGACGTGAAAGCCTCGGAAATATGATTTATCATGAATGTCGGAAATTTTCGTCAAATCAGCGTTTTTGACCCTCGAACATCGACATCATGAGATTCAACGACGACACTCGACCATTTTACGATTTCGCTACAATTCGACTTTGTTTCCGATGCAATGACGATTTGTCGTTGTGAACGCATCGGAAATGTGTTTTTTCATAAAAATCGGAACTTTTCGTCAAATCAGCGTTTTTGAGTCTCGAACATCGAGATTTCGAGAATAAACAACGACACTCGACCATTTCGCGATTTCGCTACATTCGACTTTGTTTCGGATGCAATGACGATTCGTCGTCGTGAAAGCCTCGGAAATATGATTTTTCATGAATGTCGGAAATTTTCGTCAAATCAGCGTTTTTGACCCTCGAACATCGACATCATGAGATTCAACGACGACACTCGACCATTTTACGATTTCGCTACAATTCGACTTTGTTTCCGATGCAATGACGATTTGTCGTTGTGAACGCATCGGAAATGTGTTTTTTCATAAAAATCGGAACTTTTCGTCAAATCAGCGTTTTTGACTCTCGAACATCGAGATTTCGAGAATAAACAACGACACTCGACCATTTCGCGATTTCGCTACATTCGACTTTGTTTCGGATGCAATGACGATTCGTCGTCGTGAAAGCCTCGGAAATATGATTTTTCATGAATGTCGAAAATTTTCGTCAAATCAGCGTTTTTGACCCTCGAACATCGACATCGTGAGATTCAACGACGACACTCGACCATTTCACGATTTCGCTACAATTCGACTTTGTTTCCGATGCAATGACGATTTGTCGTTGTGAACGCATCGGAAACGTGATTTTTCATCAAAGTCGGAAATTTTCGTCAAATCAGCGTTTTTGACCCTCGAACATCGTCATCGTGAGATTCAACGACGACACTCGACCATTTCACGATTTCCCTACAATTCGACTTTGTTTCCGATGCAATGACGATTTGTCGTCGTGAAAGCCTCGGAAATGTGTTTTTTCATAAAAGTCGGAAATTTTCGTCAAATCAGCGTTTTTGACCCTCGAACATCGACATCGTGAGATTCAACGATGACACTCGACCATTTCACGATTTCGCTACAATTCGACTTTGTTTCCGATGCAATGACGATTTGTCGTCGTGAATGCCTCGGAAATGTGTTTTTTCATAAAAGTCGGAAATTTTCGTCAAATCAGCGTTTTTGACCCTCGAACATCGTCATCGTGAGATTCAACGACGACACTCGACCATTGTACGATTTCACTAAAATTCGACAAAGTTTCCGACACAATGACGATTTGGCTTCGTAAAAGCCTCGGAAATGTGTTTTTTCATGAAAATCGGAAATTTTGGTAAAATCAGCGTTTTTGACCCTCGAACATCGTCGTCGTGAGATTCAACGACGGCACTCGACCAATTCACGATTTCGCTACAATTCGACTTTGTTTCCGATGCAATGACGACTTGACGTTATGAACGCATCGGAAATGTCTTTTTTCATAAAAGTAGGACATTTTCATCAAATCAGCGTTTTTGACCCTCAAACATCGAGATTTCGAGAATAAACGACGACACTCGACAATTTCACGATTTCGCTACATTCGACTTTGTTTCCGATGCAATGACGATTTGTCGTCGTGAAATCCTCGGAAATATGATTTTTCATGTAAGTCGGAAATTTTCGTCAAATCAGCGTTTTTGAACCTCGAACATCGATATCGTGAGAATCAACGACGACACTCGACCATTTCACGATTTCGCTACAATTCGACTTTGTTTCCGATGCAATGACGATTTGTCGTTGTGAACGCATCGGAAACGTGATTTTTCATCAAAGTCGGAAATTTTCGTCAAATCAGCGTTTTTGACCCTCGAACATCGTCATCGTGAGATTCAACGACGACACTCGACCATTTCACGATTTCGCTACATTCGACTTTGTTTCCAATGCAATGACGATTTGTCGTCGTGAAAGCCTCGGAAATGTGTTTTTTCATAAAAGTCGGAAATTTTCGTCAAATCAGCGTTTGTGATCCTCGAACATCGAAATCGTGAGATTCAACGATGACACTCGACCATTTCACTATTTCGCTACAATTCGACTTTGTTTCCGATGCAATGACGATTTGTCGTCGTGAAAGCATCGGAAATGTGTTTTTTCATAAAAATCGGAACTTTTCGTCAAATCAGCGTTTTTGACCCTCGAACATCGAGATTTCGAGAATAAACAACGACACTCGACCATTTCACGATTTCGCTACATTCGACTTTGTTTCGGATGCAATGACGATTCGTCGTCGTGAAAGCCTCGGAAATATGATTTTTCATGAATGTCGGAAATTTTCGTCAAATCAGCGTTTTTGACCCTCGAACATCGACATCGTGAGATTCAACGACGACACTCGACCATTTCACGATTTCGCTACAATTCGACTTTGTTTCCGATGCAATGACGATTTGTCGTTGTGAACGCATCGGAAACGTGATTTTTCATCAAAGTCGGAAATTTTCGTCAAATCAGCGTTTTTGACGCTCGAACATCGTCATCGTGAAATTCAACGACGACAATCGACCATTTCACGATTTCACTAAAATTCGACAAAGTTTCCGACACAATGACGATTTGGCGTCGTAAAAGCCTCGGAAATGTGTTTTTTCATGAATATCGGAAATTTTCGTAAAATCAGCGTTTTTGACCCTCGAACATCGACATCGTGAGATTCAACGACGACACTCGACCATTTCACGATTTCGCTACATTCGACTTTGTTTCCGATGCAATGACAATTTGTCGTCGTGAAAGCCTCGGAAATGTGTTTTTTCATAAAAGTCGGAAATTTTCGTCAAATCAGCGTTTGTGACCCTCGAACTTCGAAATCGTGAGATTCAACGATGACACTCGACCATTTCACGATTTCGCTACAATTCGACTTTGTTTCCGATGCAATGACGACTTGACGTTATGAACGCATCGGAAATGTGTTTTTTCATAAAAGTAGGACATTTTCGTCAAATCAGCGTTTTTGACCCTCAAACATCGAGATTTCGAGAATAAACGACGACACTCGACCATTTCACGATTTCGCTACATTCGACTTTGTTTCCGATGCAATGACGATTTGTCGTTGTGAACGCATCGGAAATGTGTTTTTTCATAAAAATCGGAACTTTTCGTCAAATCAGCGTTTTTGACCCTCGAACATCGAGATTTCGAGAATAAACAACGACACTCGACCATTTCACGATTTCACTAAAATTCGACAAAGTTTCCGACACTATGAGGATTTGTCGTCGTAAAAGCCTCGGAAATGTGTTTTTTCATAAAAGTCGGAAATTTTTGTCAAATCAGCGTTTGTGATCCTCGAACATCGAAATCGAGAGATTCAACGATGACACTCGACCATCTCACTATTTCGCTACAATTCGACTTTGATTCCGATGCAATGACGATTTGTCGTTGTGAACTCATCGGAAATGTGATTTTTCATGAAAGTCGGAAATTTTCGTCAAATCAGCGTTCGTGATCCTCGAACATCGAAATCGTGACATTCAACGACGACACTCGACCATTTCACGATTTCGCTACAATTCGACTTTGTTTCCGATGCAATGACGATTTGACGTTATGAACGCATCGGAAATGTGTTTTTTGACCCTCGAACATCGACATCGTGAGATTCAACGACGACACTCGACCATTTCACGATTTCGCTACAATTCGACTTTGTTTCCGATGCAATGACGATTTGTCGTAGTGAAAGCCTCGGAAATGTGATTTTTCATCAAAGTCGGACATCTTCGTCAAATCTGCGTTTTTGACCCTCGAACATCGAAATCGTGAGATTCAACGATGCCACTCGACCATTTCACGATTTCGCTACAATACGACTTTGTTTCCGATGCAATGACGATTTTTCGTTGTGAACGCATCGGAAATGTGTTTTTTCATGAAAATCGGACATTTTCGTCAAATCAGCGCTTTTGACCCTCGAACATCGACATCGTGAGATTCAACGACGGCACTCGACCATTTCACGATTTCGCTACATTCGACTTTGTTTCCGATGCAATGACGATTTGTCGTTGTGAACGCATCGGAAATGTGTTTTTTCATAAAAATCGGAACTTTTCGTCAAATCAGCGTTTTTGACCCTCGAACATCGAGATTTCGAGAATAAACAACGACACTCGACCATTTCACGATTTCACTAAAATTCGACAAAGTTTCCGACACTATGAGGATTTGTCGTCGTAAAAGCCTCGGAAATGTGTTTTTTCATAAAAGTCGGAAATTTTTGTCAAATCAGCGTTTGTGATCCTCGAACATCGAAATCGAGAGATTCAACGATGACCCTCGACCATCTCACTATTTCGCTACAATTCGACTTTGATTCCGATGCAATGACGATTTGTCGTTGTGAACTCATCGGAAATGTGATTTTTCATGAAAGTCGGAAATTTTCGTCAAATCAGCGTTCGTGATCCTCGAACATCGAAATCGTGACATTCAACGACGACACTCGACCATTTCACGATTTCGCTACAATTCGACTTTGTTTCCGATGCAATGACGATTTGACGTTACGAACGCATCGGAAATGTGTTTTTTGACCCTCGAACATCGACATCGTGAGATTCAACGACGACACTCGACCATTTCACGATTTCGCTACAATTCGACTTTGTTTCCGATGCAATGACGATTTTTCGTTGTGAACGCATCGGAAATGTGTTTTTTCATGAAAATCGGACATTTTCGTCAAATCAGCGCTTTTGACCCTCGAACATCGAGATTTCGAGAATAAACGACGACACTCGACCATTTCACGATTTCGCTACATTCGACTTTGTTTCCGATGCAATGACGATGTGTCGTCGTGACAGCCTCGGAAATGTGATTTTTCATGAATGTCGGAAATTTTCGTCAAATCAGCGTTCGTGATCCTCGAACATCGAAATCGTGAGATACAACGACGACACTCGACCACTTCACGATTTCGCTACAATTCGACTTTGTTTCCGATGCAATGACGATTTGTCGTTGTGAACGCAGCGGAAACGTGATTTTTCATCAAAGTCGGAAATTTTCGTCAAATCAGCGTTTTTGACCCTCGAACATCGAGATTTCGAGAATAAACGACGTCAATCGACCATTTTACGATTTCACTAAAATTCGACAAAGTTTCCGACACTATGAGGATTTGTCGTCGTAAAAGCCTCGGAAATGTGTTTTTTCATGAAAATCGGAAATTTTCGTCAAATCAGCGTTTTTGACCCTCGAACATCGACATCGTGAGATTCAACGACGACACTCGACCATTTCACGATTTCGCTACAATTCGACTTTGTTTCCGATGCAATGACGATTTGTCGTTGTGAACGCATCGGAAACGTGATTTTTCATCAAAGTCGGAAATTTTCGTCAAATCAGCGTTTTTGACCCTCGAACATCGTCATCGTGAGATTCAACGACGACACTCGACCATTGTACGATTTCACTAAAATTCGACAAAGTTTCCGACACAATGACGATTTGTCGTCGTGAAAGCCTCGGAAATGTGTTTTTTCATAAAAATCGGAACTTTTCGTCAAAGCAGCGTTTTTGACGCTCGAACATCGAGATTTCGAGAATAAACAACGACACTCGACCATTTCGCGATTTCGCTACATTCGACTTTGTTTCGGATGCAATGACGATTCGTCGTCGTGAAAGCCTCGGAAATATGATTTTTCATGAATGTCGGAAATTTTCGTCAAATCAGCGTTTTTGACCCTCGAACATCGACATCATGAGATTCAACGACGACACTCGACCATTTCACGATTTCGCTACAATTCGACTTTGTTTCCGATGCAATGACGATTTGTCGTTGTGAACGCATCGGAAACGTGATTTTTCATCAAAGTCGGAAATTTTCGTCAAATCAGCGTTTTTGACCCTCGAACATCGTAATCGTGAGATTCAACGACGACACTCGACCATTTCACGATTTCCCTACAATTCGACTTTGTTTCCGATGCAATGACGATTTGTCGTCGTGAAAGCCTCGGAAATGTGTTTTTTCATAAAAGTCGGAAATTTTCGTCAAATCAGCGTTTTTGACCCTCGAACATCGACATCGTGAGATTCAACGACGACACTCGACCATTTCACGATTTCGCTACAATTCGACTTTGTTTCCGATGCAATGACGATTTGTCGTTGTGAACGCATCGGAAATGTGTTTTTTCATAAAAATCGGAACTTTTCGTCAAATCAGCGTTTTTGACTCTCGAACATCGAGATTTCGAGAATAAACAACGACACTCGACCATTTCGCGATTTCGCTACATTCGACTTTGTTTCGGATGCAATGACGATTCGTCGTCGTGAAACCCTCGGAAATATGATTTTTCATGAATGTCGGAAATTTTCGTCAAATCAGCGTTTTTGACACTCGAACATCGACATCATGAGATTCAACGACGACACTCGACCATTTCACGATTTCGCTACAATTCGACTTTGTTTCCGATGCAATGACGATTTGTCGTTGTGAACGCATCGGAAATGTGTTTTTTCATAAAAATCGGAACTTTTCGTCAAATCAGCGTTTTTGACTCTCGAACATCGAGATTTCGAGAATAAACAACGACACTCGACCATTTCGCGATTTCGCTACATTCGACTTTGTTTCGGATGCAATGACGATTCGTCGTCGTGAAAGCCTCGGAAATATGGTTTTTCATGAATGTCGAAAATTTTCGTCAAATCAGCGTTTTTGACCCTCGAACATCGACATCGTGAGATTCAACGACGACACTCGACCATTTCACGATTTCGCTACAATTCGACTTTGTTTCCGATGCAATGACGATTTGTCGTTGTGAACGCATCGGAAACGTGATTTTTCATCAAAGTCGGAAATTTTCGTCAAATCAGCGTTTTTGACCCTCGAACATCGTCATCGTGAGATTCAACGACGACACTCGACCATTGTACGATTTCACTAAAATTCGACAAAGTTTCCGACACAATGACGATTTGTCGTCGTGAAAGCCTCGGAAATGTGTTTTTTCATAAAAATCGGAACTTTTCGTCAAAGCAGCGTTTTTGACGCTCGAACATCGAGATTTCGAGAATAAACAACGACACTCGACCATTTCGCGATTTCGCTACATTCGACTTTGTTTCGGATGCAATGACGATTCGTCGTCGTGAAAGCCTCGGAAATATGATTTTTCATGAATGTCGGAAATTTTCGTCAAATCAGCGTTTTTGACCCTCGAACATCGACATCATGAGATTCAACGACGACACTCGACCATTTCACGATTTCGCTACAATTCGACTTTGTTTCCGATGCAATGACGATTTGTCGTTGTGAACGCATCGGAAACGTGATTTTTCATCAAAGTCGGAAATTTTCGTCAAATCAGCGTTTTTGACCCTCGAACATCGTAATCGTGAGATTCAACGACGACACTCGACCATTTCACGATTTCCCTACAATTCGACTTTGTTTCCGATGCAATGACGATTTGTCGTCGTGAAAGCCTCGGAAATGTGTTTTTTCATAAAAGTCGGAAATTTTCGTCAAATCAGCGTTTTTGACCCTCGAACATCGACATCGTGAGATTCAACGACGACACTCGACCATTTCACGATTTCGCTACAATTCGACTTTGTTTCCGATGCAATGACGATTTGTCGTTGTGAACGCATCGGAAATGTGTTTTTTCATAAAAATCGGAACTTTTCGTCAAATCAGCGTTTTTGACTCTCGAACATCGAGATTTCGAGAATAAACAACGACACTCGACCATTTCGCGATTTCGGTACATTCGACTTTGTTTCGGATGCAATGACGATTCGTCGTCGTGAAACCCTCGGAAATATGATTTTTCATGAATGTCGGAAATTTTCGTCAAATCAGCGTTTTTGACACTCGAACATCGACATCATGAGATTCAACGACGACACTCGACCATTTCACGATTTCGCTACAATTCGACTTTGTTTCCGATGCAATGACGATTTGTCGTTGTGAACGCATCGGAAATGTGTTTTTTCATAAAAATCGGAACTTTTCGTCAAATCAGCGTTTTTGACTCTCGAACATCGAGATTTCGAGAATAAACAACGACACTCGACCATTTCGCGATTTCGCTACATTCGACTTTGTTTCGGATGCAATGACGATTCGTCGTCGTGAAAGCCTCGGAAATATGGTTTTTCATGAATGTCGAAAATTTTCGTCAAATCAGCGTTTTTGACCCTCGAACATCGACATCGTGAGATTCAACGACGACACTCGACCATTTCACGATTTCGCTACAATTCGACTTTGTTTCCGATGCAATGACGATTTGTCGTTGTGAACGCATCGGAAACGTGATTTTTCATCAAAGTCGGAAATTTTCGTCAAATCAGCGTTTTTGACCCTCGAACATCGTCATCGTGAGATTCAACGACGACACTCGACCATTGTACGATTTCACTAAAATTCGACAAAGTTTCCGACACAATGACGATTTGGCGTCGTAAAAGCCTCGGAAATGTGTTTTTTCATGAAAATCGGAAATTTTGGTAAAATCAGCGTTTTTGACCCTCGAACATCGTCATCGTGAGATTCAACGACGGCACTCGACCATTTCACGATTTCGCTACATTCGACTTTGTTTCCGATGCAATGACGATTTGTCGTCGTGAAAGCCTCGGAAATGTGTTTTTTCATAAAAGTCGGAAATTTTCGTCAAATCAGCGTTTGTGACCCTCGAACATCGAAATCGTGAGATTCAACGATGACACTCGACCATTTCACGATTTCGCTACAATTCGACTTTGTTTCCGATGCAATGACGACTTGACGTTATGAACGCATCGGAAATGTGTTTTTTCATAAAAGTAGGACATTTTCGTCAAATCAGCGTTTTTGACGCTCGAACATCGTCATCGTGAAATTCAACGACGACACTCGACCATTTCACGATTTCACTAAAATTCGACAAAGTTTCCGACACAATGACGATTTGGCGTCGTAAAAGCCTCGGAAATGTGTTTTTTCATGAATATCGGAAATTTTCGTAAAATCAGCGTTTTTGACCCTCGAACATCGACATCGTGAGATTCAACGACGACACTCGACCATTTCACGATTTCGCTACATTCGACTTTGTTTCCGATGCAATGACAATTTGTCGTCGTGAAAGCCTCGGAAATGTGTTTTTTCATAAAAGTCGGAAATTTTCGTCAAATCAGCGTTTGTGACCCTCGAACTTCGAAATCGTGAGATTCAACGATGACACTCGACCATTTCACGATTTCGCTACAATTCGACTTTGTTTCCGATGCAATGACGACTTGACGTTATGAACGCATCGGAAATGTGTTTTTTCATAAAAGTAGGACATTTTCGTCAAATCAGCGTTTTTGACCCTCAAACATCGAGATTTCGAGAATAAACGACGACACTCGACCATTTCACGATTTCGCTACATTCGACTTTGTTTCCGATGCAATGACGATTTGTCGTTGTGAACGCATCGGAAATGTGTTTTTTCATAAAAATCGGAACTTTTCGTCAAATCAGCGTTTTTGACCCTCGAACATCGAGATTTCGAGAATAAACAACGACACTCGACCATTTCACGATTTCACTAAAATTCGACAAAGTTTCCGACACTATGAGGATTTGTCGTCGTAAAAGCCTCGGAAATGTGTTTTTTCATAAAAGTCGGAAATTTTTGTCAAATCAGCGTTTGTGATCCTCGAACATCGAAATCGAGAGATTCAACGATGACACTCGACCATCTCACTATTTCGCTACAATTCGACTTTGATTCCGATGCAATGACGATTTGTCGTTGTGAACTCATCGGAAATGTGATTTTTCATGAAAGTCGGAAATTTTCGTCAAATCAGCGTTCGTGATCCTCGAACATCGAAATCGTGACATTCAACGACGACACTCGACCATTTCACGATTTCGCTACAATTCGACTTTGTTTCCGATGCAATGACGATTTGACGTTATGAACGCATCGGAAATGTGTTTTTTGACCCTCGAACATCGACATCGTGAGATTCAACGACGACACTCGACCATTTCACGATTTCGCTACAATTCGACTTTGTTTCCGATGCAATGACGATTTGTCGTAGTGAAAGCCTCGGAAATGTGATTTTTCATCAAAGTCGGACATCTTCGTCAAATCTGCGTTTTTGACCCTCGAACATCGAAATCGTGAGATTCAACGATGCCACTCGACCATTTCACGATTTCGCTACAATACGACTTTGTTTCCGATGCAATGACGATTTTTCGTTGTGAACGCATCGGAAATGTGTTTTTTCATGAAAATCGGACATTTTCGTCAAATCAGCGCTTTTGACCCTCGAACATCGACATCGTGAGATTCAACGACGACACTCGACCATTTCACGATTTCGCTACATTCGACTTTGTTTCCGATGCAATGACGATTTGTCGTTGTGAACGCATCGGAAATGTGTTTTTTCATAAAAGTCGGACATTTTCGTCAAATCAGCGTTTATGACCCTCGAACATCGAGATCTCGAGAATAAACGACGACACTCGACCATTTCACGATTTCACTAAAATTCGACAAAGTTTCCGACACTATGAGGATTTGTCGTCGTAAAAGCCTCGGAAATGTGTTTTTTCATAAAAGTCGGAAATTTTTGTCAAATCAGCGTTTGTGATCCTCGAACATCGAAATCGAGAGATTCAACGATGACCCTCGACCATCTCACTATTTCGCTACAATTCGACTTTGATTCCGATGCAATGACGATTTGTCGTTGTGAACTCATCGGAAATGTGATTTTTCATGAAAGTCGGAAATTTTCGTCAAATCAGCGTTCGTGATCCTCGAACATCGAAATCGTGACATTCAACGACGACACTCGACCATTTCACGATTTCGCTACAATTCGACTTTGTTTCCGATGCAATGACGATTTGACGTTACGAACGCATCGGAAATGTGTTTTTTGACCCTCGAACATCGACATCGTGAGATTCAACGACGACACTCGACCATTTCACGATTTCGCTACAATTCGACTTTGTTTCCGATGCAATGACGATTTTTCGTTGTGAACGCATCGGAAACGTGATTTTTCATCAAAGTCGGAAATTTTCGTCAAATCAGCGTTTTTGACCCTCGAACATCGTAATCGTGAGATTCAACGACGACACTCGACCATTTCACGATTTCCCTACAATTCGACTTTGTTTCCGATGCAATGACGATTTGTCGTCGTGAAAGCCTCGGAAATGTGTTTTTTCATAAAAGTCGGAAATTTTCGTCAAATCAGCGTTTTTGACCCTCGAACATCGACATCGTGAGATTCAACGACGACACTCGACCATTTCACGATTTCGCTACAATTCGACTTTGTTTCCGATGCAATGACGATTTGTCGTTGTGAACGCATCGGAAATGTGTTTTTTCATAAAAATCGGAACTTTTCGTCAAATCAGCGTTTTTGACTCTCGAACATCGAGATTTCGAGAATAAACAACGACACTCGACCATTTCGCGATTTCGCTACATTCGACTTTGTTTCGGATGCAATGACGATTCGTCGTCGTGAAACCCTCGGAAATATGATTTTTCATGAATGTCGGAAATTTTCGTCAAATCAGCGTTTTTGACACTCGAACATCGACATCATGAGATTCAACGACGACACTCGACCATTTCACGATTTCGCTACAATTCGACTTTGTTTCCGATGCAATGACGATTTGTCGTTGTGAACGCATCGGAAATGTGTTTTTTCATAAAAATCGGAACTTTTCGTCAAATCAGCGTTTTTGACTCTCGAACATCGAGATTTCGAGAATAAACAACGACACTCGACCATTTCGCGATTTCGCTACATTCGACTTTGTTTCGGATGCAATGACGATTCGTCGTCGTGAAAGCCTCGGAAATATGGTTTTTCATGAATGTCGAAAATTTTCGTCAAATCAGCGTTTTTGACCCTCGAACATCGACATCGTGAGATTCAACGACGACACTCGACCATTTCACGATTTCGCTACAATTCGACTTTGTTTCCGATGCAATGACGATTTGTCGTTGTGAACGCATCGGAAACGTGATTTTTCATCAAAGTCGGAAATTTTCGTCAAATCAGCGTTTTTGACCCTCGAACATCGTCATCGTGAGATTCAACGACGACACTCGACCATTGTACGATTTCACTAAAATTCGACAAAGTTTCCGACACAATGACGATTTGTCGTCGTGAAAGCCTCGGAAATGTGTTTTTTCATAAAAATCGGAACTTTTCGTCAAAGCAGCGTTTTTGACGCTCGAACATCGAGATTTCGAGAATAAACAACGACACTCGACCATTTCGCGATTTCGCTACATTCGACTTTGTTTCGGATGCAATGACGATTCGTCGTCGTGAAAGCCTCGGAAATATGATTTTTCATGAATGTCGGAAATTTTCGTCAAATCAGCGTTTTTGACCCTCGAACATCGACATCATGAGATTCAACGACGACACTCGACCATTTCACGATTTCGCTACAATTCGACTTTGTTTCCGATGCAATGACGATTTGTCGTTGTGAACGCATCGGAAACGTGATTTTTCATCAAAGTCGGAAATTTTCGTCAAATCAGCGTTTTTGACCCTCGAACATCGTAATCGTGAGATTCAACGACGACACTCGACCATTTCACGATTTCCCTACAATTCGACTTTGTTTCCGATGCAATGACGATTTGTCGTCGTGAAAGCCTCGGAAATGTGTTTTTTCATAAAAGTCGGAAATTTTCGTCAAATCAGCGTTTTTGACCCTCGAACATCGACATCGTGAGATTCAACGACGACACTCGACCATTTCACGATTTCGCTACAATTCGACTTTGTTTCCGATGCAATGACGATTTGTCGTTGTGAACGCATCGGAAATGTGTTTTTTCATAAAAATCGGAACTTTTCGTCAAATCAGCGTTTTTGACTCTCGAACATCGAGATTTCGAGAATAAACAACGACACTCGACCATTTCGCGATTTCGGTACATTCGACTTTGTTTCGGATGCAATGACGATTCGTCGTCGTGAAACCCTCGGAAATATGATTTTTCATGAATGTCGGAAATTTTCGTCAAATCAGCGTTTTTGACACTCGAACATCGACATCATGAGATTCAACGACGACACTCGACCATTTCACGATTTCGCTACAATTCGACTTTGTTTCCGATGCAATGACGATTTGTCGTTGTGAACGCATCGGAAACGTGATTTTTCATCAAAGTCGGAAATTTTCGTCAAATCAGCGTTTTTGACCCTCGAACATCGTCATCGTGAGATTCAACGACGACACTCGACCATTTCACGATTTCGCTACATTCGACTTTGTTTCCGATGCAATGACGATTTGTCGTCGTGAAAGCCTCGGAAATGTGTTTTTTCATAAAAGTCGGAAATTTTCGTCAAATCAGCGTTTGTGATCCTCGAACATCGAAATCGCGAGATTCACGATGACACTCGACCATTTCACGATTTCGCTACAATTCGACTTTGTTTCCGATGCAATGACGACTTGACGTTATGAACGCATCGGAAATGTGTTTTTTCATAAAAGTAGGACATTTTCGTCAAATCAGCGTTTTTGACCCTCAAACATCGAGATTTCGAGAATAAACGACGACACTCGACCATTTCACGATTTCGCTACATTCGACTTTGTTTCCGATGCAATGACGATTTGTCGTTGTGAACGCATCGAAAATGTGTTTTTTCATAAAAGTCGGACATTTTCGTCAAATCAGCGTTTATGACCCTCGAACATCGAGATCTCGAGAATAAACGACGACACTCGACCATTTCACGATTTCGCTACATTCGACTTTGTTTCCGATGCAATGACGATTTGTCGTCGTGAAAGCCTCGGAAATGTGTTTTTTCATAAAAGTCGGAAATTTTCGTCAAATCAGCGTTTTTGACCCTCGAATATCGACATCGTGAGATTCAACAACGACACTCGACCATTTCACGATTTCGCTACAATTCGACTTTGTTTCCGATGCAATGACGATTTGTCGACGTGAAAGCCTCGGAAATATGATTTATCATGAATGTCGGAAATTTTCGTCAAATCAGCGTTTTTGACCCTCGAACATCGACATCATGAGATTCAACGACGACACTCGACCATTTTACGATTTCGCTACAATTCGACTTTGTTTCCGATGCAATGACGATTTGTCGTTGTGAACGCATCGGAAATGTGTTTTTTCATAAAAATCGGAACTTTTCGTCAAATCAGCGTTTTTGAGTCTCGAACATCGAGATTTCGAGAATAAACAACGACACTCGACCATTTCGCGATTTCGCTACATTCGACTTTGTTTCGGATGCAATGACGATTCGTCGTCGTGAAAGCCTCGGAAATATGATTTTTCATGAATGTCGGAAATTTTCGTCAAATCAGCGTTTTTGACCCTCGAACATCGACATCATGAGATTCAACGACGACACTCGACCATTTTACGATTTCGCTACAATTCGACTTTGTTTCCGATGCAATGACGATTTGTCGTTGTGAACGCATCGGAAATGTGTTTTTTCATAAAAATCGGAACTTTTCGTCAAATCAGCGTTTTTGACTCTCGAACATCGAGATTTCGAGAATAAACAACGACACTCGACCATTTCGCGATTTCGCTACATTCGACTTTGTTTCGGATGCAATGACGATTCGTCGTCGTGAAAGCCTCGGAAATATGATTTTTCATGAATGTCGAAAATTTTCGTCAAATCAGCGTTTTTGACCCTCGAACATCGACATCGTGAGATTCAACGACGACACTCGACCATTTCACGATTTCGCTACAATTCGACTTTGTTTCCGATGCAATGACGATTTGTCGTTGTGAACGCATCGGAAACGTGATTTTTCATCAAAGTCGGAAATTTTCGTCAAATCAGCGTTTTTGACCCTCAAACATCGTCATCGTGAGATTCAACGACGACACTCGACCATTTCACGATTTCCCTACAATTCGACTTTGTTTCCGATGCAATGACGATTTGTCGTCGTGAAAGCCTCGGAAATGTGTTTTTTCATAAAAGTCGGAAATTTTCGTCAAATCAGCGTTTTTGACCCTCGAACATCGACATCGTGAGATTCAACGATGACACTCGACCATTTCACGATTTCGCTACAATTCGACTTTGTTTCCGATGCAATGACGATTTGTCGTCGTGAATGCCTCGGAAATGTGTTTTTTCATAAAAGTCGGAAATTTTCGTCAAATCAGCGTTTTTGACCCTCGAACATCGTCATCGTGAGATTCAACGACGACACTCGACCATTGTACGATTTCACTAAAATTCGACAAAGTTTCCGACACAATGACGATTTGGCTTCGTAAAAGCCTCGGAAATGTGTTTTTTCATGAAAATCGGAAATTTTGGTAAAATCAGCGTTTTTGACCCTCGAACATCGTCGTCGTGAGATTCAACGACGGCACTCGACCAATTCACGATTTCGCTACATTCGACTTTGTTTCCGATGCAATGACGATTTGTCGTCGTGAAAGCCTCGGAAATGTGTTTTTTCATAAAAGTCGGAAATTTTCGTCAAATCAGCGTTTGTGACCCTCGAACATCGAAATCGTGAGATTCAACGATGACACTCGACCATTTCACGATTTCGCTACAATTCGACTTTGTTTCCGATGCAATGACGACTTGACGTTATGAACGCATCGGAAATGTCTTTTTTCATAAAAGTAGGACATTTTCATCAAATCAGCGTTTTTGACCCTCAAACATCGAGATTTCGAGAATAAACGACGACACTCGACAATTTCACGATTTCGCTACATTCGACTTTGTTTCCGATGCAATGACGATTTGTCGTCGTGAAATCCTCGGAAATATGATTTTTCATGTAAGTCGGAAATTTTCGTCAAATCAGCGTTTTTGAACCTCGAACATCGATATCGTGAGAATCAACGACGACACTCGACCATTTCACGATTTCGCTACAATTCGACTTTGTTTCCGATGCAATGACGATTTGTCGTTGTGAACGCATCGGAAACGTGATTTTTCATCAAAGTCGGAAATTTTCGTCAAATCAGCGTTTTTGACCCTCGAACATCGTCATCGTGAGATTCAACGACGACACTCGACCATTTCACGATTTCGCTACATTCGACTTTGTTTCCAATGCAATGACGATTTGTCGTCGTGAAAGCCTCGGAAATGTGTTTTTTCATAAAAGTCGGAAATTTTCGTCAAATCAGCGTTTGTGATCCTCGAACATCGAAATCGTGAGATTCAACGATGACACTCGACCATTTCACTATTTCGCTACAATTCGACTTTGTTTCCGATGCAATGACGATTTGTCGTCGTGAAAGCATCGGAAATGTGTTTTTTCATAAAAATCGGAACTTTTCGTCAAATCAGCGTTTTTGACCCTCGAACATCGAGATTTCGAGAATAAACAACGACACTCGACCATTTCACGATTTCGCTACATTCGACTTTGTTTCGGATGCAATGACGATTCGTCGTCGTGAAAGCCTCGGAAATATGATTTTTCATGAATGTCGGAAATTTTCGTCAAATCAGCGTTTTTGACCCTCGAACATCGACATCGTGAGATTCAACGACGACACTCGACCATTTCACGATTTCGCTACAATTCGACTTTGTTTCCGATGCAATGACGATTTGTCGTTGTGAACGCATCGGAAACGTGATTTTTCATCAAAGTCGGAAATTTTCGTCAAATCAGCGTTTTTGACGCTCGAACATCGTCATCGTGAAATTCAACGACGACACTCGACCATTTCACGATTTCACTAAAATTCGACAAAGTTTCCGACACAATGACGATTTGGCGTCGTAAAAGCCTCGGAAATGTGTTTTTTCATGAATATCGGAAATTTTCGTAAAATCAGCGTTTTTGACCCTCGAACATCGACATCGTGAGATTCAACGACGACACTCGACCATTTCACGATTTCGCTACATTCGACTTTGTTTCCGATGCAATGACAATTTGTCGTCGTGAAAGCCTCGGAAATGTGTTTTTTCATAAAAGTCGGAAATTTTCGTCAAATCAGCGTTTGTGACCCTCGAACTTCGAAATCGTGAGATTCAACGATGACACTCGACCATTTCACGATTTCGCTACAATTCGACTTTGTTTCCGATGCAATGACGACTTGACGTTATGAACGCATCGGAAATGTGTTTTTTCATAAAAGTAGGACATTTTCGTCAAATCAGCGTTTTTGACCCTCAAACATCGAGATTTCGAGAATAAACGACGACACTCGACCATTTCACGATTTCGCTACATTCGACTTTGTTTCCGATGCAATGACGATTTGTCGTTGTGAACGCATCGGAAATGTGTTTTTTCATAAAAATCGGAACTTTTCGTCAAATCAGCGTTTTTGACCCTCGAACATCGAGATTTCGAGAATAAACAACGACACTCGACCATTTCACGATTTCACTAAAATTCGACAAAGTTTCCGACACTATGAGGATTTGTCGTCGTAAAAGCCTCGGAAATGTGTTTTTTCATAAAAGTCGGAAATTTTTGTCAAATCAGCGTTTGTGATCCTCGAACATCGAAATCGAGAGATTCAACGATGACACTCGACCATCTCACTATTTCGCTACAATTCGACTTTGATTCCGATGCAATGACGATTTGTCGTTGTGAACTCATCGGAAATGTGATTTTTCATGAAAGTCGGAAATTTTCGTCAAATCAGCGTTCGTGATCCTCGAACATCGAAATCGTGACATTCAACGACGACACTCGACCATTTCACGATTTCGCTACAATTCGACTTTGTTTCCGATGCAATGACGATTTGACGTTATGAACGCATCGGAAATGTGTTTTTTGACCCTCGAACATCGACATCGTGAGATTCAACGACGACACTCGACCATTTCACGATTTCGCTACAATTCGACTTTGTTTCCGATGCAATGACGATTTGTCGTAGTGAAAGCCTCGGAAATGTGATTTTTCATCAAAGTCGGACATCTTCGTCAAATCTGCGTTTTTGACCCTCGAACATCGAAATCGTGAGATTCAACGATGCCACTCGACCATTTCACGATTTCGCTACAATACGACTTTGTTTCCGATGCAATGACGATTTTTCGTTGTGAACGCATCGGAAATGTGTTTTTTCATGAAAATCGGACATTTTCGTCAAATCAGCGCTTTTGACCCTCGAACATCGACATCGTGAGATTCAACGACGACACTCGACCATTTCACGATTTCGCTACATTCGACTTTGTTTCCGATGCAATGACGATTTGTCGTTGTGAACGCATCGGAAATGTGTTTTTTCATAAAAATCGGAACTTTTCGTCAAATCAGCGTTTTTGACCCTCGAACATCGAGATTTCGAGAATAAACAACGACACTCGACCATTTCACGATTTCACTAAAATTCGACAAAGTTTCCGACACTATGAGGATTTGTCGTCGTAAAAGCCTCGGAAATGTGTTTTTTCATAAAAGTCGGAAATTTTTGTCAAATCAGCGTTTGTGATCCTCGAACATCGAAATCGAGAGATTCAACGATGACCCTCGACCATCTCACTATTTCGCTACAATTCGACTTTGATTCCGATGCAATGACGATTTGTCGTTGTGAACTCATCGGAAATGTGATTTTTCATGAAAGTCGGAAATTTTCGTCAAATCAGCGTTCGTGATCCTCGAACATCGAAATCGTGACATTCAACGACGACACTCGACCATTTCACGATTTCGCTACAATTCGACTTTGTTTCCGATGCAATGACGATTTGACGTTACGAACGCATCGGAAATGTGTTTTTTGACCCTCGAACATCGACATCGTGAGATTCAACGACGACACTCGACCATTTCACGATTTCGCTACAATTCGACTTTGTTTCCGATGCAATGACGATTTTTCGTTGTGAACGCATCGGAAATGTGTTTTTTCATGAAAATCGGACATTTTCGTCAAATCAGCGCTTTTGACCCTCGAACATCGAGATTTCGAGAATAAACGACGACACTCGACCATTTCACGATTTCGCTACATTCGACTTTGTTTCCGATGCAATGACGATGTGTCGTCGTGACAGCCTCGGAAATGTGATTTTTCATGAATGTCGGAAATTTTCGTCAAATCAGCGTTCGTGATCCTCGAACATCGAAATCGTGAGATACAACGACGACACTCGACCACTTCACGATTTCGCTACAATTCGACTTTGTTTCCGATGCAATGACGATTTGTCGTTGTGAACGCAGCGGAAACGTGATTTTTCATCAAAGTCGGAAATTTTCGTCAAATCAGCGTTTTTGACCCTCGAACATCGAGATTTCGAGAATAAACGACGTCAATCGACCATTTTACGATTTCACTAAAATTCGACAAAGTTTCCGACACTATGAGGATTTGTCGTCGTAAAAGCCTCGGAAATGTGTTTTTTCATGAAAATCGGAAATTTTCGTCAAATCAGCGTTTTTGACCCTCGAACATCGACATCGTGAGATTCAACGACGACACTCGACCATTTCACGATTTCGCTACAATTCGACTTTGTTTCCGATGCAATGACGATTTGTCGTTGTGAACGCATCGGAAACGTGATTTTTCATCAAAGTCGGAAATTTTCGTCAAATCAGCGTTTTTGACCCTCGAACATCGTCATCGTGAGATTCAACGACGACACTCGACCATTGTACGATTTCACTAAAATTCGACAAAGTTTCCGACACAATGACGATTTGTCGTCGTGAAAGCCTCGGAAATGTGTTTTTTCATAAAAATCGGAACTTTTCGTCAAAGCAGCGTTTTTGACGCTCGAACATCGAGATTTCGAGAATAAACAACGACACTCGACCATTTCGCGATTTCGCTACATTCGACTTTGTTTCGGATGCAATGACGATTCGTCGTCGTGAAAGCCTCGGAAATATGATTTTTCATGAATGTCGGAAATTTTCGTCAAATCAGCGTTTTTGACCCTCGAACATCGACATCATGAGATTCAACGACGACACTCGACCATTTCACGATTTCGCTACAATTCGACTTTGTTTCCGATGCAATGACGATTTGTCGTTGTGAACGCATCGGAAACGTGATTTTTCATCAAAGTCGGAAATTTTCGTCAAATCAGCGTTTTTGACCCTCGAACATCGTAATCGTGAGATTCAACGACGACACTCGACCATTTCACGATTTCCCTACAATTCGACTTTGTTTCCGATGCAATGACGATTTGTCGTCGTGAAAGCCTCGGAAATGTGTTTTTTCATAAAAGTCGGAAATTTTCGTCAAATCAGCGTTTTTGACCCTCGAACATCGACATCGTGAGATTCAACGACGACACTCGACCATTTCACGATTTCGCTACAATTCGACTTTGTTTCCGATGCAATGACGATTTGTCGTTGTGAACGCATCGGAAATGTGTTTTTTCATAAAAATCGGAACTTTTCGTCAAATCAGCGTTTTTGACTCTCGAACATCGAGATTTCGAGAATAAACAACGACACTCGACCATTTCGCGATTTCGCTACATTCGACTTTGTTTCGGATGCAATGACGATTCGTCGTCGTGAAACCCTCGGAAATATGATTTTTCATGAATGTCGGAAATTTTCGTCAAATCAGCGTTTTTGACACTCGAACATCGACATCATGAGATTCAACGACGACACTCGACCATTTCACGATTTCGCTACAATTCGACTTTGTTTCCGATGCAATGACGATTTGTCGTTGTGAACGCATCGGAAATGTGTTTTTTCATAAAAATCGGAACTTTTCGTCAAATCAGCGTTTTTGACTCTCGAACATCGAGATTTCGAGAATAAACAACGACACTCGACCATTTCGCGATTTCGCTACATTCGACTTTGTTTCGGATGCAATGACGATTCGTCGTCGTGAAAGCCTCGGAAATATGGTTTTTCATGAATGTCGAAAATTTTCGTCAAATCAGCGTTTTTGACCCTCGAACATCGACATCGTGAGATTCAACGACGACACTCGACCATTTCACGATTTCGCTACAATTCGACTTTGTTTCCGATGCAATGACGATTTGTCGTTGTGAACGCATCGGAAACGTGATTTTTCATCAAAGTCGGAAATTTTCGTCAAATCAGCGTTTTTGACCCTCGAACATCGTCATCGTGAGATTCAACGACGACACTCGACCATTGTACGATTTCACTAAAATTCGACAAAGTTTCCGACACAATGACGATTTGTCGTCGTGAAAGCCTCGGAAATGTGTTTTTTCATAAAAATCGGAACTTTTCGTCAAAGCAGCGTTTTTGACGCTCGAACATCGAGATTTCGAGAATAAACAACGACACTCGACCATTTCGCGATTTCGCTACATTCGACTTTGTTTCGGATGCAATGACGATTCGTCGTCGTGAAAGCCTCGGAAATATGATTTTTCATGAATGTCGGAAATTTTCGTCAAATCAGCGTTTTTGACCCTCGAACATCGACATCATGAGATTCAACGACGACACTCGACCATTTCACGATTTCGCTACAATTCGACTTTGTTTCCGATGCAATGACGATTTGTCGTTGTGAACGCATCGGAAACGTGATTTTTCATCAAAGTCGGAAATTTTCGTCAAATCAGCGTTTTTGACCCTCGAACATCGTAATCGTGAGATTCAACGACGACACTCGACCATTTCACGATTTCCCTACAATTCGACTTTGTTTCCGATGCAATGACGATTTGTCGTCGTGAAAGCCTCGGAAATGTGTTTTTTCATAAAAGTCGGAAATTTTCGTCAAATCAGCGTTTTTGACCCTCGAACATCGACATCGTGAGATTCAACGACGACACTCGACCATTTCACGATTTCGCTACAATTCGACTTTGTTTCCGATGCAATGACGATTTGTCGTTGTGAACGCATCGGAAATGTGTTTTTTCATAAAAATCGGAACTTTTCGTCAAATCAGCGTTTTTGACTCTCGAACATCGAGATTTCGAGAATAAACAACGACACTCGACCATTTCGCGATTTCGGTACATTCGACTTTGTTTCGGATGCAATGACGATTCGTCGTCGTGAAACCCTCGGAAATATGATTTTTCATGAATGTCGGAAATTTTCGTCAAATCAGCGTTTTTGACACTCGAACATCGACATCATGAGATTCAACGACGACACTCGACCATTTCACGATTTCGCTACAATTCGACTTTGTTTCCGATGCAATGACGATTTGTCGTTGTGAACGCATCGGAAATGTGTTTTTTCATAAAAATCGGAACTTTTCGTCAAATCAGCGTTTTTGACTCTCGAACATCGAGATTTCGAGAATAAACAACGACACTCGACCATTTCGCGATTTCGCTACATTCGACTTTGTTTCGGATGCAATGACGATTCGTCGTCGTGAAAGCCTCGGAAATATGGTTTTTCATGAATGTCGAAAATTTTCGTCAAATCAGCGTTTTTGACCCTCGAACATCGACATCGTGAGATTCAACGACGACACTCGACCATTTCACGATTTCGCTACAATTCGACTTTGTTTCCGATGCAATGACGATTTGTCGTTGTGAACGCATCGGAAACGTGATTTTTCATCAAAGTCGGAAATTTTCGTCAAATCAGCGTTTTTGACCCTCGAACATCGTCATCGTGAGATTCAACGACGACACTCGACCATTGTACGATTTCACTAAAATTCGACAAAGTTTCCGACACAATGACGATTTGGCGTCGTAAAAGCCTCGGAAATGTGTTTTTTCATGAAAATCGGAAATTTTGGTAAAATCAGCGTTTTTGACCCTCGAACATCGTCATCGTGAGATTCAACGACGGCACTCGACCATTTCACGATTTCGCTACATTCGACTTTGTTTCCGATGCAATGACGATTTGTCGTCGTGAAAGCCTCGGAAATGTGTTTTTTCATAAAAGTCGGAAATTTTCGTCAAATCAGCGTTTGTGACCCTCGAACATCGAAATCGTGAGATTCAACGATGACACTCGACCATTTCACGATTTCGCTACAATTCGACTTTGTTTCCGATGCAATGACGACTTGACGTTATGAACGCATCGGAAATGTGTTTTTTCATAAAAGTAGGACATTTTCGTCAAATCAGCGTTTTTGACGCTCGAACATCGTCATCGTGAAATTCAACGACGACACTCGACCATTTCACGATTTCACTAAAATTCGACAAAGTTTCCGACACAATGACGATTTGGCGTCGTAAAAGCCTCGGAAATGTGTTTTTTCATGAATATCGGAAATTTTCGTAAAATCAGCGTTTTTGACCCTCGAACATCGACATCGTGAGATTCAACGACGACACTCGACCATTTCACGATTTCGCTACATTCGACTTTGTTTCCGATGCAATGACAATTTGTCGTCGTGAAAGCCTCGGAAATGTGTTTTTTCATAAAAGTCGGAAATTTTCGTCAAATCAGCGTTTGTGACCCTCGAACTTCGAAATCGTGAGATTCAACGATGACACTCGACCATTTCACGATTTCGCTACAATTCGACTTTGTTTCCGATGCAATGACGACTTGACGTTATGAACGCATCGGAAATGTGTTTTTTCATAAAAGTAGGACATTTTCGTCAAATCAGCGTTTTTGACCCTCAAACATCGAGATTTCGAGAATAAACGACGACACTCGACCATTTCACGATTTCGCTACATTCGACTTTGTTTCCGATGCAATGACGATTTGTCGTTGTGAACGCATCGGAAATGTGTTTTTTCATAAAAATCGGAACTTTTCGTCAAATCAGCGTTTTTGACCCTCGAACATCGAGATTTCGAGAATAAACAACGACACTCGACCATTTCACGATTTCACTAAAATTCGACAAAGTTTCCGACACTATGAGGATTTGTCGTCGTAAAAGCCTCGGAAATGTGTTTTTTCATAAAAGTCGGAAATTTTTGTCAAATCAGCGTTTGTGATCCTCGAACATCGAAATCGAGAGATTCAACGATGACACTCGACCATCTCACTATTTCGCTACAATTCGACTTTGATTCCGATGCAATGACGATTTGTCGTTGTGAACTCATCGGAAATGTGATTTTTCATGAAAGTCGGAAATTTTCGTCAAATCAGCGTTCGTGATCCTCGAACATCGAAATCGTGACATTCAACGACGACACTCGACCATTTCACGATTTCGCTACAATTCGACTTTGTTTCCGATGCAATGACGATTTGACGTTATGAACGCATCGGAAATGTGTTTTTTGACCCTCGAACATCGACATCGTGAGATTCAACGACGACACTCGACCATTTCACGATTTCGCTACAATTCGACTTTGTTTCCGATGCAATGACGATTTGTCGTAGTGAAAGCCTCGGAAATGTGATTTTTCATCAAAGTCGGACATCTTCGTCAAATCTGCGTTTTTGACCCTCGAACATCGAAATCGTGAGATTCAACGATGCCACTCGACCATTTCACGATTTCGCTACAATACGACTTTGTTTCCGATGCAATGACGATTTTTCGTTGTGAACGCATCGGAAATGTGTTTTTTCATGAAAATCGGACATTTTCGTCAAATCAGCGCTTTTGACCCTCGAACATCGACATCGTGAGATTCAACGACGACACTCGACCATTTCACGATTTCGCTACATTCGACTTTGTTTCCGATGCAATGACGATTTGTCGTTGTGAACGCATCGGAAATGTGTTTTTTCATAAAAGTCGGACATTTTCGTCAAATCAGCGTTTATGACCCTCGAACATCGAGATCTCGAGAATAAACGACGACACTCGACCATTTCACGATTTCACTAAAATTCGACAAAGTTTCCGACACTATGAGGATTTGTCGTCGTAAAAGCCTCGGAAATGTGTTTTTTCATAAAAGTCGGAAATTTTTGTCAAATCAGCGTTTGTGATCCTCGAACATCGAAATCGAGAGATTCAACGATGACCCTCGACCATCTCACTATTTCGCTACAATTCGACTTTGATTCCGATGCAATGACGATTTGTCGTTGTGAACTCATCGGAAATGTGATTTTTCATGAAAGTCGGAAATTTTCGTCAAATCAGCGTTCGTGATCCTCGAACATCGAAATCGTGACATTCAACGACGACACTCGACCATTTCACGATTTCGCTACAATTCGACTTTGTTTCCGATGCAATGACGATTTGACGTTACGAACGCATCGGAAATGTGTTTTTTGACCCTCGAACATCGACATCGTGAGATTCAACGACGACACTCGACCATTTCACGATTTCGCTACAATTCGACTTTGTTTCCGATGCAATGACGATTTTTCGTTGTGAACGCATCGGAAACGTGATTTTTCATCAAAGTCGGAAATTTTCGTCAAATCAGCGTTTTTGACCCTCGAACATCGTAATCGTGAGATTCAACGACGACACTCGACCATTTCACGATTTCCCTACAATTCGACTTTGTTTCCGATGCAATGACGATTTGTCGTCGTGAAAGCCTCGGAAATGTGTTTTTTCATAAAAGTCGGAAATTTTCGTCAAATCAGCGTTTTTGACCCTCGAACATCGACATCGTGAGATTCAACGACGACACTCGACCATTTCACGATTTCGCTACAATTCGACTTTGTTTCCGATGCAATGACGATTTGTCGTTGTGAACGCATCGGAAATGTGTTTTTTCATAAAAATCGGAACTTTTCGTCAAATCAGCGTTTTTGACTCTCGAACATCGAGATTTCGAGAATAAACAACGACACTCGACCATTTCGCGATTTCGGTACATTCGACTTTGTTTCGGATGCAATGACGATTCGTCGTCGTGAAACCCTCGGAAATATGATTTTTCATGAATGTCGGAAATTTTCGTCAAATCAGCGTTTTTGACACTCGAACATCGACATCATGAGATTCAACGACGACACTCGACCATTTCACGATTTCGCTACAATTCGACTTTGTTTCCGATGCAATGACGATTTGTCGTTGTGAACGCATCGGAAATGTGTTTTTTCATAAAAATCGGAACTTTTCGTCAAATCAGCGTTTTTGACTCTCGAACATCGAGATTTCGAGAATAAACAACGACACTCGACCATTTCGCGATTTCGCTACATTCGACTTTGTTTCGGATGCAATGACGATTCGTCGTCGTGAAAGCCTCGGAAATATGGTTTTTCATGAATGTCGAAAATTTTCGTCAAATCAGCGTTTTTGACCCTCGAACATCGACATCGTGAGATTCAACGACGACACTCGACCATTTCACGATTTCGCTACAATTCGACTTTGTTTCCGATGCAATGACGATTTGTCGTTGTGAACGCATCGGAAACGTGATTTTTCATCAAAGTCGGAAATTTTCGTCAAATCAGCGTTTTTGACCCTCGAACATCGTCATCGTGAGATTCAACGACGACACTCGACCATTGTACGATTTCACTAAAATTCGACAAAGTTTCCGACACAATGACGATTTGGCGTCGTAAAAGCCTCGGAAATGTGTTTTTTCATGAAAATCGGAAATTTTGGTAAAATCAGCGTTTTTGACCCTCGAACATCGTCATCGTGAGATTCAACGACGGCACTCGACCATTTCACGATTTCGCTACATTCGACTTTGTTTCCGATGCAATGACGATTTGTCGTCGTGAAAGCCTCGGAAATGTGTTTTTTCATAAAAGTCGGAAATTTTCGTCAAATCAGCGTTTGTGACCCTCGAACATCGAAATCGTGAGATTCAACGATGACACTCGACCATTTCACGATTTCGCTACAATTCGACTTTGTTTCCGATGCAATGACGACTTGACGTTATGAACGCATCGGAAATGTGTTTTTTCATAAAAGTAGGACATTTTCGTCAAATCAGCGTTTTTGACGCTCGAACATCGTCATCGTGAAATTCAACGACGACACTCGACCATTTCACGATTTCACTAAAATTCGACAAAGTTTCCGACACAATGACGATTTGGCGTCGTAAAAGCCTCGGAAATGTGTTTTTTCATGAATATCGGAAATTTTCGTAAAATCAGCGTTTTTGACCCTCGAACATCGCCATCGTGAGATTCAACGACGACACTCGACCATTTCACGATTTCGCTACATTCGACTTTGTTTCCGATGCAATGACAATTTGTCGTCGTGAAAGCCTCGGAAATGTGTTTTTTCATAAAAGTCGGAAATTTTCGTCAAATCAGCGTTTGTGACCCTCGAACTTCGAAATCGTGAGATTCAACGATGACACTCGACCATTTCACGATTTCGCTACAATTCGACTTTGTTTCCGATGCAATGACGACTTGACGTTATGAACGCATCGGAAATGTGTTTTTTCATAAAAGTAGGACATTTTCGTCAAATCAGCGTTTTTGACCCTCAAACATCGAGATTTCGAGAATAAACGACGACACTCGACCATTTCACGATTTCGCTACATTCGACTTTGTTTCCGATGCAATGACGATTTGTCGTTGTGAACGCATCGGAAATGTGTTTTTTCATAAAAATCGGAACTTTTCGTCAAATCAGCGTTTTTGACCCTCGAACATCGAGATTTCGAGAATAAACAACGACACTCGACCATTTCACGATTTCACTAAAATTCGACAAAGTTTCCGACACTATGAGGATTTGTCGTCGTAAAAGCCTCGGAAATGTGTTTTTTCATAAAAGTCGGAAATTTTTGTCAAATCAGCGTTTGTGATCCTCGAACATCGAAATCGAGAGATTCAACGATGACACTCGACCATCTCACTATTTCGCTACAATTCGACTTTGATTCCGATGCAATGACGATTTGTCGTTGTGAACTCATCGGAAATGTGATTTTTCATGAAAGTCGGAAATTTTCGTCAAATCAGCGTTCGTGATCCTCGAACATCGAAATCGTGACATTCAACGACGACACTCGACCATTTCACGATTTCGCTACAATTCGACTTTGTTTCCGATGCAATGACGATTTGACGTTATGAACGCATCGGAAATGTGTTTTTTGACCCTCGAACATCGACATCGTGAGATTCAACGACGACACTCGACCATTTCACGATTTCGCTACAATTCGACTTTGTTTCCGATGCAATGACGATTTGTCGTAGTGAAAGCCTCGGAAATGTGATTTTTCATCAAAGTCGGACATCTTCGTCAAATCTGCGTTTTTGACCCTCGAACATCGAAATCGTGAGATTCAACGATGCCACTCGACCATTTCACGATTTCGCTACAATACGACTTTGTTTCCGATGCAATGACGATTTTTCGTTGTGAACGCATCGGAAATGTGTTTTTTCATGAAAATCGGACATTTTCGTCAAATCAGCGCTTTTGACCCTCGAACATCGACATCGTGAGATTCAACGACGACACTCGACCATTTCACGATTTCGCTACATTCGACTTTGTTTCCGATGCAATGACGATTTGTCGTTGTGAACGCATCGGAAATGTGTTTTTTCATAAAAGTCGGACATTTTCGTCAAATCAGCGTTTATGACCCTCGAACATCGAGATCTCGAGAATAAACGACGACACTCGACCATTTCACGATTTCACTAAAATTCGACAAAGTTTCCGACACTATGAGGATTTGTCGTCGTAAAAGCCTCGGAAATGTGTTTTTTCATAAAAGTCGGAAATTTTTGTCAAATCAGCGTTTGTGATCCTCGAACATCGAAATCGAGAGATTCAACGATGACCCTCGACCATCTCACTATTTCGCTACAATTCGACTTTGATTCCGATGCAATGACGATTTGTCGTTGTGAACTCATCGGAAATGTGATTTTTCATGAAAGTCGGAAATTTTCGTCAAATCAGCGTTCGTGATCCTCGAACATCGAAATCGTGACATTCAACGACGACACTCGACCATTTCACGATTTCGCTACAATTCGACTTTGTTTCCGATGCAATGACGATTTGACGTTACGAACGCATCGGAAATGTGTTTTTTGACCCTCGAACATCGACATCGTGAGATTCAACGACGACACTCGACCATTTCACGATTTCGCTACAATTCGACTTTGTTTCCGATGCAATGACGATTTTTCGTTGTGAACGCATCGGAAACGTGATTTTTCATCAAAGTCGGAAATTTTCGTCAAATCAGCGTTTTTGACCCTCGAACATCGTAATCGTGAGATTCAACGACGACACTCGACCATTTCACGATTTCCCTACAATTCGACTTTGTTTCCGATGCAATGACGATTTGTCGTCGTGAAAGCCTCGGAAATGTGTTTTTTCATAAAAGTCGGAAATTTTCGTCAAATCAGCGTTTTTGACCCTCGAACATCGACATCGTGAGATTCAACGACGACACTCGACCATTTCACGATTTCGCTACAATTCGACTTTGTTTCCGATGCAATGACGATTTGTCGTTGTGAACGCATCGGAAATGTGTTTTTTCATAAAAATCGGAACTTTTCGTCAAATCAGCGTTTTTGACTCTCGAACATCGAGATTTCGAGAATAAACAACGACACTCGACCATTTCGCGATTTCGCTACATTCGACTTTGTTTCGGATGCAATGACGATTCGTCGTCGTGAAACCCTCGGAAATATGATTTTTCATGAATGTCGGAAATTTTCGTCAAATCAGCGTTTTTGACACTCGAACATCGACATCATGAGATTCAACGACGACACTCGACCATTTCACGATTTCGCTACAATTCGACTTTGTTTCCGATGCAATGACGATTTGTCGTTGTGAACGCATCGGAAATGTGTTTTTTCATAAAAATCGGAACTTTTCGTCAAATCAGCGTTTTTGACTCTCGAACATCGAGATTTCGAGAATAAACAACGACACTCGACCATTTCGCGATTTCGCTACATTCGACTTTGTTTCGGATGCAATGACGATTCGTCGTCGTGAAAGCCTCGGAAATATGGTTTTTCATGAATGTCGAAAATTTTCGTCAAATCAGCGTTTTTGACCCTCGAACATCGACATCGTGAGATTCAACGACGACACTCGACCATTTCACGATTTCGCTACAATTCGACTTTGTTTCCGATGCAATGACGATTTGTCGTTGTGAACGCATCGGAAACGTGATTTTTCATCAAAGTCGGAAATTTTCGTCAAATCAGCGTTTTTGACCCTCGAACATCGTCATCGTGAGATTCAACGACGACACTCGACCATTGTACGATTTCACTAAAATTCGACAAAGTTTCCGACACAATGACGATTTGTCGTCGTGAAAGCCTCGGAAATGTGTTTTTTCATAAAAATCGGAACTTTTCGTCAAAGCAGCGTTTTTGACGCTCGAACATCGAGATTTCGAGAATAAACAACGACACTCGACCATTTCGCGATTTCGCTACATTCGACTTTGTTTCGGATGCAATGACGATTCGTCGTCGTGAAAGCCTCGGAAATATGATTTTTCATGAATGTCGGAAATTTTCGTCAAATCAGCGTTTTTGACCCTCGAACATCGACATCATGAGATTCAACGACGACACTCGACCATTTCACGATTTCGCTACAATTCGACTTTGTTTCCGATGCAATGACGATTTGTCGTTGTGAACGCATCGGAAACGTGATTTTTCATCAAAGTCGGAAATTTTCGTCAAATCAGCGTTTTTGACCCTCGAACATCGTAATCGTGAGATTCAACGACGACACTCGACCATTTCACGATTTCCCTACAATTCGACTTTGTTTCCGATGCAATGACGATTTGTCGTCGTGAAAGCCTCGGAAATGTGTTTTTTCATAAAAGTCGGAAATTTTCGTCAAATCAGCGTTTTTGACCCTCGAACATCGACATCGTGAGATTCAACGACGACACTCGACCATTTCACGATTTCGCTACAATTCGACTTTGTTTCCGATGCAATGACGATTTGTCGTTGTGAACGCATCGGAAATGTGTTTTTTCATAAAAATCGGAACTTTTCGTCAAATCAGCGTTTTTGACTCTCGAACATCGAGATTTCGAGAATAAACAACGACACTCGACCATTTCGCGATTTCGGTACATTCGACTTTGTTTCGGATGCAATGACGATTCGTCGTCGTGAAACCCTCGGAAATATGATTTTTCATGAATGTCGGAAATTTTCGTCAAATCAGCGTTTTTGACACTCGAACATCGACATCATGAGATTCAACGACGACACTCGACCATTTCACGATTTCGCTACAATTCGACTTTGTTTCCGATGCAATGACGATTTGTCGTTGTGAACGCATCGGAAATGTGTTTTTTCATAAAAATCGGAACTTTTCGTCAAATCAGCGTTTTTGACTCTCGAACATCGAGATTTCGAGAATAAACAACGACACTCGACCATTTCGCGATTTCGCTACATTCGACTTTGTTTCGGATGCAATGACGATTCGTCGTCGTGAAAGCCTCGGAAATATGGTTTTTCATGAATGTCGAAAATTTTCGTCAAATCAGCGTTTTTGACCCTCGAACATCGACATCGTGAGATTCAACGACGACACTCGACCATTTCACGATTTCGCTACAATTCGACTTTGTTTCCGATGCAATGACGATTTGTCGTTGTGAACGCATCGGAAACGTGATTTTTCATCAAAGTCGGAAATTTTCGTCAAATCAGCGTTTTTGACCCTCGAACATCGTCATCGTGAGATTCAACGACGACACTCGACCATTGTACGATTTCACTAAAATTCGACAAAGTTTCCGACACAATGACGATTTGGCGTCGTAAAAGCCTCGGAAATGTGTTTTTTCATGAAAATCGGAAATTTTGGTAAAATCAGCGTTTTTGACCCTCGAACATCGTCATCGTGAGATTCAACGACGGCACTCGACCATTTCACGATTTCGCTACATTCGACTTTGTTTCCGATGCAATGACGATTTGTCGTCGTGAAAGCCTCGGAAATGTGTTTTTTCATAAAAGTCGGAAATTTTCGTCAAATCAGCGTTTGTGACCCTCGAACATCGAAATCGTGAGATTCAACGATGACACTCGACCATTTCACGATTTCGCTACAATTCGACTTTGTTTCCGATGCAATGACGACTTGACGTTATGAACGCATCGGAAATGTGTTTTTTCATAAAAGTAGGACATTTTCGTCAAATCAGCGTTTTTGACCCTCAAACATCGAGATTTCGAGAATAAACGACGACACTCGACCATTTCACGATTTCGCTACATTCGACTTTGTTTCCGATGCAATGACGATTTGTCGTTGTGAACGCATCGAAAATGTGTTTTTTCATAAAAGTCGGACATTTTCGTCAAATCAGCGTTTATGACCCTCGAACATCGAGATCTCGAGAATAAACGACGACACTCGACCAATTCACGATTTCGCTACATTCGACTTTGTTTCCGATGCAATGACGATTTGTCGTCGTGAAAGCCTCGGAAATGTGTTTTTTCATAAAAGTCGGAAATTTTCGTCAAATCAGCGTTTGTGACCCTCGAACATCGAAATCGTGAGATTCAACGATGACACTCGACCATTTCACGATTTCGCTACAATTCGACTTTGTTTCCGATGCAATGACGACTTGACGTTATGAACGCATCGGAAATGTCTTTTTTCATAAAAGTAGGACATTTTCATCAAATCAGCGTTTTTGACCCTCAAACATCGAGATTTCGAGAATAAACGACGACACTCGACAATTTCACGATTTCGCTACATTCGACTTTGTTTCCGATGCAATGACGATTTGTCGTCGTGAAATCCTCGGAAATATGATTTTTCATGTAAGTCGGAAATTTTCGTCAAATCAGCGTTTTTGAACCTCGAACATCGATATCGTGAGAATCAACGACGACACTCGACCATTTCACGATTTCGCTACAATTCGACTTTGTTTCCGATGCAATGACGATTTGTCGTTGTGAACGCATCGGAAACGTGATTTTTCATCAAAGTCGGAAATTTTCGTCAAATCAGCGTTTTTGACCCTCGAACATCGTCATCGTGAGATTCAACGACGACACTCGACCATTTCACGATTTCGCTACATTCGACTTTGTTTCCGATGCAATGACGATTTGTCGTCGTGAAAGCCTCGGAAATGTGTTTTTTCATAAAAGTCGGAAATTTTCGTCAAATCAGCGTTTGTGATCCTCGAACATCGAAATCGTGAGATTCAACGATGACACTCGACCATTTCACTATTTCGCTACAATTCGACTTTGTTTCCGATGCAATGACGATTTGTCGTCGTGAAAGCATCGGAAATGTGTTTTTTCATAAAAATCGGAAATTTTCGTCAAATCAGCGTTTTTGACGCTCGAACATCGTCATCGTGAAATTCAACGACGACACTCGACCATTTCACGATTTCACTAAAATTCGACAAAGTTTCCGACACAATGACGATTTGGCGTCGTAAAAGCCTCGGAAATGTGTTTTTTCATGAATATCGGAAATTTTCGTAAAATCAGCGTTTTTGACCCTCGAACATCGACATCGTGAGATTCAACGACGACACTCGACCATTTCACGATTTCGCTACATTCGACTTTGTTTCCGATGCAATGACAATTTGTCGTCGTGAAAGCCTCGGAAATGTGTTTTTTCATAAAAGTCGGAAATTTTTGTCAAATCAGCGTTTGTGATCCTCGAACATCGAAATCGAGAGATTCAACGATGACACTCGACCATCTCACTATTTCGCTACAATTCGACTTTGTTTCCGATGCAATGACGATTTGTCGTTGTGAACTCATCGGAAATGTGATTTTTCATGAAAGTCGGAAATTTTCGTCAAATCAGCGTTCGTGATCCTCGAACATCGAAATCGTGACATTCAACGACGACACTCGACCATTTCACGATTTCGCTACAATTCGACTTTGTTTCCGATGCAATGACGATTTGACGTTATGAACGCATCGGAAATGTGTTTTTTGACCCTCGAACATCGACATCGTGAGATTCAACGACGACACTCGACCATTTCACGATTTCGCTACAATTCGACTTTGTTTCCGATGCAATGACGATTTGTCGTAGTGAAAGCCTCGGAAATGTGATTTTTCATCAAAGTCGGACATCTTCGTCAAATCTGCGTTTTTGACCCTCGAACATCGAAATCGTGAGATTCAACGATGCCACTCGACCATTTCACGATTTCGCTACAATACGACTTTGTTTCCGATGCAATGACGATTTTTCGTTGTGAACGCATCGGAAATGTGTTTTTTCATGAAAATCGGACATTTTCGTCAAATCAGCGCTTTTGACCCTCGAACATCGACATCGTGAGATTCAACGACGACACTCGACCATTTCACGATTTCGCTACATTCGACTTTGTTTCCGATGCAATGACGATTTGTCGTTGTGAACGCATCGGAAATGTGTTTTTTCATAAAAATCGGAACTTTTCGTCAAATCAGCGTTTTTGACCCTCGAACATCGAGATTTCGAGAATAAACAACGACACTCGACCATTTCACGATTTCACTAAAATTCGACAAAGTTTCCGACACTATGAGGATTTGTCGTCGTAAAAGCCTCGGAAATGTGTTTTTTCATAAAAGTCGGAAATTTTTGTCAAATCAGCGTTTGTGATCCTCGAACATCGAAATCGAGAGATTCAACGATGACCCTCGACCATCTCACTATTTCGCTACAATTCGACTTTGATTCCGATGCAATGACGATTTGTCGTTGTGAACTCATCGGAAATGTGATTTTTCATGAAAGTCGGAAATTTTCGTCAAATCAGCGTTCGTGATCCTCGAACATCGAAATCGTGACATTCAACGACGACACTCGACCATTTCACGATTTCGCTACAATTCGACTTTGTTTCCGATGCAATGACGATTTGACGTTACGAACGCATCGGAAATGTGTTTTTTGACCCTCGAACATCGACATCGTGAGATTCAACGACGACACTCGACCATTTCACGATTTCGCTACAATTCGACTTTGTTTCCGATGCAATGACGATTTTTCGTTGTGAACGCATCGGAAATGTGTTTTTTCATGAAAATCGGACATTTTCGTCAAATCAGCGCTTTTGACCCTCGAACATCGAGATTTCGAGAATAAACGACGACACTCGACCATTTCACGATTTCGCTACATTCGACTTTGTTTCCGATGCAATGACGATGTGTCGTCGTGACAGCCTCGGAAATGTGATTTTTCATGAATGTCGGAAATTTTCGTCAAATCAGCGTTCGTGATCCTCGAACATCGAAATCGTGAGATACAACGACGACACTCGACCACTTCACGATTTCGCTACAATTCGACTTTGTTTCCGATGCAATGACGATTTGTCGTTGTGAACGCAGCGGAAACGTGATTTTTCATCAAAGTCGGAAATTTTCGTCAAATCAGCGTTTTTGACCCTCGAACATCGAGATTTCGAGAATAAACGACGTCAATCGACCATTTTACGATTTCACTAAAATTCGACAAAGTTTCCGACACTATGAGGATTTGTCGTCGTAAAAGCCTCGGAAATGTGTTTTTTCATGAAAATCGGAAATTTTCGTCAAATCAGCGTTTTTGACCCTCGAACATCGACATCGTGAGATTCAACGACGACACTCGACCATTTCACGATTTCGCTACATTTGACTTTCTTTCCGATGCAATGACGATTTGTCGTTGTGAACGCATTGGAAATGTGTTTTTTCATGAAAGTCGGAAATTTTCGTCAAATCAGCGTTTTTGACCCTCGAACATCGTCATCGTGAGATTCAACGACGGCACTCGACCATTTCACGATTTCGCTACATTCGACTTTGTTTCCGATGCAATGACGATTTGTCGTCGTGAAAGCCTCGGAAATGTGTTTTTTCATAAAAATCGGAACTTTTCGTCAAATCAGCGTTTTTGACTCTCGAACATCGAGATTTCGAGAATAAACAACGACACTCGACCATTTCGCGATTTCGCTACATTCGACTTTGTTTCGGATGCAATGACGATTCGTCGTCGTGAAAGCCTCGGAAATATGATTTTTCATGAATGTCGGAAATTTTCGTCAAATCAGCGTTTTTGACCCTCGAACATCGACATCGTGAGATTCAACGACGACACTCGACCATTTCACGATTTCGCTACATTCGACTTTGTTTCCGATGCAATGACGATTTGTCGATGTGAACGCATCGGAAATGTGTTTTTTCATAAAAGTCGGAAATTTTCGTCAAATCAGCGTTCGTGATCCTCGAACATCGAAATCGGGAGATTCAACGACGACACTCGACCATTTCACGATTTCGCTACAATTCGACTTTGTTTCCGATGCAATGACGACTTGACGTTATGAACGCATCGGAAATGTGTTTTTTCATAAAAGTAGGACATTTTCGTCAAATCAGCGTTTTTGACCCTCAAACATCGAGATTTCGAGAATAAACGACGACACTCGACCATTTCACGATTTCGCTACATTCGACTTTGTTTCCGATGCAATGACGATTTGTCGTTGTGAACGCATCGAAAATGTGTTTTTTCATAAAAGTCGGACATTTTCGTCAAATCAGCGTTTTTGACCCTCGAACATCGAGATTTCGAGAATAAACAACGACACTCGACCATTTCACGATTTCACTAAAATTCGACAAAGTTTCCGACACAATGACGATTTGGCGTCGTAAAAGCCTCGGAAATGTGTTTTTTCATGAATATCGGAAATTTTCGTAAAATCAGCGTTTTTGACCCTCGAACATCGTCATCGTGAGATTCAACGACGGCACTCGACCATTTCACGATTTCGCTACATTCGACTTTGTTTCCGATGCAATGACGATTTGTCGTTGTGAACGCATCGAAAATGTGTTTTTTCATAAAAGTCGGACATTTTCGTCAAATCAGCGTTTATGACCCTCGAACATCGAGATTTCGAGAATAAACGACGACACTCGACCATTTCACGATTTCGCTACATTCGACTTTGTTTCCGATGCAATGACGATTTGTCGTTGTGAACGCATCGGAAATGTGTTTTTTCATAAAAATCGGAACTTTTCGTCAAATCAGCGTTTTTGACCCTCGAACATCGAGATTTCGAGAATAAACGACGACAATCGACCATTTTACGATTTCACTAAAATTCGACAAAGTTTCCGACACTATGAGGATTTGTCGTCGTAAAAGCCTCGGAAATGTGTTTTTTCATGAAAATCGGAAATTTTCGTCAAATCAGCGTTTTTGACCCTCGAACATCGACATCGTGAGATTCAACGACGACACTCGACCATTTCACGATTTCGCTACATTCGACTTTCTTTCCAATGCAATGACGATTTGTCGTTGTGAACGCATTGGAAATGTGTTTTTTCATGAAAGTCGGAAATTTTCGTCAAATCAGCGTTTTTGACCCTCGAACATCGTCATCGTGAGATTCAACGACGGCACTCGACCATTTCACGATTTCGCTCCATTCGACTTTGTTTCCGATGCAATGACGATTTGTCGTCGTGAAAGCCTCGGAAATGTGTTTTTTCATAAAAGTCGGAAATATTCGTAAAATCAGCGTTTGTGATCCTCGAACATCGAAATCGTGAGATTCCACGATGACACTCGACCATTTCACTATTTCGCTACAATTCGACTTTGTTTCGGATGCAATGACGATTCGTCGTCGTGAAAGCCTCGGAAATATGATTTTTTATGAATGTCGCAAATTTTCGTCAAATCAGCGTTTTTGACCCTCGAACATCGACATCGTGAGATTCAACGACAACACTCGACCATTTCACGATTTCGCTACAATTCGACTTTTTTTCCGATGCAATGACGATTTGTCGTCGTGAAAGCCTCGGAAATGTGTTTTTTCATAAAAATCGGAAATTTTCGTCAAATCAGCGTTTTTGAACCTCGAACATCGAGATTTCGAGAATAAACAACGACACTCGACCATTTCACGATTTCGCTACATTCGACTTTGTTTCCGATGCAATGACGATTTGTCGTCGTGAAATCCTCGGAAATATGATTTTTCATGAAAGTCGGAAATTTTCGTCAAATCAGCGTTTTTGACCCTCGAACATCGACATCGTGAGATTCAACGACGACACTCGACCATTTCACGATTTCGCTACATTCGACTTTGTTTCCGATGCAATGACGATTTGTCGATGTGAACGCATCGGAAATGTGTTTTTTCATAAAAGTCGGACATTTTCGTCAAATCAGCGTTCGTGATCCTCGAACTTCGAAATCGTGAGATTCAACGATGACACTCGACCATTTCACGATTTCGCTACAATTCGACTTTGTTTCCGATGCAATGACGATTTATCGTTGTGAACGCATCGGAAACGTGATTTTTCATCGAAGGCGGAAATTTTCGTCAAATCAGCGTTCGTGATCCTCGAACATCGAAATCGTGAGATTCAACGACGACACTCGACCATTGCACGATTTCGCTACATTCAACTTTGTTTCCGATGCAATGACGATTCGTCGTCGTGAAAGCCTCGGAAATATGATTTTTCATGAATGTCGGAAATTTTCGTCAAATCAGCGTTTTTGACCCTCGAACATCGACATCGTGAGATTCAACGACGACACTCGACCATTTCACGATTTCGCTACATTCGACTTTGTTTCCGATGCAATGACGATTTGTCGATGTGAACGCATCGGAAATGTGTTTTTTCATAAAAGTCGGAAATTTTCGTCAAATCAGCGTTCGTGATCCTCGAACATCGAAATCGTGAGATTCAACGACGATACTCGACCATTTCACGATTTCCCTACAATTCGACTTTGTTTCCGATGCAATGACGACTTGACGTTATGAACGCATCGGAAATGTGTTTTTTCATAAAAGTAGGACATTTTCGTCAAATCAGCGTTTTTGACCCTCAAACATCGAGATTTCGAGAATAAACGACGACACTCGACCATTTCACGATTTCGCTACATTCGACTTTGTTTCCGATGCAATGACGATTTGTCGTCGTGAAATCCTCGGAAATATGATTTTTCATGTAAGTCGGAAATTTTCGTCAAATCAGCGTTTTTGAACCTCGAACATCGATATCGTGAGAATCAACGACGACACTCGACCATTTCACGATTTCGCTACAATTCGACTTTGTTTCCGATGCAATGACGATTTGTCGTCGTGAACGCATCGGAAACGTGATTTTTCATCAAAGTCGGAAATTTTCGTCAAATCAGCGTTTGTGATCCTCGAACATCGTCATCGTGAGATTCAACGACGACACTCGACCATTGTACGATTTCACTAAAATTCGACAAAGTTTCCGACACAATGACGATTTGGCGTCGTAAAAGCCTCGGAAATGTGTTTTTTCATGAAAATCGGAAATTTTGGTAAAATCAGCGTTTTTGACCCTGGAACATCGTCATCGTGAGATTCAACGACGGCACTCGACCATTTCACGATTTCGCTACATTCGACTTTGTTTCCGATGCAATGACGATTTGGCGTCGTAAAAGCCTCGGAAATGTGTTTTTTCATGAATATCGGAAATTTTCGTAAAATCAGCGTTTTTGACCCTCGAACATCGTCATCGTGAGATTCAACGACGGCACTCGACCATTTCACGATTTCGCTACATTCGACTTTGTTTCCGATGCAATGACAATTTGTCGTCGTGAAAGCCTCGGAAATGTGTTTTTTCATAAAAGTCGGAAATTTTCGTCAAATCAGCGTTTGTGACCCTCGAACTTCGAAATCGTGAGATTCAACGATGACACTCGACCATTTCACGATTTCGCTACAATTCGCCTTTGTTTCCGATGCAATGACGACTTGACGTTATGAACGCATCGGAAATGTGTTTTTTCATAAAAGTAGGACATTTTCGTCAAATCAGCGTTTTTGACCCTCAAACATCGAGATTTCGAGAATAAACGACGACACTCGACCATTTCACGATTTCGCTACATTCGACTTTGTTTCCGATGCAATGACGATTTGTCGTTGTGAACGCATCGAAAATGTGTTTTTTCATAAAAGTCGGACATTTTCGTCAAATCAGCGTTTATGACCCTCGAACATCGAGATTTCGAGAATAAACGACGACACTCGACCATTTCACGATTTCGCTACATTCGACTTTGTTTCCGATGCAATGACGATTTGTCGTTGTGAACGCATCGGAAATGTGTTTTTTCATAAAAATCGGAACTTTTCGTCAAATCAGCGTTTTTGACCCTCGAACATCGAGATTTCGAGAATAAACGACGACAATCGACCATTTTACGATTTCACTAAAATTCGACAAAGTTTCCGACACTATGAGGATTTCTCGTCGTAAAAGCCTCGGAAATGTGTTTTTTCATGAAAATCGGAAATTTTCGTCAAATCAGCGTTTTTGACCCTCGAACATCGACATCGTGAGATTCAACGACGACACTCGACCATTTCACGATTTCGCTACATTCGACTTTCTTTCCAATGCAATGACGATTTGTCGTTGTGAACGCATTGGAAATGTGTTTTTTCATGAAAGTCGGAAATTTTCGTCAAATCAGCGTTTTTGACCCTCGAACATCGTCATCGTGAGATTCAACGACGGCACTCGACCATTTCACGATTTCGCTACATTCGACTTTGTTTCCGATGCAATGACGATTTGTCGTCGTGAAAGCCTCGGAAATGTGTTTTTTCATAAAAGTCGGAAATATTCGTAAAATCAGCGTTTGTGATCCTCGAACATCGAAATCGTGAGATTCCACGATGACACTCGACCATTTCACTATTTCGCTACAATTCGACTTTGTTTCGGATGCAATGACGATTCGTCGTCGTGAAAGCCTCGGAAATATGATTTTTTATGAATGTCGGAAATTTTCGTCAAATCAGCGTTTTTGACCCTCGAACATCGACATCGTGAGATTCAACGACAACACTCGACCATTTCACGATTTCGCTACAATTCGACTTTTTTTCCGATGCAATGACGATTTGTCGTCGTGAAAGCCTCGGAAATGTGTTTTTTCATAAAAATCGGAAATTTTCGTCAAATCAGCGTTTTTCAACCTCGAACATCGAGATTTCGAGAATAAACAACGACACTCGACCATTTCACGATTTCGCTACATTCGACTTTGTTTCCGATGCAATGACGATTTGTCGTCGTGAAATCCTCGGAAATATGATTTTTCATGAAAGTCGGAAATTTTCGTCAAATCAGCGTTTTTGACCCTCGAACATCGATATCGTGAGATTCAACGACGACACTCGACCATTTCACGATTTCGCTACAATTCGACTTTGTTTCCGATGCAATGACGATTTGTCGTTGTGAACGCATCGGAAACGTGATTTTTCATCGAAGGCGGAAATTTTCGTCCAATCAGCGTTCGTGATCCTCGAACATCGAAATCGTGAGATTCAACGACGACACTCGACCATTTCACGATTTCGCTACAATTCGACTTTGTTTCCGATGCAATGACGATTTGTCGTTGTGAACGCATCGGAAACGTGATTTTTCATCGAAGGCGGAAATTTTCGTCAAATCAGCGTTCGTGATCCTCGAACATCGAAATCGTGAGATTCAACGACGACACTCGACCATTTCACGATTTCGCTACATTCAACTTTGTTTCCGATGCAATGACGATTCGTCGTCGTGAAAGCCTCGGAAATATGATTTTTCATGAATGTCGGAAATTTTCGTCAAATCAGCGTTTTTGACCCTCGAACATCGACATCGTGAGATTCAACGACGACACTCGACCATTTCACGATTTCGCTACATTCGACTTTGTTTCCGATGCAATGACGATTTGTCGATGTGAACGCATCGGAAATGTGTTTTTTCATAAAAGTCGGACATTTTCGTCAAATCAGCGTTCGTGATCCTCGAACTTCGAAATCGTGAGATTCAACGATGACACTCGACCATTTCACGATTTCGCTACAATTCGACTTTGTTTCCGATGCAATGACGATTTATCGTTGTGAACGCATCGGAAACGTGATTTTTCATCGAAGGCGGAAATTTTCGTCAAATCAGCGTTCGTGATCCTCGAACACGAAATCGTGAGATTCAACGACGACACTCGACCATTGCACGATTTCGCTACATTCAACTTTGTTTCCGATGCAATGACGATTCGTCGTCGTGAAAGCCTCGGAAATATGATTTTTCATGAATGTCGGAAATTTTCGTCAAATCAGCGTTTTTGACCCTCGAACATCGAGATTTCGAGAATAAACGACGACACTCGACCATTTCACGATTTCGCTACATTCGACTTTGTTTCCGATGCAATGACGATTTGTCGTTGTGAACGCATCGGAAATGTGTTTTTTCATAAAAATCGGAACTTTTCGTCAAATCAGCGTTTTTGACCCTCGAACATCGAGATTTCGAGAATAAACGACGACAATCGACCATTTTACGATTTCACTAAAATTCGACAAAGTTTCCGACACTATGAGGATTTCTCGTCGTAAAAGCCTCGGAAATGTGTTTTTTCATGAAAATCGGAAATTTTCGTCAAATCAGCGTTTTTGACCCTCGAACATCGACATCGTGAGATTCAACGACGACACTCGACCATTTCACGATTTCGCTACATTCGACTTTCTTTCCAATGCAATGACGATTTGTCGTTGTGAACGCATTGGAAATGTGTTTTTTCATGAAAGTCGGAAATTTTCGTCAAATCAGCGTTTTTGACCCTCGAACATCGTCATCGTGAGATTCAACGACGGCACTCGACCATTTCACGATTTCGCTACATTCGACTTTGTTTCCGATGCAATGACGATTTGTCGTCGTGAAAGCCTCGGAAATGTGTTTTTTCATAAAAGTCGGAAATATTCGTAAAATCAGCGTTTGTGATCCTCGAACATCGAAATCGTGAGATTCCACGATGACACTCGACCATTTCACTATTTCGCTACAATTCGACTTTGTTTCGGATGCAATGACGATTCGTCGTCGTGAAAGCCTCGGAAATATGATTTTTTATGAATGTCGGAAATTTTCGTCAAATCAGCGTTTTTGACCCTCGAACATCGACATCGTGAGATTCAACGACAACACTCGACCATTTCACGATTTCGCTACAATTCGACTTTTTTTCCGATGCAATGACGATTTGTCGTCGTGAAAGCCTCGGAAATGTGTTTTTTCATAAAAATCGGAAATTTTCGTCAAATCAGCGTTTTTCAACCTCGAACATCGAGATTTCGAGAATAAACAACGACACTCGACCATTTCACGATTTCGCTACATTCGACTTTGTTTCCGATGCAATGACGATTTGTCGTCGTGAAATCCTCGGAAATATGATTTTTCATGAAAGTCGGAAATTTTCGTCAAATCAGCGTTTTTGACCCTCGAACATCGATATCGTGAGATTCAACGACGACACTCGACCATTTCACGATTTCGCTACAATTCGACTTTGTTTCCGATGCAATGACGATTTGTCGTTGTGAACGCATCGGAAACGTGATTTTTCATCGAAGGCGGAAATTTTCGTCCAATCAGCGTTCGTGATCCTCGAACATCGAAATCGTGAGATTCAACGACGACACTCGACCATTTCACGATTTCGCTACAATTCGACTTTGTTTCCGATGCAATGACGATTTGTCGTTGTGAACGCATCGGAAACGTGATTTTTCATCGAAGGCGGAAATTTTCGTCAAATCAGCGTTCGTGATCCTCGAACATCGAAATCGTGAGATTCAACGACGACACTCGACCATTTCACGATTTCGCTACATTCAACTTTGTTTCCGATGCAATGACGATTCGTCGTCGTGAAAGCCTCGGAAATATGATTTTTCATGAATGTCGGAAATTTTCGTCAAATCAGCGTTTTTGACCCTCGAACATCGACATCGTGAGATTCAACGACGACACTCGACCATTTCACGATTTCGCTACATTCGACTTTGTTTCCGATGCAATGACGATTTGTCGATGTGAACGCATCGGAAATGTGTTTTTTCATAAAAGTCGGACATTTTCGTCAAATCAGCGTTCGTGATCCTCGAACTTCGAAATCGTGAGATTCAACGATGACACTCGACCATTTCACGATTTCGCTACAATTCGACTTTGTTTCCGATGCAATGACGATTTATCGTTGTGAACGCATCGGAAACGTGATTTTTCATCGAAGGCGGAAATTTTCGTCAAATCAGCGTTCGTGATCCTCGAACATCGAAATCGTGAGATTCAACGACGACACTCGACCATTGCACGATTTCGCTACATTCAACTTTGTTTCCGATGCAATGACGATTCGTCGTCGTGAAAGCCTCGGAAATATGATTTTTCATGAATGTCGGAAATTTTCGTCAAATCAGCGTTTTTGACCCTCGAACATCGACATCGTGAGATTCAACGACGACACTCGACCATTTCACGATTTCGCTACATTCGACTTTGTTTCCGATGCAATGACGATTTGTCGATGTGAACGCATCGGAAATGTGTTTTTTCATAAAAGTCGGAAATTTTCGTCAAATCAGCGTTCGTGATCCTCGAACATCGAAATCGTGAGATTCAACGACGATACTCGACCATTTCACGATTTCCCTACAATTCGACTTTGTTTCCGATGCAATGACGACTTGACGTTATGAACGCATCGGAAATGTGTTTTTTCATAAAAGTAGGACATTTTCGTCAAATCAGCGTTTTTGACCCTCAAACATCGAGATTTCGAGAATAAACGACGACACTCGACCATTTCACGATTTCGCTACATTCGACTTTGTTTCCGATGCAATGACGATTTGTCGTCGTGAAATCCTCGGAAATATGATTTTTCATGTAAGTCGGAAATTTTCGTCAAATCAGCGTTTTTGAACCTCGAACATCGATATCGTGAGAATCAACGACGACACTCGACCATTTCACGATTTCGCTACAATTCGACTTTGTTTCCGATGCAATGACGATTTGTCGTCGTGAACGCATCGGATACGTGATTTTTCATCAAAGTCGGAAATTTTCGTCAAATCAGCGTTTGTGATCCTCGAACATCGTCATCGTGAGATTCAACGACGACACTCGACCATTGTACGATTTCACTAAAATTCGACAAAGTTTCCGACACAATGACGATTTGGCGTCGTAAAAGCCTCGGAAATGTGTTTTTTCATGAAAATCGGAAATTTTGGTAAAATCAGCGTTTTTGACCCTGGAACATCGTCATCGTGAGATTCAACGACGGCACTCGACCATTTCACGATTTCGCTACATTCGACTTTGTTTCCGATGCAATGACGATTTGGCGTCGTAAAAGCCTCGGAAATGTGTTTTTTCATGAATATCGGAAATTTTCGTAAAATCAGCGTTTTTGACCCTCGAACATCGTCATCGTGAGATTCAACGACGGCACTCGACCATTTCACGATTTCGCTACATTCGACTTTGTTTCCGATGCAATGACAATTTGTCGTCGTGAAAGCCTCGGAAATGTGTTTTTTCATAAAAGTCGGAAATTTTCGTCAAATCAGCGTTTGTGACCCTCGAACTTCGAAATCGTGAGATTCAACGATGACACTCGACCATTTCACGATTTCGCTACAATTCGCCTTTGTTTCCGATGCAATGACGACTTGACGTTATGAACGCATCGGAAATGTGTTTTTTCATAAAAGTAGGACATTTTCGTCAAATCAGCGTTTTTGACCCTCAAACATCGAGATTTCGAGAATAAACGACGACACTCGACCATTTCACGATTTCGCTACATTCGACTTTGTTTCCGATGCAATGACGATTTGTCGTTGTGAACGCATCGAAAATGTGTTTTTTCATAAAAGTCGGACATTTTCGTCAAATCAGCGTTTATGACCCTCGAACATCGAGATTTCGAGAATAAACGACGACACTCGACCATTTCACGATTTCGCTACATTCGACTTTGTTTCCGATGCAATGACGATTTGTCGTTGTGAACGCATCGGAAATGTGTTTTTTCATAAAAATCGGAACTTTTCGTCAAATCAGCGTTTTTGACCCTCGAACATCGAGATTTCGAGAATAAACGACGACAATCGACCATTTTACGATTTCACTAAAATTCGACAAAGTTTCCGACACTATGAGGATTTGTCGTCGTAAAAGCCTCGGAAATGTGTTTTTTCATGAAAATCGGAAATTTTCGTCAAATCAGCGTTTTTGACCCTCGAACATCGACATCGTGAGATTCAACGACGACACTCGACCATTTCACGATTTCGCTACATTCGACTTTCTTTCCAATGCAATGACGATTTGTCGTTGTGAACGCATTGGAAATGTGTTTTTTCATGAAAGTCGGAAATTTTCGTCAAATCAGCGTTTTTGACCCTCGAACATCGTCATCGTGAGATTCAACGACGGCACTCGACCATTTCACGATTTCGCTACATTCGACTTTGTTTCCGATGCAATGACGATTTGTCGTCGTGAAAGCCTCGGAAATGTGTTTTTTCATAAAAGTCGGAAATATTCGTAAAATCAGCGTTTGTGATCCTCGAACATCGAAATCGTGAGATTCCACGATGACACTCGACCATTTCACTATTTCGCTACAATTCGACTTTGTTTCGGATGCAATGACGATTCGTCGTCGTGAAAGCCTCGGAAATATGATTTTTTATGAATGTCGGAAATTTTCGTCAAATCAGCGTTTTTGACCCTCGAACATCGACATCGTGAGATTCAACGACAACACTCGACCATTTCACGATTTCGCTACAATTCGACTTTTTTTCCGATGCAATGACGATTTGTCGTCGTGAAAGCCTCGGAAATGTGTTTTTTCATAAAAATCGGAAATTTTCGTCAAATCAGCGTTTTTGAACCTCGAACATCGAGATTTCGAGAATAAACAACGACACTCGACCATTTCACGATTTCGCTACATTCGACTTTGTTTCCGATGCAATGACGATTTGTCGTCGTGAAATCCTCGGAAATATGATTTTTCATGAAAGTCGGAAATTTTCGTCAAATCAGCGTTTTTGACCCTCGAACATCGATATCGTGAGATTCAACGACGACACTCGACCATTTCACGATTTCGCTACAATTCGACTTTGTTTCCGATGCAATGACGATTTGTCGTTGTGAACGCATCGGAAACGTGATTTTTCATCGAAGGCGGAAATTTTCGTCAAATCAGCGTTCGTGATCCTCGAACATCGAAATCGTGAGATTCAACGACGACACTCGACCATTTCACGATTTCGCTACAATTCGACTTTGTTTCCGATGCAATGACGATTTGTCGTTGTGAACGCATCGGAAACGTGATTTTTCATCGAAGGCGGAAATTTTCGTCAAATCAGCGTTCGTGATCCTCGAACATCGAAATCGTGAGATTCAACGACGACACTCGACCATTTCACGATTTCACTACATTCAACTTTGTTTCCGATGCAATGACGATTCGTCGTCGTGAAAGCCTCGGAAATATGATTTTTCATGAATGTCGGAAATTTTCGTCAAATCAGCGTTTTTGACCCTCGAACATCGACATCGTGAGATTCAACGACGACACTCGACCATTTCACGATTTCGCTACATTCGACTTTGTTTCCGATGCAATGACGATTTGTCGATGTGAACGCATCGGAAATGTGTTTTTTCATAAAAGTCGGACATTTTCGTCAAATCAGCGTTCGTGATCCTCGAACTTCGAAATCGTGAGATTCAACGATGACACTCGACCATTTCACGATTTCGCTACAATTCGACTTTGTTTCCGATGCAATGATGATTTATCGTTGTGAACGCATCGGAAACGTGATTTTTCATCGAAGGCGGAAATTTTCGTCAAATCAGCGTTCGTGATCCTCGAACATCGAAATCGTGAGATTCAACGACGACACTCGACCATTTCACGATTTCGCTACATTCAACTTTGTTTCCGATGCAATGACGATTCGTCGTCGTGAAAGCCTCGGAAATATGATTTTTCATGAATGTCGGAAATTTTCGTCAAATCAGCGTTTTTGACCCTCGAACATCGACATCGTGAGATTCAACGACGACACTCGACCATTTCACGATTTCGCTACATTCGACTTTGTTTCCGATGCAATGACGATTTGTCGATGTGAACGCATCGGAAATGTGTTTTTTCATAAAAGTCGGAAATTTTCGTCAAATCAGCGTTCGTGATCCTCGAACATCGAAATCGTGAGATTCAACGACGATACTCGACCATTTCACGATTTCGCTACAATTCGACTTTGTTTCCGATGCAATGACGACTTGACGTTATGAACGCATCGGAAATGTGTTTTTTCATAAAAGTAGGACATTTTCGTCAAATCAGCGTTTTTGACCCTCAAACATCGAGATTTCGAGAATAAACGACGACACTCGACCATTTCACGATTTCGCTACATTCGACTTTGTTTCCGATGCAATGACGATTTGTCGTCGTGAAATCCTCGGAAATATGATTTTTCATGTAAGTCGGAAATTTTCGTCAAATCAGCGTTTTTGAACCTCGAACATCGATATCGTGAGAATCAACGACGACACTCGACCATTTCACGATTTCGCTACAATTCGACTTTGTTTCCGATGCAATGACGATTTGTCGTCGTGAACGCATCGGAAACGTGATTTTTCATCAAAGTCGGAAATTTTCGTCAAATCAGCGTTTGTGATCCTCGAACATCGTCATCGTGAGATTCAACGACGACACTCGACCATTGTACGATTTCACTAAAATTCGACAAAGTTTCCGACACAATGACGATTTGGCGTCGTAAAAGCCTCGGAAATGTGTTTTTTCATGAAAATCGGAAATTTTGGTAAAATCAGCGTTTTTGACCCTGGAACATCGTCATCGTGAGATTCAACGACGGCACTCGACCATTTCACGATTTCGCTACATTCGACTTTGTTTCCGATGCAATGACGATTTGGCGTCGTAAAAGCCTCGGAAATGTGTTTTTTCATGAATATCGGAAATTTTCGTAAAATCAGCGTTTTTGACCCTCGAACATCGTCATCGTGAGATTCAACGACGGCACTCGACCATTTCACGATTTCGCTACATTCGACTTTGTTTCCGATGCAATGACAATTTGTCGTCGTGAAAGCCTCGGAAATGTGTTTTTTCATAAAAGTCGGAAATTTTCGTCAAATCAGCGTTTGTGACCCTCGAACTTCGAAATCGTGAGATTCAACGATGACACTCGACCATTTCACGATTTCGCTACAATTCGACTTTGTTTCCGATGCAATGACGACTTGACGTTATGAACGCATCGGAAATGTGTTTTTTCATAAAAGTAGGACATTTTCGTCAAATCAGCGTTTTTGACCCTCAAACATCGAGATTTCGAGAATAAACGACGACACTCGACCATTTCACGATTTCGCTACATTCGACTTTGTTTCCGATGCAATGACGATTTGTCGTTGTGAACGCATCGAAAATGTGTTTTTTCATAAAAGTCGGACATTTTCGTCAAATCAGCGTTTATGAGCCTCGAACATCGAGATTTCGAGAATAAACGACGACACTCGACCATTTCACGATTTCGCTACATTCGACTTTGTTTCCGATGCAATGACGATTTGTCGTCGTGAAAGCCTCGGAAATGTGTTTTTTCATAAAAGTCGGAAATTTTTGTCAAATCAGCGTTTGTGATCCTCGAACATCGAAATCGAGAGATTCAACGATGACACTCGACCATCTCACTATTTCGCTACAATTCGACTTTGATTCCGATGCAATGACGATGTGTCGTCGTGACAGCCTCGGAAATGTGATTTTTCATGAATGTCGGAAATTTTCGTCAAATCAGCGTTCGTGATCCTCGAACATCGAAATCGTGAGATACAACGACGACACTCGACCACTTCACGATTTCGCTACAATTCGACTTTGTTTCCGATGCAATGACGATTTGTCGTTGTGAACGCATCGGAAACGTGATTATTCATCAAAGTCGGAAATTTTCGTCAAATCAGCGTTTTTGACCCTCGAACATCGAGATTTCGAGAATAAACGACGACAATCGACCATTTTACGATTTCACTAAAATTCGACAAAGTTTCCGACACTATGAGGATTTGTCGTCGTAAAAGCCTCGGAAATGTGTTTTTTCATGAAAATCGGAAATTTTCGTCAAATCAGCGTTTTTGACCCTCGAACATCGACATCGTGAGATTCAACGACGACACTCGACCATTTCACGATTTCGCTACATTCGACTTTGTTTCCGATGCAATGACGATTTGTCGTTGTGAACGCATCGGAAATGTGTTTTTTCATAAAAATCGGAACTTTTCGTCAAATCAGCGTTTTTGACCCTCGAACATCGAGATTTCGAGAATAAACAACGACACTCGACCATTTCACGATTTCACTAAAATTCGACAAAGTTTCCGACACTATGAGGATTTGTCGTCGTAAAAGTCTCGGAAATGTGTTTTTTCATAAAAGTCGGAAATTTTTGTCAAATCAGCGTTTGTGATCCTCGAACATCGAAATCGAGAGATTCAACGATGACCCTCGACCATCTCACTATTTCGCTACAATTCGACTTTGATTCCGATGCAATGACGATTTGTCGTTGTGAACTCATCGGAAATGTGATTTTTCATGAAAGTCGGAAATTTTCGTCAAATCAGCGTTCGTGATCCTCGAACATCGAAATCGTGACATTCAACGACGACACTCGACCATTTCACGATTTCGCTACAATTCGACTTTGTTTCCGATGCAATGACGATTTGACGTTATGAACGCATCGGAAATGTGTTTTTTGACCCTCGAACATCGACATCGTGAGATTCAACGACGACACTCGACCATTTCACGATTTCGCTACAATTCGACTTTGTTTCCGATGCAATGACGATTTTTCGTTGTGAACGCATCGGAAATGTGTTTTTTCATGAAAATCGGACATTTTCGTCAAATCAGCGCTTTTGACCCTCGAACATCGAGATTTCGAGAATAAACGACGACACTCGACCATTTCACGATTTCGCTACATTCGACTTTGTTTCCGATGCAATGACGATGTGTCGTCGTGACAGCCTCGGAAATGTGATTTTTCATGAATGTCGGAAATTTTCGTCAAATCAGCGTTCGTGATCCTCGAACATCGACATCGTGAGATTCAACGACGACACTCGACCATTTCACGATTTCGCTACATTCGACTTTCTTTCCGATGCAATGACGATTTGTCGTTGTGAACGCATTGGAAATGTGTTTTTTCATGAAAGTCGGAAATTTTCGTCAAATCAGCGTTTTTGACCCTCGAACATCGTCATCGTGAGATTCAACGACGGCACTCGACCATTTCACGATTTCGCTACATTCGACTTTGTTTCCGATGCAATGACGATTTGTCGTCGTGAAAGCCTCGGAAATGTGTTTTTTCATAAAAATCGGAACTTTTCGTCAAATCAGCGTTTTTGACTCTCGAACATCGAGAGTTCGAGAATAAACAACGACACTCGACCATTTCGCGATTTCGCTACATTCGACTTTGTTTCGGATGCAATGACGATTCGTCGTTGTGAACGCATCGGAAATGTGTTTTTTCATAAAAATCGGAACTTTTCGTCAAATCAGCGTTTTTGACTCTCGAACATCGAGATTTCGAGAATAAACAACGACACTCGACCATTTCGCGATTTCGCTACATTCGACTTTGTTTCGGATGCAATGACGATTCGTCGTCGTGAAAGCCTCGGAAATATGATTTTTCATGAATGTCGGAAATTTTCGTCAAATCAGCGTTTTTGACACTCGAACATCGACATCATGAGATTCAACGACGACACTCGACCATTTCACGATTTCGCTACAATTCGACTTTGTTTCCGATGCAATGACGATTTGTCGTTGTGAACGCATCGGAAATGTGTTTTTTCATAAAAATCGGAACTTTTCGTCAAATCAGCGTTTTTGACTCTCGAACATCGAGATTTCGAGAATAAACAACGACACTCGACCATTTCGCGATTTCGCTACATTCGACTTTGTTTCGGATGCAATGACGATTCGTCGTTGTGAACGCATCGGAAATGTGTTTTTTCATGAATGTCGGAACTTTTCGTCAAATCAGCGTTTTTGACTCTCGAACATCGAGATTTCGAGAATAAACAACGACACTCGACCATTTCGCGATTTCGCTACATTCGACTTTGTTTCGGATGCAATGACGATTCGTCGTCGTGAAAGCCTCGGAAATATGATTTTTCATGAATGTCGGAAATTTTCGTCAAATCAGCGTTTTTGACACTCGAACATCGACATCATGAGATTCAACGACGACACTCGACCATTTCACGATTTCGCTACAATTCGACTTTGTTTCCGATGCAATGACGATTTGTCGTTGTGAACGCATCGGAAATGTGTTTTTTCATAAAAATCGGAACTTTTCGTCAAATCAGCGTTTTTGACTCTCGAACATCGAGGTTTCGAGAATAAACAACGACACTCGACCATTTCGCGATTTCGCTACATTCGACTTTGTTTCGGATGCAATGACGATTCGTCGTCGTGAAAGCCTCGGAAATATGGTTTTTCATGAATGTCGAAAATTTTCGTCAAATCAGCGTTTTTGACCCTCGAACATCGACATCGTGAGATTCAACGACGACACTCGACCATTTCACGATTTCGCTACAATTCGACTTTGTTTCCGATGCAATGACGATTTGTCGTTGTGAACGCATCGGAAACGTGATTTTTCATCAAAGTCGGAAATTTTCGTCAAATCAGCGTTTTTGACCCTCGAACATCGTCATCGTGAGATTCAACGACGACACTCGACCATTGTACGATTTCACTAAAATTCGACAAAGTTTCCGACACAATGACGATTTGGCGTCGTAAAAGCCTCGGAAATGTGTTTTTTCATGAAAATCGGAAATTTTGGTAAAATCAGCGTTTTTGACCCTCGAACATCGTCATCGTGAGATTCAACGACGGCACTCGACCATTTCACGATTTCGCTACATTCGACTTTGTTTCCGATGCAATGACGATTTGTCGTCGTGAAAGCCTCGGAAATGTGTTTTTTCATAAAAGTCGGAAATTTTCGTCAAATCAGCGTTTGTGACCCTCGAACATCGAAATCGTGAGATTCAACGATGACACTCGACCATTTCACGATTTCGCTACAATTCGACTTTGTTTCCGATGCAATGACGACTTGACGTTATGAACGCATCGGAAATGTGTTTTTTCATAAAAGTAGGACATTTTCGTCAAATCAGCGTTTTTGACCCTCAAACATCGAGATTTCGAGAATAAACGACGACACTCGACCATTTCACGATTTCGCTACATTCGACTTTGTTTCCGATGCAATGACGATTTGTCGTTGTGAACGCATCGAAAATGTGTTTTTTCATAAAAGTCGGACATTTTCGTCAAATCAGCGTTTATGACCCTCGAACATCGAGATCTCGAGAATAAACGACGACACTCGACCAATTCACGATTTCGCTACATTCGACTTTGTTTCCGATGCAATGACGATTTGTCGTCGTGAAAGCCTCGGAAATGTGTTTTTTCATAAAAGTCGGAAATTTTCGTCAAATCAGCGTTTGTGACCCTCGAACATCGAAATCGTGAGATTCAACGATGACACTCGACCATTTCACGATTTCGCTACAATTCGACTTTGTTTCCGATGCAATGACGACTTGACGTTATGAACGCATCGGAAATGTCTTTTTTCATAAAAGTAGGACATTTTCATCAAATCAGCGTTTTTGACCCTCAAACATCGAGATTTCGAGAATAAACGACGACACTCGACAATTTCACGATTTCGCTACATTCGACTTTGTTTCCGATGCAATGACGATTTGTCGTCGTGAAATCCTCGGAAATATGATTTTTCATGTAAGTCGGAAATTTTCGTCAAATCAGCGTTTTTGAACCTCGAACATCGATATCGTGAGAATCAACGACGACACTCGACCATTTCACGATTTCGCTACAATTCGACTTTGTTTCCGATGCAATGACGATTTGTCGTTGTGAACGCATCGGAAACGTGATTTTTCATCAAAGTCGGAAATTTTCGTCAAATCAGCGTTTTTGACCCTCGAACATCGTCATCGTGAGATTCAACGACGACACTCGACCATTTCACGATTTCGCTACATTCGACTTTGTTTCCGATGCAATGACGATTTGTCGTCGTGAAAGCCTCGGAAATGTGTTTTTTCATAAAAGTCGGAAATTTTCGTCAAATCAGCGTTTGTGATCCTCGAACATCGAAATCGCGAGATTCACGATGACACTCGACCATTTCACGATTTCGCTACAATTCGACTTTGTTTCCGATGCAATGACGACTTGACGTTATGAACGCATCGGAAATGTGTTTTTTCATAAAAGTAGGACATTTTCGTCAAATCAGCGTTTTTGACCCTCAAACATCGAGATTTCGAGAATAAACGACGACACTCGACCATTTCACGATTTCGCTACATTCGACTTTGTTTCCGATGCAATGACGATTTGTCGTTGTGAACGCATCGAAAATGTGTTTTTTCATAAAAGTCGGACATTTTCGTCAAATCAGCGTTTATGACCCTCGAACATCGAGATCTCGAGAATAAACGACGACACTCGACCATTTCACGATTTCGCTACATTCGACTTTGTTTCCGATGCAATGACGATTTGTCGTCGTGAAAGCCTCGGAAATGTGTTTTTTCATAAAAGTCGGAAATTTTCGTCAAATCAGCGTTTTTGACCCTCGAATATCGACATCGTGAGATTCAACAACGACACTCGACCATTTCACGATTTCGCTACAATTCGACTTTGTTTCCGATGCAATGACGATTTGTCGACGTGAAAGCCTCGGAAATATGATTTATCATGAATGTCGGAAATTTTCGTCAAATCAGCGTTTTTGACCCTCGAACATCGACATCATGAGATTCAACGACGACACTCGACCATTTTACGATTTCGCTACAATTCGACTTTGTTTCCGATGCAATGACGATTTGTCGTTGTGAACGCATCGGAAATGTGTTTTTTCATAAAAATCGGAACTTTTCGTCAAATCAGCGTTTTTGAGTCTCGAACATCGAGATTTCGAGAATAAACAACGACACTCGACCATTTCGCGATTTCGCTACATTCGACTTTGTTTCGGATGCAATGACGATTCGTCGTCGTGAAAGCCTCGGAAATATGATTTTTCATGAATGTCGGAAATTTTCGTCAAATCAGCGTTTTTGACCCTCGAACATCGACATCATGAGATTCAACGACGACACTCGACCATTTTACGATTTCGCTACAATTCGACTTTGTTTCCGATGCAATGACGATTTGTCGTTGTGAACGCATCGGAAATGTGTTTTTTCATAAAAATCGGAACTTTTCGTCAAATCAGCGTTTTTGACTCTCGAACATCGAGATTTCGAGAATAAACAACGACACTCGACCATTTCGCGATTTCGCTACATTCGACTTTGTTTCGGATGCAATGACGATTCGTCGTCGTGAAAGCCTCGGAAATATGATTTTTCATGAATGTCGAAAATTTTCGTCAAATCAGCGTTTTTGACCCTCGAACATCGACATCGTGAGATTCAACGACGACACTCGACCATTTCACGATTTCGCTACAATTCGACTTTGTTTCCGATGCAATGACGATTTGTCGTTGTGAACGCATCGGAAACGTGATTTTTCATCAAAGTCGGAAATTTTCGTCAAATCAGCGTTTTTGACCCTCGAACATCGTCATCGTGAGATTCAACGACGACACTCGACCATTTCACGATTTCCCTACAATTCGACTTTGTTTCCGATGCAATGACGATTTGTCGTCGTGAAAGCCTCGGAAATGTGTTTTTTCATAAAAGTCGGAAATTTTCGTCAAATCAGCGTTTTTGACCCTCGAACATCGACATCGTGAGATTCAACGATGACACTCGACCATTTCACGATTTCGCTACAATTCGACTTTGTTTCCGATGCAATGACGATTTGTCGTCGTGAATGCCTCGGAAATGTGTTTTTTCATAAAAGTCGGAAATTTTCGTCAAATCAGCGTTTTTGACCCTCGAACATCGTCATCGTGAGATTCAACGACGACACTCGACCATTGTACGATTTCACTAAAATTCGACAAAGTTTCCGACACAATGACGATTTGGCTTCGTAAAAGCCTCGGAAATGTGTTTTTTCATGAAAATCGGAAATTTTGGTAAAATCAGCGTTTTTGACCCTCGAACATCGTCGTCGTGAGATTCAACGACGGCACTCGACCAATTCACGATTTCGCTACATTCGACTTTGTTTCCGATGCAATGACGATTTGTCGTCGTGAAAGCCTCGGAAATGTGTTTTTTCATAAAAGTCGGAAATTTTCGTCAAATCAGCGTTTGTGACCCTCGAACATCGAAATCGTGAGATTCAACGATGACACTCGACCATTTCACGATTTCGCTACAATTCGACTTTGTTTCCGATGCAATGACGACTTGACGTTATGAACGCATCGGAAATGTCTTTTTTCATAAAAGTAGGACATTTTCATCAAATCAGCGTTTTTGACCCTCAAACATCGAGATTTCGAGAATAAACGACGACACTCGACAATTTCACGATTTCGCTACATTCGACTTTGTTTCCGATGCAATGACGATTTGTCGTCGTGAAATCCTCGGAAATATGATTTTTCATGTAAGTCGGAAATTTTCGTCAAATCAGCGTTTTTGAACCTCGAACATCGATATCGTGAGAATCAACGACGACACTCGACCATTTCACGATTTCGCTACAATTCGACTTTGTTTCCGATGCAATGACGATTTGTCGTTGTGAACGCATCGGAAACGTGATTTTTCATCAAAGTCGGAAATTTTCGTCAAATCAGCGTTTTTGACCCTCGAACATCGTCATCGTGAGATTCAACGACGACACTCGACCATTTCACGATTTCGCTACATTCGACTTTGTTTCCGATGCAATGACGATTTGTCGTCGTGAAAGCCTCGGAAATGTGTTTTTTCATAAAAGTCGGAAATTTTCGTCAAATCAGCGTTTGTGATCCTCGAACATCGAAATCGTGAGATTCAACGATGACACTCGACCATTTCACTATTTCGCTACAATTCGACTTTGTTTCCGATGCAATGACGATTTGTCGTCGTGAAAGCATCGGAAATGTGTTTTTTCATAAAAATCGGAACTTTTCGTCAAATCAGCGTTTTTGACCCTCGAACATCGAGATTTCGAGAATAAACAACGACACTCGACCATTTCACGATTTCGCTACATTCGACTTTGTTTCGGATGCAATGACGATTCGTCGTCGTGAAAGCCTCGGAAATATGATTTTTCATGAATGTCGGAAATTTTCGTCAAATCAGCGTTTTTGACCCTCGAACATCGACATCGTGAGATTCAACGACGACACTCGACCATTTCACGATTTCGCTACAATTCGACTTTGTTTCCGATGCAATGACGATTTATCGTTGTGAACGCATCGGAAACGTGATTTTTCATCGAAGGCGGAAATTTTCGTCAAATCAGCGTTCGTGATCCTCGAACATCGAAATCGTGAGATTCAACGACGACACTCGACCATTGCACGATTTCGCTACAATTCGACTTTGTTTCCGATGCAATGACGATTTATCGTTGTGAACGCATCGGAAACGTGATTTTTCATCGAAGGCGGAAATTTTCGTCAAATCAGCGTTCGTGATCCTCGAACATCGAAATCGTGAGATTCAACGACGACACTCGACCATTGCACGATTTCGCTACATTCAACTTTGTTTCCGATGCAATGACGATTCGTCGTCGTGAAAGCCTCGGAAATATGATTTTTCATGAATGTCGGAAATTTTCGTCAAATCAGCGTTTTTGACCCTCGAACATCGACATCGTGAGATTCAACGACGACACTCGACCATTTCACGATTTCGCTACATTCGACTTTGTTTCCGATGCAATGACGATTTGTCGATGTGAACGCATCGGAAATGTGTTTTTTCATAAAAGTCGGAAATTTTCGTCAAATCAGCGTTCGTGATCCTCGAACATCGAAATCGTGAGATTCAACGACGATACTCGACCATTTCACGATTTCCCTACAATTCGACTTTGTTTCCGATGCAATGACGACTTGACGTTATGAACGCATCGGAAATGTGTTTTTTCATAAAAGTAGGACATTTTCGTCAAATCAGCGTTTTTGACCCTCAAACATCGAGATTTCGAGAATAAACGACGACACTCGACCATTTCACGATTTCGCTACATTCGACTTTGTTTCCGATGCAATGACGATTTGTCGTCGTGAAATCCTCGGAAATATGATTTTTCATGTAAGTCGGAAATTTTCGTCAAATCAGCGTTTTTGAACCTCGAACATCGATATCGTGAGAATCAACGACGACACTCGACCATTTCACGATTTCGCTACAATTCGACTTTGTTTCCGATGCAATGACGATTTGTCGTCGTGAACGCATCGGATACGTGATTTTTCATCAAAGTCGGAAATTTTCGTCAAATCAGCGTTTGTGATCCTCGAACATCGTCATCGTGAGATTCAACGACGACACTCGACCATTGTACGATTTCACTAAAATTCGACAAAGTTTCCGACACAATGACGATTTGGCGTCGTAAAAGCCTCGGAAATGTGTTTTTTCATGAAAATCGGAAATTTTGGTAAAATCAGCGTTTTTGACCCTGGAACATCGTCATCGTGAGATTCAACGACGGCACTCGACCATTTCACGATTTCGCTACATTCGACTTTGTTTCCGATGCAATGACGATTTGGCGTCGTAAAAGCCTCGGAAATGTGTTTTTTCATGAATATCGGAAATTTTCGTAAAATCAGCGTTTTTGACCCTCGAACATCGTCATCGTGAGATTCAACGACGGCACTCGACCATTTCACGATTTCGCTACATTCGACTTTGTTTCCGATGCAATGACAATTTGTCGTCGTGAAAGCCTCGGAAATGTGTTTTTTCATAAAAGTCGGAAATTTTCGTCAAATCAGCGTTTGTGACCCTCGAACTTCGAAATCGTGAGATTCAACGATGACACTCGACCATTTCACGATTTCGCTACAATTCGCCTTTGTTTCCGATGCAATGACGACTTGACGTTATGAACGCATCGGAAATGTGTTTTTTCATAAAAGTAGGACATTTTCGTCAAATCAGCGTTTTTGACCCTCAAACATCGAGATTTCGAGAATAAACGACGACACTCGACCATTTCACGATTTCGCTACATTCGACTTTGTTTCCGATGCAATGACGATTTGTCGTTGTGAACGCATCGAAAATGTGTTTTTTCATAAAAGTCGGACATTTTCGTCAAATCAGCGTTTATGACCCTCGAACATCGAGATTTCGAGAATAAACGACGACACTCGACCATTTCACGATTTCGCTACATTCGACTTTGTTTCCGATGCAATGACGATTTGTCGTTGTGAACGCATCGGAAATGTGTTTTTTCATAAAAATCGGAACTTTTCGTCAAATCAGCGTTTTTGACCCTCGAACATCGAGATTTCGAGAATAAACGACGACAATCGACCATTTTACGATTTCACTAAAATTCGACAAAGTTTCCGACACTATGAGGATTTGTCGTCGTAAAAGCCTCGGAAATGTGTTTTTTCATGAAAATCGGAAATTTTCGTCAAATCAGCGTTTTTGACCCTCGAACATCGACATCGTGAGATTCAACGACGACACTCGACCATTTCACGATTTCGCTACATTCGACTTTCTTTCCAATGCAATGACGATTTGTCGTTGTGAACGCATTGGAAATGTGTTTTTTCATGAAAGTCGGAAATTTTCGTCAAATCAGCGTTTTTGACCCTCGAACATCGTCATCGTGAGATTCAACGACGGCACTCGACCATTTCACGATTTCGCTACATTCGACTTTGTTTCCGATGCAATGACGATTTGTCGTCGTGAAAGCCTCGGAAATGTGTTTTTTCATAAAAGTCGGAAATATTCGTAAAATCAGCGTTTGTGATCCTCGAACATCGAAATCGTGAGATTCCACGATGACACTCGACCATTTCACTATTTCGCTACAATTCGACTTTGTTTCGGATGCAATGACGATTCGTCGTCGTGAAAGCCTCGGAAATATGATTTTTTATGAATGTCGGAAATTTTCGTCAAATCAGCGTTTTTGACCCTCGAACATCGACATCGTGAGATTCAACGACAACACTCGACCATTTCACGATTTCGCTACAATTCGACTTTTTTTCCGATGCAATGACGATTTGTCGTCGTGAAAGCCTCGGAAATGTGTTTTTTCATAAAAATCGGAAATTTTCGTCAAATCAGCGTTTTTGAACCTCGAACATCGAGATTTCGAGAATAAACAACGACACTCGACCATTTCACGATTTCGCTACATTCGACTTTGTTTCCGATGCAATGACGATTTGTCGTCGTGAAATCCTCGGAAATATGATTTTTCATGAAAGTCGGAAATTTTCGTCAAATCAGCGTTTTTGACCCTCGAACATCGATATCGTGAGATTCAACGACGACACTCGACCATTTCACGATTTCGCTACAATTCGACTTTGTTTCCGATGCAATGACGATTTGTCGTTGTGAACGCATCGGAAACGTGATTTTTCATCGAAGGCGGAAATTTTCGTCAAATCAGCGTTCGTGATCCTCGAACATCGAAATCGTGAGATTCAACGACGACACTCGACCATTTCACGATTTCGCTACAATTCGACTTTGTTTCCGATGCAATGACGATTTGTCGTTGTGAACGCATCGGAAACGTGATTTTTCATCGAAGGCGGAAATTTTCGTCAAATCAGCGTTCGTGATCCTCGAACATCGAAATCGTGAGATTCAACGACGACACTCGACCATTTCACGATTTCACTACATTCAACTTTGTTTCCGATGCAATGACGATTCGTCGTCGTGAAAGCCTCGGAAATATGATTTTTCATGAATGTCGGAAATTTTCGTCAAATCAGCGTTTTTGACCCTCGAACATCGACATCGTGAGATTCAACGACGACACTCGACCATTTCACGATTTCGCTACATTCGACTTTGTTTCCGATGCAATGACGATTTGTCGATGTGAACGCATCGGAAATGTGTTTTTTCATAAAAGTCGGACATTTTCGTCAAATCAGCGTTCGTGATCCTCGAACTTCGAAATCGTGAGATTCAACGATGACACTCGACCATTTCACGATTTCGCTACAATTCGACTTTGTTTCCGATGCAATGATGATTTATCGTTGTGAACGCATCGGAAACGTGATTTTTCATCGAAGGCGGAAATTTTCGTCAAATCAGCGTTCGTGATCCTCGAACATCGAAATCGTGAGATTCAACGACGACACTCGACCATTTCACGATTTCGCTACATTCAACTTTGTTTCCGATGCAATGACGATTCGTCGTCGTGAAAGCCTCGGAAATATGATTTTTCATGAATGTCGGAAATTTTCGTCAAATCAGCGTTTTTGACCCTCGAACATCGACATCGTGAGATTCAACGACGACACTCGACCATTTCACGATTTCGCTACATTCGACTTTGTTTCCGATGCAATGACGATTTGTCGATGTGAACGCATCGGAAATGTGTTTTTTCATAAAAGTCGGAAATTTTCGTCAAATCAGCGTTCGTGATCCTCGAACATCGAAATCGTGAGATTCAACGACGATACTCGACCATTTCACGATTTCGCTACAATTCGACTTTGTTTCCGATGCAATGACGACTTGACGTTATGAACGCATCGGAAATGTGTTTTTTCATAAAAGTAGGACATTTTCGTCAAATCAGCGTTTTTGACCCTCAAACATCGAGATTTCGAGAATAAACGACGACACTCGACCATTTCACGATTTCGCTACATTCGACTTTGTTTCCGATGCAATGACGATTTGTCGTCGTGAAATCCTCGGAAATATGATTTTTCATGTAAGTCGGAAATTTTCGTCAAATCAGCGTTTTTGAACCTCGAACATCGATATCGTGAGAATCAACGACGACACTCGACCATTTCACGATTTCGCTACAATTCGACTTTGTTTCCGATGCAATGACGATTTGTCGTCGTGAACGCATCGGAAACGTGATTTTTCATCAAAGTCGGAAATTTTCGTCAAATCAGCGTTTGTGATCCTCGAACATCGTCATCGTGAGATTCAACGACGACACTCGACCATTGTACGATTTCACTAAAATTCGACAAAGTTTCCGACACAATGACGATTTGGCGTCGTAAAAGCCTCGGAAATGTGTTTTTTCATGAAAATCGGAAATTTTGGTAAAATCAGCGTTTTTGACCCTGGAACATCGTCATCGTGAGATTCAACGACGGCACTCGACCATTTCACGATTTCGCTACATTCGACTTTGTTTCCGATGCAATGACGATTTGGCGTCGTAAAAGCCTCGGAAATGTGTTTTTTCATGAATATCGGAAATTTTCGTAAAATCAGCGTTTTTGACCCTCGAACATCGTCATCGTGAGATTCAACGACGGCACTCGACCATTTCACGATTTCGCTACATTCGACTTTGTTTCCGATGCAATGACAATTTGTCGTCGTGAAAGCCTCGGAAATGTGTTTTTTCATAAAAGTCGGAAATTTTCGTCAAATCAGCGTTTGTGACCCTCGAACTTCGAAATCGTGAGATTCAACGATGACACTCGACCATTTCACGATTTCGCTACAATTCGACTTTGTTTCCGATGCAATGACGACTTGACGTTATGAACGCATCGGAAATGTGTTTTTTCATAAAAGTAGGACATTTTCGTCAAATCAGCGTTTTTGACCCTCAAACATCGAGATTTCGAGAATAAACGACGACACTCGACCATTTCACGATTTCGCTACATTCGACTTTGTTTCCGATGCAATGACGATTTGTCGTTGTGAACGCATCGAAAATGTGTTTTTTCATAAAAGTCGGACATTTTCGTCAAATCAGCGTTTATGAGCCTCGAACATCGAGATTTCGAGAATAAACGACGACACTCGACCATTTCACGATTTCGCTACATTCGACTTTGTTTCCGATGCAATGACGATTTGTCGTCGTGAAAGCCTCGGAAATGTGTTTTTTCATAAAAGTCGGAAATTTTTGTCAAATCAGCGTTTGTGATCCTCGAACATCGAAATCGAGAGATTCAACGATGACACTCGACCATCTCACTATTTCGCTACAATTCGACTTTGATTCCGATGCAATGACGATGTGTCGTCGTGACAGCCTCGGAAATGTGATTTTTCATGAATGTCGGAAATTTTCGTCAAATCAGCGTTCGTGATCCTCGAACATCGAAATCGTGAGATACAACGACGACACTCGACCACTTCACGATTTCGCTACAATTCGACTTTGTTTCCGATGCAATGACGATTTGTCGTTGTGAACGCATCGGAAACGTGATTATTCATCAAAGTCGGAAATTTTCGTCAAATCAGCGTTTTTGACCCTCGAACATCGAGATTTCGAGAATAAACGACGACAATCGACCATTTTACGATTTCACTAAAATTCGACAAAGTTTCCGACACTATGAGGATTTGTCGTCGTAAAAGCCTCGGAAATGTGTTTTTTCATGAAAATCGGAAATTTTCGTCAAATCAGCGTTTTTGACCCTCGAACATCGACATCGTGAGATTCAACGACGACACTCGACCATTTCACGATTTCGCTACATTCGACTTTGTTTCCGATGCAATGACGATTTGTCGTTGTGAACGCATCGGAAATGTGTTTTTTCATAAAAATCGGAACTTTTCGTCAAATCAGCGTTTTTGACCCTCGAACATCGAGATTTCGAGAATAAACAACGACACTCGACCATTTCACGATTTCACTAAAATTCGACAAAGTTTCCGACACTATGAGGATTTGTCGTCGTAAAAGTCTCGGAAATGTGTTTTTTCATAAAAGTCGGAAATTTTTGTCAAATCAGCGTTTGTGATCCTCGAACATCGAAATCGAGAGATTCAACGATGACCCTCGACCATCTCACTATTTCGCTACAATTCGACTTTGATTCCGATGCAATGACGATTTGTCGTTGTGAACTCATCGGAAATGTGATTTTTCATGAAAGTCGGAAATTTTCGTCAAATCAGCGTTCGTGATCCTCGAACATCGAAATCGTGACATTCAACGACGACACTCGACCATTTCACGATTTCGCTACAATTCGACTTTGTTTCCGATGCAATGACGATTTGACGTTATGAACGCATCGGAAATGTGTTTTTTGACCCTCGAACATCGACATCGTGAGATTCAACGACGACACTCGACCATTTCACGATTTCGCTACAATTCGACTTTGTTTCCGATGCAATGACGATTTTTCGTTGTGAACGCATCGGAAATGTGTTTTTTCATGAAAATCGGACATTTTCGTCAAATCAGCGCTTTTGACCCTCGAACATCGAGATTTCGAGAATAAACGACGACACTCGACCATTTCACGATTTCGCTACATTCGACTTTGTTTCCGATGCAATGACGATGTGTCGTCGTGACAGCCTCGGAAATGTGATTTTTCATGAATGTCGGAAATTTTCGTCAAATCAGCGTTCGTGATCCTCGAACATCGACATCGTGAGATTCAACGACGACACTCGACCATTTCACGATTTCGCTACATTCGACTTTCTTTCCGATGCAATGACGATTTGTCGTTGTGAACGCATTGGAAATGTGTTTTTTCATGAAAGTCGGAAATTTTCGTCAAATCAGCGTTTTTGACCCTCGAACATCGTCATCGTGAGATTCAACGACGGCACTCGACCATTTCACGATTTCGCTACATTCGACTTTGTTTCCGATGCAATGACGATTTGTCGTCGTGAAAGCCTCGGAAATGTGTTTTTTCATAAAAATCGGAACTTTTCGTCAAATCAGCGTTTTTGACTCTCGAACATCGAGAGTTCGAGAATAAACAACGACACTCGACCATTTCGCGATTTCGCTACATTCGACTTTGTTTCGGATGCAATGACGATTCGTCGTTGTGAACGCATCGGAAATGTGTTTTTTCATAAAAATCGGAACTTTTCGTCAAATCAGCGTTTTTGACTCTCGAACATCGAGATTTCGAGAATAAACAACGACACTCGACCATTTCGCGATTTCGCTACATTCGACTTTGTTTCGGATGCAATGACGATTCGTCGTCGTGAAAGCCTCGGAAATATGATTTTTCATGAATGTCGGAAATTTTCGTCAAATCAGCGTTTTTGACACTCGAACATCGACATCATGAGATTCAACGACGACACTCGACCATTTCACGATTTCGCTACAATTCGACTTTGTTTCCGATGCAATGACGATTTGTCGTTGTGAACGCATCGGAAATGTGTTTTTTCATAAAAATCGGAACTTTTCGTCAAATCAGCGTTTTTGACTCTCGAACATCGAGATTTCGAGAATAAACAACGACACTCGACCATTTCGCGATTTCGCTACATTCGACTTTGTTTCGGATGCAATGACGATTCGTCGTTGTGAACGCATCGGAAATGTGTTTTTTCATGAATGTCGGAACTTTTCGTCAAATCAGCGTTTTTGACTCTCGAACATCGAGATTTCGAGAATAAACAACGACACTCGACCATTTCGCGATTTCGCTACATTCGACTTTGTTTCGGATGCAATGACGATTCGTCGTCGTGAAAGCCTCGGAAATATGATTTTTCATGAATGTCGGAAATTTTCGTCAAATCAGCGTTTTTGACACTCGAACATCGACATCATGAGATTCAACGACGACACTCGACCATTTCACGATTTCGCTACAATTCGACTTTGTTTCCGATGCAATGACGATTTGTCGTTGTGAACGCATCGGAAATGTGTTTTTTCATAAAAATCGGAACTTTTCGTCAAATCAGCGTTTTTGACTCTCGAACATCGAGATTTCGAGAATAAACAACGACACTCGACCATTTCGCGATTTCGCTACATTCGACTTTGTTTCGGATGCAATGACGATTCGTCGTCGTGAAAGCCTCGGAAATATGGTTTTTCATGAATGTCGAAAATTTTCGTCAAATCAGCGTTTTTGACCCTCGAACATCGACATCGTGAGATTCAACGACGACACTCGACCATTTCACGATTTCGCTACAATTCGACTTTGTTTCCGATGCAATGACGATTTGTCGTTGTGAACGCATCGGAAACGTGATTTTTCATCAAAGTCGGAAATTTTCGTCAAATCAGCGTTTTTGACCCTCGAACATCGTCATCGTGAGATTCAACGACGACACTCGACCATTGTACGATTTCACTAAAATTCGACAAAGTTTCCGACACAATGACGATTTGGCGTCGTAAAAGCCTCGGAAATGTGTTTTTTCATGAAAATCGGAAATTTTGGTAAAATCAGCGTTTTTGACCCTCGAACATCGTCATCGTGAGATTCAACGACGGCACTCGACCATTTCACGATTTCGCTACATTCGACTTTGTTTCCGATGCAATGACGATTTGTCGTCGTGAAAGCCTCGGAAATGTGTTTTTTCATAAAAGTCGGAAATTTTCGTCAAATCAGCGTTTGTGACCCTCGAACATCGAAATCGTGAGATTCAACGATGACACTCGACCATTTCACGATTTCGCTACAATTCGACTTTGTTTCCGATGCAATGACGACTTGACGTTATGAACGCATCGGAAATGTGTTTTTTCATAAAAGTAGGACATTTTCGTCAAATCAGCGTTTTTGACCCTCAAACATCGAGATTTCGAGAATAAACGACGACACTCGACCATTTCACGATTTCGCTACATTCGACTTTGTTTCCGATGCAATGACGATTTGTCGTTGTGAACGCATCGAAAATGTGTTTTTTCATAAAAGTCGGACATTTTCGTCAAATCAGCGTTTATGACCCTCGAACATCGAGATCTCGAGAATAAACGACGACACTCGACCAATTCACGATTTCGCTACATTCGACTTTGTTTCCGATGCAATGACGATTTGTCGTCGTGAAAGCCTCGGAAATGTGTTTTTTCATAAAAGTCGGAAATTTTCGTCAAATCAGCGTTTGTGACCCTCGAACATCGAAATCGTGAGATTCAACGATGACACTCGACCATTTCACGATTTCGCTACAATTCGACTTTGTTTCCGATGCAATGACGACTTGACGTTATGAACGCATCGGAAATGTCTTTTTTCATAAAAGTAGGACATTTTCATCAAATCAGCGTTTTTGACCCTCAAACATCGAGATTTCGAGAATAAACGACGACACTCGACAATTTCACGATTTCGCTACATTCGACTTTGTTTCCGATGCAATGACGATTTGTCGTCGTGAAATCCTCGGAAATATGATTTTTCATGTAAGTCGGAAATTTTCGTCAAATCAGCGTTTTTGAACCTCGAACATCGATATCGTGAGAATCAACGACGACACTCGACCATTTCACGATTTCGCTACAATTCGACTTTGTTTCCGATGCAATGACGATTTGTCGTTGTGAACGCATCGGAAACGTGATTTTTCATCAAAGTCGGAAATTTTCGTCAAATCAGCGTTTTTGACCCTCGAACATCGTCATCGTGAGATTCAACGACGACACTCGACCATTTCACGATTTCGCTACATTCGACTTTGTTTCCGATGCAATGACGATTTGTCGTCGTGAAAGCCTCGGAAATGTGTTTTTTCATAAAAGTCGGAAATTTTCGTCAAATCAGCGTTTGTGATCCTCGAACATCGAAATCGCGAGATTCACGATGACACTCGACCATTTCACGATTTCGCTACAATTCGACTTTGTTTCCGATGCAATGACGACTTGACGTTATGAACGCATCGGAAATGTGTTTTTTCATAAAAGTAGGACATTTTCGTCAAATCAGCGTTTTTGACCCTCAAACATCGAGATTTCGAGAATAAACGACGACACTCGACCATTTCACGATTTCGCTACATTCGACTTTGTTTCCGATGCAATGACGATTTGTCGTTGTGAACGCATCGAAAATGTGTTTTTTCATAAAAGTCGGACATTTTCGTCAAATCAGCGTTTATGACCCTCGAACATCGAGATCTCGAGAATAAACGACGACACTCGACCATTTCACGATTTCGCTACATTCGACTTTGTTTCCGATGCAATGACGATTTGTCGTCGTGAAAGCCTCGGAAATGTGTTTTTTCATAAAAGTCGGAAATTTTCGTCAAATCAGCGTTTTTGACCCTCGAATATCGACATCGTGAGATTCAACAACGACACTCGACCATTTCACGATTTCGCTACAATTCGACTTTGTTTCCGATGCAATGACGATTTGTCGACGTGAAAGCCTCGGAAATATGATTTATCATGAATGTCGGAAATTTTCGTCAAATCAGCGTTTTTGACCCTCGAACATCGACATCATGAGATTCAACGACGACACTCGACCATTTTACGATTTCGCTACAATTCGACTTTGTTTCCGATGCAATGACGATTTGTCGTTGTGAACGCATCGGAAATGTGTTTTTTCATAAAAATCGGAACTTTTCGTCAAATCAGCGTTTTTGAGTCTCGAACATCGAGATTTCGAGAATAAACAACGACACTCGACCATTTCGCGATTTCGCTACATTCGACTTTGTTTCGGATGCAATGACGATTCGTCGTCGTGAAAGCCTCGGAAATATGATTTTTCATGAATGTCGGAAATTTTCGTCAAATCAGCGTTTTTGACCCTCGAACATCGACATCATGAGATTCAACGACGACACTCGACCATTTTACGATTTCGCTACAATTCGACTTTGTTTCCGATGCAATGACGATTTGTCGTTGTGAACGCATCGGAAATGTGTTTTTTCATAAAAATCGGAACTTTTCGTCAAATCAGCGTTTTTGACTCTCGAACATCGAGATTTCGAGAATAAACAACGACACTCGACCATTTCGCGATTTCGCTACATTCGACTTTGTTTCGGATGCAATGACGATTCGTCGTCGTGAAAGCCTCGGAAATATGATTTTTCATGAATGTCGAAAATTTTCGTCAAATCAGCGTTTTTGACCCTCGAACATCGACATCGTGAGATTCAACGACGACACTCGACCATTTCACGATTTCGCTACAATTCGACTTTGTTTCCGATGCAATGACGATTTGTCGTTGTGAACGCATCGGAAACGTGATTTTTCATCAAAGTCGGAAATTTTCGTCAAATCAGCGTTTTTGACCCTCGAACATCGTCATCGTGAGATTCAACGACGACACTCGACCATTTCACGATTTCCCTACAATTCGACTTTGTTTCCGATGCAATGACGATTTGTCGTCGTGAAAGCCTCGGAAATGTGTTTTTTCATAAAAGTCGGAAATTTTCGTCAAATCAGCGTTTTTGACCCTCGAACATCGACATCGTGAGATTCAACGATGACACTCGACCATTTCACGATTTCGCTACAATTCGACTTTGTTTCCGATGCAATGACGATTTGTCGTCGTGAATGCCTCGGAAATGTGTTTTTTCATAAAAGTCGGAAATTTTCGTCAAATCAGCGTTTTTGACCCTCGAACATCGTCATCGTGAGATTCAACGACGACACTCGACCATTGTACGATTTCACTAAAATTCGACAAAGTTTCCGACACAATGACGATTTGGCTTCGTAAAAGCCTCGGAAATGTGTTTTTTCATGAAAATCGGAAATTTTGGTAAAATCAGCGTTTTTGACCCTCGAACATCGTCGTCGTGAGATTCAACGACGGCACTCGACCAATTCACGATTTCGCTACATTCGACTTTGTTTCCGATGCAATGACGATTTGTCGTCGTGAAAGCCTCGGAAATGTGTTTTTTCATAAAAGTCGGAAATTTTCGTCAAATCAGCGTTTGTGACCCTCGAACATCGAAATCGTGAGATTCAACGATGACACTCGACCATTTCACGATTTCGCTACAATTCGACTTTGTTTCCGATGCAATGACGACTTGACGTTATGAACGCATCGGAAATGTCTTTTTTCATAAAAGTAGGACATTTTCATCAAATCAGCGTTTTTGACCCTCAAACATCGAGATTTCGAGAATAAACGACGACACTCGACAATTTCACGATTTCGCTACATTCGACTTTGTTTCCGATGCAATGACGATTTGTCGTCGTGAAATCCTCGGAAATATGATTTTTCATGTAAGTCGGAAATTTTCGTCAAATCAGCGTTTTTGAACCTCGAACATCGATATCGTGAGAATCAACGACGACACTCGACCATTTCACGATTTCGCTACAATTCGACTTTGTTTCCGATGCAATGACGATTTGTCGTTGTGAACGCATCGGAAACGTGATTTTTCATCAAAGTCGGAAATTTTCGTCAAATCAGCGTTTTTGACCCTCGAACATCGTCATCGTGAGATTCAACGACGACACTCGACCATTTCACGATTTCGCTACATTCGACTTTGTTTCCGATGCAATGACGATTTGTCGTCGTGAAAGCCTCGGAAATGTGTTTTTTCATAAAAGTCGGAAATTTTCGTCAAATCAGCGTTTGTGATCCTCGAACATCGAAATCGTGAGATTCAACGATGACACTCGACCATTTCACTATTTCGCTACAATTCGACTTTGTTTCCGATGCAATGACGATTTGTCGTCGTGAAAGCATCGGAAATGTGTTTTTTCATAAAAATCGGAACTTTTCGTCAAATCAGCGTTTTTGACCCTCGAACATCGAGATTTCGAGAATAAACAACGACACTCGACCATTTCACGATTTCGCTACATTCGACTTTGTTTCGGATGCAATGACGATTCGTCGTCGTGAAAGCCTCGGAAATATGATTTTTCATGAATGTCGGAAATTTTCGTCAAATCAGCGTTTTTGACCCTCGAACATCGACATCGTGAGATTCAACGACGACACTCGACCATTTCACGATTTCGCTACAATTCGACTTTGTTTCCGATGCAATGACGATTTGTCGTTGTGAACGCATCGGAAACGTGATTTTTCATCAAAGTCGGAAATTTTCGTCAAATCAGCGTTTTTGACGCTCGAACATCGTCATCGTGAAATTCAACGACGACACTCGACCATTTCACGATTTCACTAAAATTCGACAAAGTTTCCGACACAATGACGATTTGGCGTCGTAAAAGCCTCGGAAATGTGTTTTTTCATGAATATCGGAAATTTTCGTAAAATCAGCGTTTTTGACCCTCGAACATCGACATCGTGAGATTCAACGACGACACTCGACCATTTCACGATTTCGCTACATTCGACTTTGTTTCCGATGCAATGACAATTTGTCGTCGTGAAAGCCTCGGAAATGTGTTTTTTCATAAAAGTCGGAAATTTTTGTCAAATCAGCGTTTGTGATCCTCGAACATCGAAATCGAGAGATTCAACGATGACACTCGACCATCTCACTATTTCGCTACAATTCGACTTTGTTTCCGATGCAATGACGATTTGTCGTTGTGAACTCATCGGAAATGTGATTTTTCATGAAAGTCGGAAATTTTCGTCAAATCAGCGTTCGTGATCCTCGAACATCGAAATCGTGACATTCAACGACGACACTCGACCATTTCACGATTTCGCTACAATTCGACTTTGTTTCCGATGCAATGACGATTTGACGTTATGAACGCATCGGAAATGTGTTTTTTGACCCTCGAACATCGACATCGTGAGATTCAACGACGACACTCGACCATTTCACGATTTCGCTACAATTCGACTTTGTTTCCGATGCAATGACGATTTGTCGTAGTGAAAGCCTCGGAAATGTGATTTTTCATCAAAGTCGGACATCTTCGTCAAATCTGCGTTTTTGACCCTCGAACATCGAAATCGTGAGATTCAACGATGCCACTCGACCATTTCACGATTTCGCTACAATACGACTTTGTTTCCGATGCAATGACGATTTTTCGTTGTGAACGCATCGGAAATGTGTTTTTTCATGAAAATCGGACATTTTCGTCAAATCAGCGCTTTTGACCCTCGAACATCGACATCGTGAGATTCAACGACGACACTCGACCATTTCACGATTTCGCTACATTCGACTTTGTTTCCGATGCAATGACGATTTGTCGTTGTGAACGCATCGGAAATGTGTTTTTTCATAAAAATCGGAACTTTTCGTCAAATCAGCGTTTTTGACCCTCGAACATCGAGATTTCGAGAATAAACAACGACACTCGACCATTTCACGATTTCACTAAAATTCGACAAAGTTTCCGACACTATGAGGATTTGTCGTCGTAAAAGCCTCGGAAATGTGTTTTTTCATAAAAGTCGGAAATTTTTGTCAAATCAGCGTTTGTGATCCTCGAACATCGAAATCGAGAGATTCAACGATGACCCTCGACCATCTCACTATTTCGCTACAATTCGACTTTGATTCCGATGCAATGACGATTTGTCGTTGTGAACTCATCGGAAATGTGATTTTTCATGAAAGTCGGAAATTTTCGTCAAATCAGCGTTCGTGATCCTCGAACATCGAAATCGTGACATTCAACGACGACACTCGACCATTTCACGATTTCGCTACAATTCGACTTTGTTTCCGATGCAATGACGATTTGACGTTACGAACGCATCGGAAATGTGTTTTTTGACCCTCGAACATCGACATCGTGAGATTCAACGACGACACTCGACCATTTCACGATTTCGCTACAATTCGACTTTGTTTCCGATGCAATGACGATTTTTCGTTGTGAACGCATCGGAAATGTGTTTTTTCATGAAAATCGGACATTTTCGTCAAATCAGCGCTTTTGACCCTCGAACATCGAGATTTCGAGAATAAACGACGACACTCGACCATTTCACGATTTCGCTACATTCGACTTTGTTTCCGATGCAATGACGATGTGTCGTCGTGACAGCCTCGGAAATGTGATTTTTCATGAATGTCGGAAATTTTCGTCAAATCAGCGTTCGTGATCCTCGAACATCGAAATCGTGAGATACAACGACGACACTCGACCACTTCACGATTTCGCTACAATTCGACTTTGTTTCCGATGCAATGACGATTTGTCGTTGTGAACGCAGCGGAAACGTGATTTTTCATCAAAGTCGGAAATTTTCGTCAAATCAGCGTTTTTGACCCTCGAACATCGAGATTTCGAGAATAAACGACGTCAATCGACCATTTTACGATTTCACTAAAATTCGACAAAGTTTCCGACACTATGAGGATTTGTCGTCGTAAAAGCCTCGGAAATGTGTTTTTTCATGAAAATCGGAAATTTTCGTCAAATCAGCGTTTTTGACCCTCGAACATCGACATCGTGAGATTCAACGACGACACTCGACCATTTCACGATTTCGCTACATTTGACTTTCTTTCCGATGCAATGACGATTTGTCGTTGTGAACGCATTGGAAATGTGTTTTTTCATGAAAGTCGGAAATTTTCGTCAAATCAGCGTTTTTGACCCTCGAACATCGTCATCGTGAGATTCAACGACGGCACTCGACCATTTCACGATTTCGCTACATTCGACTTTGTTTCCGATGCAATGACGATTTGTCGTCGTGAAAGCCTCGGAAATGTGTTTTTTCATAAAAATCGGAACTTTTCGTCAAATCAGCGTTTTTGACTCTCGAACATCGAGATTTCGAGAATAAACAACGACACTCGACCATTTCGCGATTTCGCTACATTCGACTTTGTTTCGGATGCAATGACGATTCGTCGTCGTGAAAGCCTCGGAAATATGATTTTTCATGAATGTCGGAAATTTTCGTCAAATCAGCGTTTTTGACCCTCGAACATCGACATCGTGAGATTCAACGACGACACTCGACCATTTCACGATTTCGCTACATTCGACTTTGTTTCCGATGCAATGACGATTTGTCGATGTGAACGCATCGGAAATGTGTTTTTTCATAAAAGTCGGAAATTTTCGTCAAATCAGCGTTCGTGATCCTCGAACATCGAAATCGGGAGATTCAACGACGACACTCGACCATTTCACGATTTCGCTACAATTCGACTTTGTTTCCGATGCAATGACGACTTGACGTTATGAACGCATCGGAAATGTGTTTTTTCATAAAAGTAGGACATTTTCGTCAAATCAGCGTTTTTGACCCTCAAACATCGAGATTTCGAGAATAAACGACGACACTCGACCATTTCACGATTTCGCTACATTCGACTTTGTTTCCGATGCAATGACGATTTGTCGTTGTGAACGCATCGAAAATGTGTTTTTTCATAAAAGTCGGACATTTTCGTCAAATCAGCGTTTTTGACCCTCGAACATCGAGATTTCGAGAATAAACAACGACACTCGACCATTTCACGATTTCACTAAAATTCGACAAAGTTTCCGACACAATGACGATTTGGCGTCGTAAAAGCCTCGGAAATGTGTTTTTTCATGAATATCGGAAATTTTCGTAAAATCAGCGTTTTTGACCCTCGAACATCGTCATCGTGAGATTCAACGACGGCACTCGACCATTTCACGATTTCGCTACATTCGACTTTGTTTCCGATGCAATGACGATTTGTCGTTGTGAACGCATCGAAAATGTGTTTTTTCATAAAAGTCGGACATTTTCGTCAAATCAGCGTTTATGACCCTCGAACATCGAGATTTCGAGAATAAACGACGACACTCGACCATTTCACGATTTCGCTACATTCGACTTTGTTTCCGATGCAATGACGATTTGTCGTTGTGAACGCATCGGAAATGTGTTTTTTCATAAAAATCGGAACTTTTCGTCAAATCAGCGTTTTTGACCCTCGAACATCGAGATTTCGAGAATAAACGACGACAATCGACCATTTTACGATTTCACTAAAATTCGACAAAGTTTCCGACACTATGAGGATTTGTCGTCGTAAAAGCCTCGGAAATGTGTTTTTTCATGAAAATCGGAAATTTTCGTCAAATCAGCGTTTTTGACCCTCGAACATCGACATCGTGAGATTCAACGACGACACTCGACCATTTCACGATTTCGCTACATTCGACTTTCTTTCCAATGCAATGACGATTTGTCGTTGTGAACGCATTGGAAATGTGTTTTTTCATGAAAGTCGGAAATTTTCGTCAAATCAGCGTTTTTGACCCTCGAACATCGTCATCGTGAGATTCAACGACGGCACTCGACCATTTCACGATTTCGCTACATTCGACTTTGTTTCCGATGCAATGACGATTTGTCGTCGTGAAAGCCTCGGAAATGTGTTTTTTCATAAAAGTCGGAAATATTCGTAAAATCAGCGTTTGTGATCCTCGAACATCGAAATCGTGAGATTCCACGATGACACTCGACCATTTCACTATTTCGCTACAATTCGACTTTGTTTCGGATGCAATGACGATTCGTCGTCGTGAAAGCCTCGGAAATATGATTTTTTATGAATGTCGGAAATTTTCGTCAAATCAGCGTTTTTGACCCTCGAACATCGACATCGTGAGATTCAACGACAACACTCGACCATTTCACGATTTCGCTACAATTCGACTTTTTTTCCGATGCAATGACGATTTGTCGTCGTGAAAGCCTCGGAAATGTGTTTTTTCATAAAAATCGGAAATTTTCGTCAAATCAGCGTTTTTGAACCTCGAACATCGAGATTTCGAGAATAAACAACGACACTCGACCATTTCACGATTTCGCTACATTCGACTTTGTTTCCGATGCAATGACGATTTGTCGTCGTGAAATCCTCGGAAATATGATTTTTCATGAAAGTCGGAAATTTTCGTCAAATCAGCGTTTTTGACCCTCGAACATCGATATCGTGAGATTCAACGACGACACTCGACCATTTCACGATTTCGCTACAATTCGACTTTGTTTCCGATGCAATGACGATTTGTCGTTGTGAACGCATCGGAAACGTGATTTTTCATCGAAGGCGGAAATTTTCGTCAAATCAGCGTTCGTGATCCTCGAACATCGAAATCGTGAGATTCAACGACGACACTCGACCATTTCACGATTTCGCTACAATTCGACTTTGTTTCCGATGCAATGACGATTTGTCGTTGTGAACGCATCGGAAACGTGATTTTTCATCGAAGGCGGAAATTTTCGTCAAATCAGCGTTCGTGATCCTCGAACATCGAAATCGTGAGATTCAACGACGACACTCGACCATTTCACGATTTCGCTACATTCAACTTTGTTTCCGATGCAATGACGATTCGTCGTCGTGAAAGCCTCGGAAATATGATTTTTCATGAATGTCGGAAATTTTCGTCAAATCAGCGTTTTTGACCCTCGAACATCGACATCGTGAGATTCAACGACGACACTCGACCATTTCACGATTTCGCTACATTCGACTTTGTTTCCGATGCAATGACGATTTGTCGATGTGAACGCATCGGAAATGTGTTTTTTCATAAAAGTCGGACATTTTCGTCAAATCAGCGTTCGTGATCCTCGAACTTCGAAATCGTGAGATTCAACGATGACACTCGACCATTTCACGATTTCGCTACAATTCGACTTTGTTTCCGATGCAATGACGATTTATCGTTGTGAACGCATCGGAAACGTGATTTTTCATCGAAGGCGGAAATTTTCGTCAAATCAGCGTTCGTGATCCTCGAACATCGAAATCGTGAGATTCAACGACGACACTCGACCATTGCACGATTTCGCTACATTCAACTTTGTTTCCGATGCAATGACGATTCGTCGTCGTGAAAGCCTCGGAAATATGATTTTTCATGAATGTCGGAAATTTTCGTCAAATCAGCGTTTTTGACCCTCGAACATCGACATCGTGAGATTCAACGACGACACTCGACCATTTCACGATTTCGCTACATTCGACTTTGTTTCCGATGCAATGACGATTTGTCGATGTGAACGCATCGGAAATGTGTTTTTTCATAAAAGTCGGAAATTTTCGTCAAATCAGCGTTCGTGATCCTCGAACATCGAAATCGTGAGATTCAACGACGATACTCGACCATTTCACGATTTCCCTACAATTCGACTTTGTTTCCGATGCAATGACGACTTGACGTTATGAACGCATCGGAAATGTGTTTTTTCATAAAAGTAGGACATTTTCGTCAAATCAGCGTTTTTGACCCTCAAACATCGAGATTTCGAGAATAAACGACGACACTCGACCATTTCACGATTTCGCTACATTCGACTTTGTTTCCGATGCAATGACGATTTGTCGTCGTGAAATCCTCGGAAATATGATTTTTCATGTAAGTCGGAAATTTTCGTCAAATCAGCGTTTTTGAACCTCGAACATCGATATCGTGAGAATCAACGACGACACTCGACCATTTCACGATTTCGCTACAATTCGACTTTGTTTCCGATGCAATGACGATTTGTCGTCGTGAACGCATCGGAAACGTGATTTTTCATCAAAGTCGGAAATTTTCGTCAAATCAGCGTTTGTGATCCTCGAACATCGTCATCGTGAGATTCAACGACGACACTCGACCATTGTACGATTTCACTAAAATTCGACAAAGTTTCCGACACAATGACGATTTGGCGTCGTAAAAGCCTCGGAAATGTGTTTTTTCATGAAAATCGGAAATTTTGGTAAAATCAGCGTTTTTGACCCTGGAACATCGTCATCGTGAGATTCAACGACGGCACTCGACCATTTCACGATTTCGCTACATTCGACTTTGTTTCCGATGCAATGACGATTTGGCGTCGTAAAAGCCTCGGAAATGTGTTTTTTCATGAATATCGGAAATTTTCGTAAAATCAGCGTTTTTGACCCTCGAACATCGTCATCGTGAGATTCAACGACGGCACTCGACCATTTCACGATTTCGCTACATTCGACTTTGTTTCCGATGCAATGACAATTTGTCGTCGTGAAAGCCTCGGAAATGTGTTTTTTCATAAAAGTCGGAAATTTTCGTCAAATCAGCGTTTGTGACCCTCGAACTTCGAAATCGTGAGATTCAACGATGACACTCGACCATTTCACGATTTCGCTACAATTCGCCTTTGTTTCCGATGCAATGACGACTTGACGTTATGAACGCATCGGAAATGTGTTTTTTCATAAAAGTAGGACATTTTCGTCAAATCAGCGTTTTTGACCCTCAAACATCGAGATTTCGAGAATAAACGACGACACTCGACCATTTCACGATTTCGCTACATTCGACTTTGTTTCCGATGCAATGACGATTTGTCGTTGTGAACGCATCGAAAATGTGTTTTTTCATAAAAGTCGGACATTTTCGTCAAATCAGCGTTTATGACCCTCGAACATCGAGATTTCGAGAATAAACGACGACACTCGACCATTTCACGATTTCGCTACATTCGACTTTGTTTCCGATGCAATGACGATTTGTCGTTGTGAACGCATCGGAAATGTGTTTTTTCATAAAAATCGGAACTTTTCGTCAAATCAGCGTTTTTGACCCTCGAACATCGAGATTTCGAGAATAAACGACGACAATCGACCATTTTACGATTTCACTAAAATTCGACAAAGTTTCCGACACTATGAGGATTTGTCGTCGTAAAAGCCTCGGAAATGTGTTTTTTCATGAAAATCGGAAATTTTCGTCAAATCAGCGTTTTTGACCCTCGAACATCGACATCGTGAGATTCAACGACGACACTCGACCATTTCACGATTTCGCTACATTCGACTTTCTTTCCAATGCAATGACGATTTGTCGTTGTGAACGCATTGGAAATGTGTTTTTTCATGAAAGTCGGAAATTTTCGTCAAATCAGCGTTTTTGACCCTCGAACATCGTCATCGTGAGATTCAACGACGGCACTCGACCATTTCACGATTTCGCTACATTCGACTTTGTTTCCGATGCAATGACGATTTGTCGTCGTGAAAGCCTCGGAAATGTGTTTTTTCATAAAAGTCGGAAATATTCGTAAAATCAGCGTTTGTGATCCTCGAACATCGAAATCGTGAGATTCCACGATGACACTCGACCATTTCACTATTTCGCTACAATTCGACTTTGTTTCGGATGCAATGACGATTCGTCGTCGTGAAAGCCTCGGAAATATGATTTTTTATGAATGTCGGAAATTTTCGTCAAATCAGCGTTTTTGACCCTCGAACATCGACATCGTGAGATTCAACGACAACACTCGACCATTTCACGATTTCGCTACAATTCGACTTTTTTTCCGATGCAATGACGATTTGTCGTCGTGAAAGCCTCGGAAATGTGTTTTTTCATAAAAATCGGAAATTTTCGTCAAATCAGCGTTTTTGAACCTCGAACATCGAGATTTCGAGAATAAACAACGACACTCGACCATTTCACGATTTCGCTACATTCGACTTTGTTTCCGATGCAATGACGATTTGTCGTCGTGAAATCCTCGGAAATATGATTTTTCATGAAAGTCGGAAATTTTCGTCAAATCAGCGTTTTTGACCCTCGAACATCGATATCGTGAGATTCAACGACGACACTCGACCATTTCACGATTTCGCTACAATTCGACTTTGTTTCCGATGCAATGACGATTTGTCGTTGTGAACGCATCGGAAACGTGATTTTTCATCGAAGGCGGAAATTTTCGTCAAATCAGCGTTCGTGATCCTCGAACATCGAAATCGTGAGATTCAACGACGACACTCGACCATTTCACGATTTCGCTACAATTCGACTTTGTTTCCGATGCAATGACGATTTGTCGTTGTGAACGCATCGGAAACGTGATTTTTCATCGAAGGCGGAAATTTTCGTCAAATCAGCGTTCGTGATCCTCGAACATCGAAATCGTGAGATTCAACGACGACACTCGACCATTTCACGATTTCGCTACATTCAACTTTGTTTCCGATGCAATGACGATTCGTCGTCGTGAAAGCCTCGGAAATATGATTTTTCATGAATGTCGGAAATTTTCGTCAAATCAGCGTTTTTGACCCTCGAACATCGACATCGTGAGATTCAACGACGACACTCGACCATTTCACGATTTCGCTACATTCGACTTTGTTTCCGATGCAATGACGATTTGTCGATGTGAACGCATCGGAAATGTGTTTTTTCATAAAAGTCGGACATTTTCGTCAAATCAGCGTTCGTGATCCTCGAACTTCGAAATCGTGAGATTCAACGATGACACTCGACCATTTCACGATTTCGCTACAATTCGACTTTGTTTCCGATGCAATGACGATTTATCGTTGTGAACGCATCGGAAACGTGATTTTTCATCGAAGGCGGAAATTTTCGTCAAATCAGCGTTCGTGATCCTCGAACATCGAAATCGTGAGATTCAACGACGACACTCGACCATTGCACGATTTCGCTACATTCAACTTTGTTTCCGATGCAATGACGATTCGTCGTCGTGAAAGCCTCGGAAATATGATTTTTCATGAATGTCGGAAATTTTCGTCAAATCAGCGTTTTTGACCCTCGAACATCGACATCGTGAGATTCAACGACGACACTCGACCATTTCACGATTTCGCTACATTCGACTTTGTTTCCGATGCAATGACGATTTGTCGATGTGAACGCATCGGAAATGTGTTTTTTCATAAAAGTCGGAAATTTTCGTCAAATCAGCGTTCGTGATCCTCGAACATCGAAATCGTGAGATTCAACGACGATACTCGACCATTTCACGATTTCCCTACAATTCGACTTTGTTTCCGATGCAATGACGACTTGACGTTATGAACGCATCGGAAATGTGTTTTTTCATAAAAGTAGGACATTTTCGTCAAATCAGCGTTTTTGACCCTCAAACATCGAGATTTCGAGAATAAACGACGACACTCGACCATTTCACGATTTCGCTACATTCGACTTTGTTTCCGATGCAATGACGATTTGTCGTCGTGAAATCCTCGGAAATATGATTTTTCATGTAAGTCGGAAATTTTCGTCAAATCAGCGTTTTTGAACCTCGAACATCGATATCGTGAGAATCAACGACGACACTCGACCATTTCACGATTTCGCTACAATTCGACTTTGTTTCCGATGCAATGACGATTTGTCGTCGTGAACGCATCGGATACGTGATTTTTCATCAAAGTCGGAAATTTTCGTCAAATCAGCGTTTGTGATCCTCGAACATCGTCATCGTGAGATTCAACGACGACACTCGACCATTGTACGATTTCACTAAAATTCGACAAAGTTTCCGACACAATGACGATTTGGCGTCGTAAAAGCCTCGGAAATGTGTTTTTTCATGAAAATCGGAAATTTTGGTAAAATCAGCGTTTTTGACCCTGGAACATCGTCATCGTGAGATTCAACGACGGCACTCGACCATTTCACGATTTCGCTACATTCGACTTTGTTTCCGATGCAATGACGATTTGGCGTCGTAAAAGCCTCGGAAATGTGTTTTTTCATGAATATCGGAAATTTTCGTAAAATCAGCGTTTTTGACCCTCGAACATCGTCATCGTGAGATTCAACGACGGCACTCGACCATTTCACGATTTCGCTACATTCGACTTTGTTTCCGATGCAATGACAATTTGTCGTCGTGAAAGCCTCGGAAATGTGTTTTTTCATAAAAGTCGGAAATTTTCGTCAAATCAGCGTTTGTGACCCTCGAACTTCGAAATCGTGAGATTCAACGATGACACTCGACCATTTCACGATTTCGCTACAATTCGCCTTTGTTTCCGATGCAATGACGACTTGACGTTATGAACGCATCGGAAATGTGTTTTTTCATAAAAGTAGGACATTTTCGTCAAATCAGCGTTTTTGACCCTCAAACATCGAGATTTCGAGAATAAACGACGACACTCGACCATTTCACGATTTCGCTACATTCGACTTTGTTTCCGATGCAATGACGATTTGTCGTTGTGAACGCATCGAAAATGTGTTTTTTCATAAAAGTCGGACATTTTCGTCAAATCAGCGTTTATGACCCTCGAACATCGAGATTTCGAGAATAAACGACGACACTCGACCATTTCACGATTTCGCTACATTCGACTTTGTTTCCGATGCAATGACGATTTGTCGTTGTGAACGCATCGGAAATGTGTTTTTTCATAAAAATCGGAACTTTTCGTCAAATCAGCGTTTTTGACCCTCGAACATCGAGATTTCGAGAATAAACGACGACAATCGACCATTTTACGATTTCACTAAAATTCGACAAAGTTTCCGACACTATGAGGATTTGTCGTCGTAAAAGCCTCGGAAATGTGTTTTTTCATGAAAATCGGAAATTTTCGTCAAATCAGCGTTTTTGACCCTCGAACATCGACATCGTGAGATTCAACGACGACACTCGACCATTTCACGATTTCGCTACATTCGACTTTCTTTCCAATGCAATGACGATTTGTCGTTGTGAACGCATTGGAAATGTGTTTTTTCATGAAAGTCGGAAATTTTCGTCAAATCAGCGTTTTTGACCCTCGAACATCGTCATCGTGAGATTCAACGACGGCACTCGACCATTTCACGATTTCGCTACATTCGACTTTGTTTCCGATGCAATGACGATTTGTCGTCGTGAAAGCCTCGGAAATGTGTTTTTTCATAAAAGTCGGAAATATTCGTAAAATCAGCGTTTGTGATCCTCGAACATCGAAATCGTGAGATTCCACGATGACACTCGACCATTTCACTATTTCGCTACAATTCGACTTTGTTTCGGATGCAATGACGATTCGTCGTCGTGAAAGCCTCGGAAATATGATTTTTTATGAATGTCGGAAATTTTCGTCAAATCAGCGTTTTTGACCCTCGAACATCGACATCGTGAGATTCAACGACAACACTCGACCATTTCACGATTTCGCTACAATTCGACTTTTTTTCCGATGCAATGACGATTTGTCGTCGTGAAAGCCTCGGAAATGTGTTTTTTCATAAAAATCGGAAATTTTCGTCAAATCAGCGTTTTTGAACCTCGAACATCGAGATTTCGAGAATAAACAACGACACTCGACCATTTCACGATTTCGCTACATTCGACTTTGTTTCCGATGCAATGACGATTTGTCGTCGTGAAATCCTCGGAAATATGATTTTTCATGAAAGTCGGAAATTTTCGTCAAATCAGCGTTTTTGACCCTCGAACATCGATATCGTGAGATTCAACGACGACACTCGACCATTTCACGATTTCGCTACAATTCGACTTTGTTTCCGATGCAATGACGATTTGTCGTTGTGAACGCATCGGAAACGTGATTTTTCATCGAAGGCGGAAATTTTCGTCAAATCAGCGTTCGTGATCCTCGAACATCGAAATCGTGAGATTCAACGACGACACTCGACCATTTCACGATTTCGCTACAATTCGACTTTGTTTCCGATGCAATGACGATTTGTCGTTGTGAACGCATCGGAAACGTGATTTTTCATCGAAGGCGGAAATTTTCGTCAAATCAGCGTTCGTGATCCTCGAACATCGAAATCGTGAGATTCAACGACGACACTCGACCATTTCACGATTTCACTACATTCAACTTTGTTTCCGATGCAATGACGATTCGTCGTCGTGAAAGCCTCGGAAATATGATTTTTCATGAATGTCGGAAATTTTCGTCAAATCAGCGTTTTTGACCCTCGAACATCGACATCGTGAGATTCAACGACGACACTCGACCATTTCACGATTTCGCTACATTCGACTTTGTTTCCGATGCAATGACGATTTGTCGATGTGAACGCATCGGAAATGTGTTTTTTCATAAAAGTCGGACATTTTCGTCAAATCAGCGTTCGTGATCCTCGAACTTCGAAATCGTGAGATTCAACGATGACACTCGACCATTTCACGATTTCGCTACAATTCGACTTTGTTTCCGATGCAATGATGATTTATCGTTGTGAACGCATCGGAAACGTGATTTTTCATCGAAGGCGGAAATTTTCGTCAAATCAGCGTTCGTGATCCTCGAACATCGAAATCGTGAGATTCAACGACGACACTCGACCATTTCACGATTTCGCTACATTCAACTTTGTTTCCGATGCAATGACGATTCGTCGTCGTGAAAGCCTCGGAAATATGATTTTTCATGAATGTCGGAAATTTTCGTCAAATCAGCGTTTTTGACCCTCGAACATCGACATCGTGAGATTCAACGACGACACTCGACCATTTCACGATTTCGCTACATTCGACTTTGTTTCCGATGCAATGACGATTTGTCGATGTGAACGCATCGGAAATGTGTTTTTTCATAAAAGTCGGAAATTTTCGTCAAATCAGCGTTCGTGATCCTCGAACATCGAAATCGTGAGATTCAACGACGATACTCGACCATTTCACGATTTCGCTACAATTCGACTTTGTTTCCGATGCAATGACGACTTGACGTTATGAACGCATCGGAAATGTGTTTTTTCATAAAAGTAGGACATTTTCGTCAAATCAGCGTTTTTGACCCTCAAACATCGAGATTTCGAGAATAAACGACGACACTCGACCATTTCACGATTTCGCTACATTCGACTTTGTTTCCGATGCAATGACGATTTGTCGTCGTGAAATCCTCGGAAATATGATTTTTCATGTAAGTCGGAAATTTTCGTCAAATCAGCGTTTTTGAACCTCGAACATCGATATCGTGAGAATCAACGACGACACTCGACCATTTCACGATTTCGCTACAATTCGACTTTGTTTCCGATGCAATGACGATTTGTCGTCGTGAACGCATCGGAAACGTGATTTTTCATCAAAGTCGGAAATTTTCGTCAAATCAGCGTTTGTGATCCTCGAACATCGTCATCGTGAGATTCAACGACGACACTCGACCATTGTACGATTTCACTAAAATTCGACAAAGTTTCCGACACAATGACGATTTGGCGTCGTAAAAGCCTCGGAAATGTGTTTTTTCATGAAAATCGGAAATTTTGGTAAAATCAGCGTTTTTGACCCTGGAACATCGTCATCGTGAGATTCAACGACGGCACTCGACCATTTCACGATTTCGCTACATTCGACTTTGTTTCCGATGCAATGACGATTTGGCGTCGTAAAAGCCTCGGAAATGTGTTTTTTCATGAATATCGGAAATTTTCGTAAAATCAGCGTTTTTGACCCTCGAACATCGTCATCGTGAGATTCAACGACGGCACTCGACCATTTCACGATTTCGCTACATTCGACTTTGTTTCCGATGCAATGACAATTTGTCGTCGTGAAAGCCTCGGAAATGTGTTTTTTCATAAAAGTCGGAAATTTTCGTCAAATCAGCGTTTGTGACCCTCGAACTTCGAAATCGTGAGATTCAACGATGACACTCGACCATTTCACGATTTCGCTACAATTCGACTTTGTTTCCGATGCAATGACGACTTGACGTTATGAACGCATCGGAAATGTGTTTTTTCATAAAAGTAGGACATTTTCGTCAAATCAGCGTTTTTGACCCTCAAACATCGAGATTTCGAGAATAAACGACGACACTCGACCATTTCACGATTTCGCTACATTCGACTTTGTTTCCGATGCAATGACGATTTGTCGTTGTGAACGCATCGAAAATGTGTTTTTTCATAAAAGTCGGACATTTTCGTCAAATCAGCGTTTATGAGCCTCGAACATCGAGATTTCGAGAATAAACGACGACACTCGACCATTTCACGATTTCGCTACATTCGACTTTGTTTCCGATGCAATGACGATTTGTCGTCGTGAAAGCCTCGGAAATGTGTTTTTTCATAAAAGTCGGAAATTTTTGTCAAATCAGCGTTTGTGATCCTCGAACATCGAAATCGAGAGATTCAACGATGACACTCGACCATCTCACTATTTCGCTACAATTCGACTTTGATTCCGATGCAATGACGATGTGTCGTCGTGACAGCCTCGGAAATGTGATTTTTCATGAATGTCGGAAATTTTCGTCAAATCAGCGTTCGTGATCCTCGAACATCGAAATCGTGAGATACAACGACGACACTCGACCACTTCACGATTTCGCTACAATTCGACTTTGTTTCCGATGCAATGACGATTTGTCGTTGTGAACGCATCGGAAACGTGATTATTCATCAAAGTCGGAAATTTTCGTCAAATCAGCGTTTTTGACCCTCGAACATCGAGATTTCGAGAATAAACGACGACAATCGACCATTTTACGATTTCACTAAAATTCGACAAAGTTTCCGACACTATGAGGATTTGTCGTCGTAAAAGCCTCGGAAATGTGTTTTTTCATGAAAATCGGAAATTTTCGTCAAATCAGCGTTTTTGACCCTCGAACATCGACATCGTGAGATTCAACGACGACACTCGACCATTTCACGATTTCGCTACATTCGACTTTGTTTCCGATGCAATGACGATTTGTCGTTGTGAACGCATCGGAAATGTGTTTTTTCATAAAAATCGGAACTTTTCGTCAAATCAGCGTTCGTGATCCTCGAACATCGAAATCGTGACATTCAACGACGACACTCGACCATTTCACGATTTCGCTACAATTCGACTTTGTTTCCGATGCAATGACGATTTGACGTTATGAACGCATCGGAAATGTGTTTTTTGACCCTCGAACATCGACATCGTGAGATTCAACGACGACACTCGACCATTTCACGATTTCGCTACAATTCGACTTTGTTTCCGATGCAATGACGATTTTTCGTTGTGAACGCATCGGAAATGTGTTTTTTCATGAAAATCGGACATTTTCGTCAAATCAGCGCTTTTGACCCTCGAACATCGAGATTTCGAGAATAAACGACGACACTCGACCATTTCACGATTTCGCTACATTCGACTTTGTTTCCGATGCAATGACGATGTGTCGTCGTGACAGCCTCGGAAATGTGATTTTTCATGAATGTCGGAAATTTTCGTCAAATCAGCGTTCGTGATCCTCGAACATCGACATCGTGAGATTCAACGACGACACTCGACCATTTCACGATTTCGCTACATTCGACTTTCTTTCCGATGCAATGACGATTTGTCGTTGTGAACGCATTGGAAATGTGTTTTTTCATGAAAGTCGGAAATTTTCGTCAAATCAGCGTTTTTGACCCTCGAACATCGTCATCGTGAGATTCAACGACGGCACTCGACCATTTCACGATTTCGCTACATTCGACTTTGTTTCCGATGCAATGACGATTTGTCGTCGTGAAAGCCTCGGAAATGTGTTTTTTCATAAAAATCGGAACTTTTCGTCAAATCAGCGTTTTTGACTCTCGAACATCGAGATTTCGAGAATAAACAACGACACTCGACCATTTCGCGATTTCGCTACATTCGACTTTGTTTCGGATGCAATGACGATTCGTCGTTGTGAACGCATCGGAAATGTGTTTTTTCATAAAAATCGGAACTTTTCGTCAAATCAGCGTTTTTGACTCTCGAACATCGAGATTTCGAGAATAAACAACGACACTCGACCATTTCGCGATTTCGCTACATTCGACTTTGTTTCGGATGCAATGACGATTCGTCGTCGTGAAAGCCTCGGAAATATGATTTTTCATGAATGTCGGAAATTTTCGTCAAATCAGCGTTTTTGACACTCGAACATCGACATCATGAGATTCAACGACGACACTCGACCATTTCACGATTTCGCTACATTCGACTTTCTTTCCGATGCAATGACGATTTGACGTTATGAACGCATCGGAAATGTGTTTTTTGACCCTCGAACATCGACATCGTGAGATTCAACGACGACACTCGACCATTTCACGATTTCGCTACAATTCGACTTTGTTTCCGATGCAATGACGATTTGTCGTAGTGAAAGCCTCGGAAATGTGATTTTTCATCAAAGTCGGACATCTTCGTCAAATCTGCGTTTTTGACCCTCGAACATCGAAATCGTGAGATTCAACGATGCCACTCGACCATTTCACGATTTCGCTACAATACGACTTTGTTTCCGATGCAATGACGATTTTTCGTTGTGAACGCATCGGAAATGTGTTTTTTCATGAAAATCGGACATTTTCGTCAAATCAGCGCTTTTGACCCTCGAACATCGACATCGTGAGATTCAACGACGACACTCGACCATTTCACGATTTCGCTACATTCGACTTTGTTTCCGATGCAATGACGATTTGTCGTTGTGAACGCATCGGAAATGTGTTTTTTCATAAAAATCGGAACTTTTCGTCAAATCAGCGTTTTTGACCCTCGAACATCGAGATTTCGAGAATAAACAACGACACTCGACCATTTCACGATTTCACTAAAATTCGACAAAGTTTCCGACACTATGAGGATTTGTCGTCGTAAAAGCCTCGGAAATGTGTTTTTTCATAAAAGTCGGAAATTTTTGTCAAATCAGCGTTTGTGATCCTCGAACATCGAAATCGAGAGATTCAACGATGACCCTCGACCATCTCACTATTTCGCTACAATTCGACTTTGATTCCGATGCAATGACGATTTGTCGTTGTGAACTCATCGGAAATGTGATTTTTCATGAAAGTCGGAAATTTTCGTCAAATCAGCGTTCGTGATCCTCGAACATCGAAATCGTGACATTCAACGACGACACTCGACCATTTCACGATTTCGCTACAATTCGACTTTGTTTCCGATGCAATGACGATTTGACGTTACGAACGCATCGGAAATGTGTTTTTTGACCCTCGAACATCGACATCGTGAGATTCAACGACGACACTCGACCATTTCACGATTTCGCTACAATTCGACTTTGTTTCCGATGCAATGACGATTTTTCGTTGTGAACGCATCGGAAATGTGTTTTTTCATGAAAATCGGACATTTTCGTCAAATCAGCGCTTTTGACCCTCGAACATCGAGATTTCGAGAATAAACGACGACACTCGACCATTTCACGATTTCGCTACATTCGACTTTGTTTCCGATGCAATGACGATGTGTCGTCGTGACAGCCTCGGAAATGTGACTTTTCATGAATGTCGGAAATTTTCGTCAAATCAGCGTTCGTGATCCTCGAACATCGAAATCGTGAGATACAACGACGACACTCGACCACTTCACGATTTCGCTACAATTCGACTTTGTTTCCGATGCAATGACGATTTGTCGTTGTGAACGCAGCGGAAACGTGATTTTTCATCAAAGTCGGAAATTTTCGTCAAATCAGCGTTTTTGACCCTCGAACATCGAGATTTCGAGAATAAACGACGTCAATCGACCATTTTACGATTTCACTAAAATTCGACAAAGTTTCCGACACTATGAGGATTTGTCGTCGTAAAAGCCTCGGAAATGTGTTTTTTCATGAAAATCGGAAATTTTCGTCAAATCAGCGTTTTTGACCCTCGAACATCGACATCGTGAGATTCAACGACGACACTCGACCATTTCACGATTTCGCTACATTTGACTTTCTTTCCGATGCAATGACGATTTGTCGTTGTGAACGCATTGGAAATGTGTTTTTTCATGAAAGTCGGAAATTTTCGTCAAATCAGCGTTTTTGACCCTCGAACATCGTCATCGTGAGATTCAACGACGGCACTCGACCATTTCACGATTTCGCTACATTCGACTTTGTTTCCGATGCAATGACGATTTGTCGTCGTGAAAGCCTCGGAAATGTGTTTTTTCATAAAAATCGGAACTTTTCGTCAAATCAGCGTTTTTGACTCTCGAACATCGAGATTTCGAGAATAAACAACGACACTCGACCATTTCGCGATTTCGCTACATTCGACTTTGTTTCGGATGCAATGACGATTCGTCGTCGTGAAAGCCTCGGAAATATGATTTTTCATGAATGTCGGAAATTTTCGTCAAATCAGCGTTTTTGACCCTCGAACATCGACATCGTGAGATTCAACGACGACACTCGACCATTTCACGATTTCGCTACATTCGACTTTGTTTCCGATGCAATGACGATTTGTCGATGTGAACGCATCGGAAATGTGTTTTTTCATAAAAGTCGGAAATTTTCGTCAAATCAGCGTTCGTGATCCTCGAACATCGACATCGTGAGATTCAACGACGACACTCGACCATTTCACGATTTCGCTACATTCGACTTTGTTTCCGATGCAATGACGACTTGACGTTATGAACGCATCGGAAATGTGTTTTTTCATAAAAGTAGGACATTTTCGTCAAATCAGCGTTTTTGACCCTCAAACATCGAGATTTCGAGAATAAACGACGACACTCGACCATTTCACGATTTCGCTACATTCGACTTTGTTTCCGATGCAATGACGATTTGTCGTTGTGAACGCATCGAAAATGTGTTTTTTCATAAAAGTCGGACATTTTCGTCAAATCAGCGTTTTTGACCCTCGAACATCGAGATTTCGAGAATAAACAACGACACTCGACCATTTCACGATTTCACTAAAATTCGACAAAGTTTCCGACACAATGACGATTTGGCGTCGTAAAAGCCTCGGAAATGTGTTTTTTCATGAATATCGGAAATTTTCGTAAAATCAGCGTTTTTGACCCTCGAACATCGTCATCGTGAGATTCAACGACGGCACTCGACCATTTCACGATTTCGCTACATTCGACTTTGTTTCCGATGCAATGACGATTTGTCGTTGTGAACGCATCGAAAATGTGTTTTTTCATAAAAGTCGGACATTTTCGTCAAATCAGCGTTTATGACCCTCGAACATCGAGATTTCGAGAATAAACGACGACACTCGACCATTTCACGATTTCGCTACATTCGACTTTGTTTCCGATGCAATGACGATTTGTCGTTGTGAACGCATCGGAAATGTGTTTTTTCATAAAAATCGGAACTTTTCGTCAAATCAGCGTTTTTGACCCTCGAACATCGAGATTTCGAGAATAAACGACGACAATCGACCATTTTACGATTTCACTAAAATTCGACAAAGTTTCCGACACTATGAGGATTTGTCGTCGTAAAAGCCTCGGAAATGTGTTTTTTCATGAAAATCGGAAATTTTCGTCAAATCAGCGTTTTTGACCCTCGAACATCGACATCGTGAGATTCAACGACGACACTCGACCATTTCACGATTTCGCTACATTCGACTTTGTTTCCGATGCAATGACGATTTGTCGTTGTGAACGCATTGGAAATGTGTTTTTTCATGAAAGTCGGAAATTTTCGTCAAATCAGCGTTTTTGACCCTCGAACATCGTCATCGTGAGATTCAACGACGGCACTCGACCATTTCACGATTTCGCTACATTCGACTTTGTTTCCGATGCAATGACGATTTGTCGTCGTGAAAGCCTCGGAAATGTGTTTTTTCATAAAAGTCGGAAATATTCGTAAAATCAGCGTTTGTGATCCTCGAACATCGAAATCGTGAGATTCCACGATGACACTCGACCATTTCACTATTTCGCTACAATTCGACTTTGTTTCGGATGCAATGACGATTCGTCGTCGTGAAAGCCTCGGAAATATGATTTTTTATGAATGTCGGAAATTTTCGTCAAATCAGCGTTTTTGACCCTCGAACATCGACATCGTGAGATTCAACGACAACACTCGACCATTTCACGATTTCGCTACAATTCGACTTTTTTTCCGATGCAATGACGATTTGTCGTCGTGAAAGCCTCGGAAATGTGTTTTTTCATAAAAATCGGAAATTTTCGTCAAATCAGCGTTTTTGAACCTCGAACATCGAGATTTCGAGAATAAACAACGACACTCGACCATTTCACGATTTCGCTACATTCGACTTTGTTTCCGATGCAATGACGATTTGTCGTCGTGAAATCCTCGGAAATATGATTTTTCATGAAAGTCGGAAATTTTCGTCAAATCAGCGTTTTTGACCCTCGAACATCGATATCGTGAGATTCAACGACGACACTCGACCATTTCACGATTTCGCTACAATTCGACTTTGTTTCCGATGCAATGACGATTTGTCGTTGTGAACGCATCGGAAACGTGATTTTTCATCGAAGGCGGAAATTTTCGTCAAATCAGCGTTCGTGATCCTCGAACATCGAAATCGTGAGATTCAACGACGACACTCGACCATTTCACGATTTCGCTACAATTCGACTTTGTTTCCGATGCAATGACGATTTGTCGTTGTGAACGCATCGGAAACGTGATTTTTCATCGAAGGCGGAAATTTTCGTCAAATCAGCGTTCGTGATCCTCGAACATCGAAATCGTGAGATTCAACGACGACACTCGACCATTTCACGATTTCGCTACATTCAACTTTGTTTCCGATGCAATGACGATTCGTCGTCGTGAAAGCCTCGGAAATATGATTTTTCATGAATGTCGGAAATTTTCGTCAAATCAGCGTTTTTGACCCTCGAACATCGACATCGTGAGATTCAACGACGACACTCGACCATTTCACGATTTCGCTACATTCGACTTTGTTTCCGATGCAATGACGATTTGTCGATGTGAACGCATCGGAAATGTGTTTTTTCATAAAAGTCGGACATTTTCGTCAAATCAGCGTTCGTGATCCTCGAACTTCGAAATCGTGAGATTCAACGATGACACTCGACCATTTCACGATTTCGCTACAATTCGACTTTGTTTCCGATGCAATGACGATTTATCGTTGTGAACGCATCGGAAACGTGATTTTTCATCGAAGGCGGAAATTTTCGTCAAATCAGCGTTCGTGATCCTCGAACATCGAAATCGTGAGATTCAACGACGACACTCGACCATTGCACGATTTCGCTACATTCAACTTTGTTTCCGATGCAATGACGATTCGTCGTCGTGAAAGCCTCGGAAATATGATTTTTCATGAATGTCGGAAATTTTCGTCAAATCAGCGTTTTTGACCCTCGAACATCGACATCGTGAGATTCAACGACGACACTCGACCATTTCACGATTTCGCTACATTCGACTTTGTTTCCGATGCAATGACGATTTGTCGATGTGAACGCATCGGAAATGTGTTTTTTCATAAAAGTCGGAAATTTTCGTCAAATCAGCGTTCGTGATCCTCGAACATCGAAATCGTGAGATTCAACGACGATACTCGACCATTTCACGATTTCCCTACAATTCGACTTTGTTTCCGATGCAATGACGACTTGACGTTATGAACGCATCGGAAATGTGTTTTTTCATAAAAGTAGGACATTTTCGTCAAATCAGCGTTTTTGACCCTCAAACATCGAGATTTCGAGAATAAACGACGACACTCGACCATTTCACGATTTCGCTACATTCGACTTTGTTTCCGATGCAATGACGATTTGTCGTCGTGAAATCCTCGGAAATATGATTTTTCATGTAAGTCGGAAATTTTCGTCAAATCAGCGTTTTTGAACCTCGAACATCGATATCGTGAGAATCAACGACGACACTCGACCATTTCACGATTTCGCTACAATTCGACTTTGTTTCCGATGCAATGACGATTTGTCGTCGTGAACGCATCGGAAACGTGATTTTTCATCAAAGTCGGAAATTTTCGTCAAATCAGCGTTTGTGATCCTCGAACATCGTCATCGTGAGATTCAACGACGACACTCGACCATTGTACGATTTCACTAAAATTCGACAAAGTTTCCGACACAATGACGATTTGGCGTCGTAAAAGCCTCGGAAATGTGTTTTTTCATGAAAATCGGAAATTTTGGTAAAATCAGCGTTTTTGACCCTGGAACATCGTCATCGTGAGATTCAACGACGGCACTCGACCATTTCACGATTTCGCTACATTCGACTTTGTTTCCGATGCAATGACGATTTGGCGTCGTAAAAGCCTCGGAAATGTGTTTTTTCATGAATATCGGAAATTTTCGTAAAATCAGCGTTTTTGACCCTCGAACATCGTCATCGTGAGATTCAACGACGGCACTCGACCATTTCACGATTTCGCTACATTCGACTTTGTTTCCGATGCAATGACAATTTGTCGTCGTGAAAGCCTCGGAAATGTGTTTTTTCATAAAAGTCGGAAATTTTCGTCAAATCAGCGTTTGTGACCCTCGAACTTCGAAATCGTGAGATTCAACGATGACACTCGACCATTTCACGATTTCGCTACAATTCGCCTTTGTTTCCGATGCAATGACGACTTGACGTTATGAACGCATCGGAAATGTGTTTTTTCATAAAAGTAGGACATTTTCGTCAAATCAGCGTTTTTGACCCTCAAACATCGAGATTTCGAGAATAAACGACGACACTCGACCATTTCACGATTTCGCTACATTCGACTTTGTTTCCGATGCAATGACGATTTGTCGTTGTGAACGCATCGAAAATGTGTTTTTTCATAAAAGTCGGACATTTTCGTCAAATCAGCGTTTATGACCCTCGAACATCGAGATTTCGAGAATAAACGACGACACTCGACCATTTCACGATTTCGCTACATTCGACTTTGTTTCCGATGCAATGACGATTTGTCGTTGTGAACGCATCGGAAATGTGTTTTTTCATAAAAATCGGAACTTTTCGTCAAATCAGCGTTTTTGACCCTCGAACATCGAGATTTCGAGAATAAACGACGACAATCGACCATTTTACGATTTCACTAAAATTCGACAAAGTTTCCGACACTATGAGGATTTGTCGTCGTAAAAGCCTCGGAAATGTGTTTTTTCATGAAAATCGGAAATTTTCGTCAAATCAGCGTTTTTGACCCTCGAACATCGACATCGTGAGATTCAACGACGACACTCGACCATTTCACGATTTCGCTACATTCGACTTTCTTTCCAATGCAATGACGATTTGTCGTTGTGAACGCATTGGAAATGTGTTTTTTCATGAAAGTCGGAAATTTTCGTCAAATCAGCGTTTTTGACCCTCGAACATCGTCATCGTGAGATTCAACGACGGCACTCGACCATTTCACGATTTCGCTACATTCGACTTTGTTTCCGATGCAATGACGATTTGTCGTCGTGAAAGCCTCGGAAATGTGTTTTTTCATAAAAGTCGGAAATATTCGTAAAATCAGCGTTTGTGATCCTCGAACATCGAAATCGTGAGATTCCACGATGACACTCGACCATTTCACTATTTCGCTACAATTCGACTTTGTTTCCGATGCAATGACGATTCGTCGTCGTGAAAGCCTCGGAAATATGATTTTTCATGAATGTCGGAAATTTTCGTCAAATCAGCGTTTTTGACCCTCGAACATCGACATCGTGAGATTCAACGACGACACTCGACCATTTCACGATTTCGCTACATTCGACTTTGTTTCCGATGCAATGACGATTTGTCGATGTGAACGCATCGGAAATGTGTTTTTTCATAAAAGTCGGAAATTTTCGTCAAATCAGCGTTCGTGATCCTCGAACATCGAAATCGTGAGATTCAACGACGATACTCGACCATTTCACGATTTCCCTACAATTCGACTTTGTTTCCGATGCAATGACGACTTGACGTTATGAACGCATCGGAAATGTGTTTTTTCATAAAAGTAGGACATTTTCGTCAAATCAGCGTTTTTGACCCTCAAACATCGAGATTTCGAGAATAAACGACGACACTCGACCATTTCACGATTTCGCTACATTCGACTTTGTTTCCGATGCAATGACGATTTGTCGTCGTGAAATCCTCGGAAATATGATTTTTCATGTAAGTCGGAAATTTTCGTCAAATCAGCGTTTTTGAACCTCGAACATCGATATCGTGAGAATCAACGACGACACTCGACCATTTCACGATTTCGCTACAATTCGACTTTGTTTCCGATGCAATGACGATTTGTCGTCGTGAACGCATCGGAAACGTGATTTTTCATCAAAGTCGGAAATTTTCGTCAAATCAGCGTTTGTGATCCTCGAACATCGTCATCGTGAGATTCAACGACGACACTCGACCATTGTACGATTTCACTAAAATTCGACAAAGTTTCCGACACAATGACGATTTGGCGTCGTAAAAGCCTCGGAAATGTGTTTTTTCATGAAAATCGGAAATTTTGGTAAAATCAGCGTTTTTGACCCTGGAACATCGTCATCGTGAGATTCAACGACGGCACTCGACCATTTCACGATTTCGCTACATTCGACTTTGTTTCCGATGCAATGACGATTTGGCGTCGTAAAAGCCTCGGAAATGTGTTTTTTCATGAATATCGGAAATTTTCGTAAAATCAGCGTTTTTGACCCTCGAACATCGTCATCGTGAGATTCAACGACGGCACTCGACCATTTCACGATTTCGCTACATTCGACTTTGTTTCCGATGCAATGACAATTTGTCGTCGTGAAAGCCTCGGAAATGTGTTTTTTCATAAAAGTCGGAAATTTTCGTCAAATCAGCGTTTGTGACCCTCGAACTTCGAAATCGTGAGATTCAACGATGACACTCGACCATTTCACGATTTCGCTACAATTCGCCTTTGTTTCCGATGCAATGACGACTTGACGTTATGAACGCATCGGAAATGTGTTTTTTCATAAAAGTAGGACATTTTCGTCAAATCAGCGTTTTTGACCCTCAAACATCGAGATTTCGAGAATAAACGACGACACTCGACCATTTCACGATTTCGCTACATTCGACTTTGTTTCCGATGCAATGACGATTTGTCGTTGTGAACGCATCGAAAATGTGTTTTTTCATAAAAGTCGGACATTTTCGTCAAATCAGCGTTTATGACCCTCGAACATCGAGATTTCGAGAATAAACGACGACACTCGACCATTTCACGATTTCGCTACATTCGACTTTGTTTCCGATGCAATGACGATTTGTCGTTGTGAACGCATCGGAAATGTGTTTTTTCATAAAAATCGGAACTTTTCGTCAAATCAGCGTTTTTGACCCTCGAACATCGAGATTTCGAGAATAAACGACGACAATCGACCATTTTACGATTTCACTAAAATTCGACAAAGTTTCCGACACTATGAGGATTTGTCGTCGTAAAAGCCTCGGAAATGTGTTTTTTCATGAAAATCGGAAATTTTCGTCAAATCAGCGTTTTTGACCCTCGAACATCGACATCGTGAGATTCAACGACGACACTCGACCATTTCACGATTTCGCTACATTCGACTTTCTTTCCAATGCAATGACGATTTGTCGTTGTGAACGCATTGGAAATGTGTTTTTTCATGAAAGTCGGAAATTTTCGTCAAATCAGCGTTTTTGACCCTCGAACATCGTCATCGTGAGATTCAACGACGGCACTCGACCATTTCACGATTTCGCTACATTCGACTTTGTTTCCGATGCAATGACGATTTGTCGTCGTGAAAGCCTCGGAAATGTGTTTTTTCATAAAAGTCGGAAATATTCTTAAAATCAGCGTTTGTGATCCTCGAACATCGAAATCGTGAGATTCCACGATGACACTCGACCATTTCACTATTTCGCTACAATTCGACTTTGTTTCGGATGCAATGACGATTCGTCGTCGTGAAAGCCTCGGAAATATGATTTTTTATGAATGTCGGAAATTTTCGTCAAATCAGCGTTATTGACCCTCGAACATCGACATCGTGAGATTCAACGACAACACTCGACCATTTCACGATTTCGCTACAATTCGACTTTTTTTCCGATGCAATGACGATTTGTCGTCGTGAAAGCCTCGGAAATGTGTTTTTTCATAAAAATCGGAAATTTTCGTCAAATCAGCGTTTTTGAACCTCGAACATCGAGATTTCGAGAATAAACAACGACACTCGACCATTTCACGATTTCGCTACATTCGACTTTGTTTCCGATGCAATGACGATTTGTCGTCGTGAAATCCTCGGAAATATGATTTTTCATGAAAGTCGGAAATTTTCGTCAAATCAGCGTTTTTGACCCTCGAACATCGATATCGTGAGATTCAACGACGACACTCGACCATTTCACGATTTCGCTACAATTCGACTTTGTTTCCGATGCAATGACGATTTGTCGTTGTGAACGCATCGGAAACGTGATTTTTCATCGAAGGCGGAAATTTTCGTCAAATCAGCGTTCGTGATCCTCGAACATCGAAATCGTGAGATTCAACGACGACACTCGACCATTTCACGATTTCGCTACAATTCGACTTTGTTTCCGATGCAATGACGATTTGTCGTTGTGAACGCATCGGAAACGTGATTTTTCATCGAAGGCGGAAATTTTCGTCAAATCAGCGTTCGTGATCCTCGAACATCGAAATCGTGAGATTCAACGACGACACTCGACCATTTCACGATTTCGCTACATTCAACTTTGTTTCCGATGCAATGACGATTCGTCGTCGTGAAAGCCTCGGAAATATGATTTTTCATGAATGTCGGAAATTTTCGTCAAATCAGCGTTTTTGACCCTCGAACATCGACATCGTGAGATTCAACGACGACACTCGACCATTTCACGATTTCGCTACATTCGACTTTGTTTCCGATGCAATGACGATTTGTCGATGTGAACGCATCGGAAATGTGTTTTTTCATAAAAGTCGGAAATTTTCGTCAAATCAGCGTTCGTGATCCTCGAACATCGAAATCGTGAGATTCAACGACGATACTCGACCATTTCACGATTTCGCTACAATTCGACTTTGTTTCCGATGCAATGACGACTTGACGTTATGAAATCCTCGGAAATATGATTTTTCATGTAAGTCGGAAATTTTCGTCAAATCAGCGTTTTTGAACCTCGAACATCGATATCGTGAGAATCAACGACGACACTCGACCATTTCACGATTTCGCTACAATTCGACTTTGTTTCCGATGCAATGACGATTTGTCGTCGTGAACGCATCGGAAACGTGATTTTTCATCAAAGTCGGAAATTTTCGTCAAATCAGCGTTTGTGATCCTCGAACATCGTCATCGTGAGATTCAACGACGACACTCGACCATTGTACGATTTCACTAAAATTCGACAAAGTTTCCGACACAATGACGATTTGGCGTCGTAAAAGCCTCGGAAATGTGTTTTTTCATGAAAATCGGAAATTTTGGTAAAATCAGCGTTTTTGACCCTGGAACATCGTCATCGTGAGATTCAACGACGGCACTCGACCATTTCACGATTTCGCTACATTCGACTTTGTTTCCGATGCAATGACGATTTGGCGTCGTAAAAGCCTCGGAAATGTGTTTTTTCATGAATATCGGAAATTTTCGTAAAATCAGCGTTTTTGACCCTCGAACATCGTCATCGTGAGATTCAACGACGGCACTCGACCATTTCACGATTTCGCTACATTCGACTTTGTTTCCGATGCAATGACAATTTGTCGTCGTGAAAGCCTCGGAAATGTGTTTTTTCATAAAAGTCGGAAATTTTCGTCAAATCAGCGTTTGTGACCCTCGAACTTCGAAATCGTGAGATTCAACGATGACACTCGACCATTTCACGATTTCGCTACAATTCGACTTTGTTTCCGATGCAATGACGACTTGACGTTATGAACGCATCGGAAATGTGTTTTTTCATAAAAGTAGGACATTTTCGTCAAATCAGCGTTTTTGACCCTCAAACATCGAGATTTCGAGAATAAACGACGACACTCGACCATTTCACGATTTCGCTACATTCGACTTTGTTTCCGATGCAATGACGATTTGTCGTTGTGAACGCATCGAAAATGTGTTTTTTCATAAAAGTCGGACATTTTCGTCAAATCAGCGTTTATGAGCCTCGAACATCGAGATTTCGAGAATAAACGACGACACTCGACCATTTCACGATTTCGCTACATTCGACTTTGTTTCCGATGCAATGACGATTTGTCGTTGTGAACGCATCGGAAATGTGTTTTTTCATAAAAATCGGAACTTTTCGTCAAATCAGCGTTTTTGACCCTCGAACATCGAGATTTCGAGAATAAACAACGACACTCGACCATTTCACGATTTCACTAAAATTCGACTTTGTTTCCGATGCAATGACGACTTGACGTTATGAACGCATCGGAAATGTGTTTTTTCATAAAAGTAGGACATTTTCGTCAAATCAGCGTTTTTGACCCTCAAACATCGAGATTTCGAGAATAAACGACGACACTCGACCATTTCACGATTTCGCTACATTCGACTTTGTTTCCGATGCAATGACGATTTGTCGTCGTGAAATCCTCGGAAATATGATTTTTCATGTAAGTCGGAAATTTTCGTCAAATCAGCGTTTTTGAACCTCGAACATCGATATCGTGAGAATCAACGACGACACTCGACCATTTCACGATTTCGCTACAATTCGACTTTGTTTCCGATGCAATGACGATTTGTCGTCGTGAACGCATCGGAAACGTGATTTTTCATCAAAGTCGGAAATTTTCGTCAAATCAGCGTTTGTGATCCTCGAACATCGTCATCGTGAGATTCAACGACGACACTCGACCATTGTACGATTTCACTAAAATTCGACAAAGTTTCCGACACAATGACGATTTGGCGTCGTAAAAGCCTCGGAAATGTGTTTTTTCATGAAAATCGGAAATTTTGGTAAAATCAGCGTTTTTGACCCTGGAACATCGTCATCGTGAGATTCAACGACGGCACTCGACCATTTCACGATTTCGCTACATTCGACTTTGTTTCCGATGCAATGACGATTTGGCGTCGTAAAAGCCTCGGAAATGTGTTTTTTCATGAATATCGGAAATTTTCGTAAAATCAGCGTTTTTGACCCTCGAACATCGTCATCGTGAGATTCAACGACGGCACTCGACCATTTCACGATTTCGCTACATTCGACTTTGTTTCCGATGCAATGACAATTTGTCGTCGTGAAAGCCTCGGAAATGTGTTTTTTCATAAAAGTCGGAAATTTTCGTCAAATCAGCGTTTGTGACCCTCGAACTTCGAAATCGTGAGATTCAACGATGACACTCGACCATTTCACGATTTCGCTACAATTCGCCTTTGTTTCCGATGCAATGACGACTTGACGTTATGAACGCATCGGAAATGTGTTTTTTCATAAAAGTAGGACATTTTCGTCAAATCAGCGTTTTTGACCCTCAAACATCGAGATTTCGAGAATAAACGACGACACTCGACCATTTCACGATTTCGCTACATTCGACTTTGTTTCCGATGCAATGACGATTTGTCGTTGTGAACGCATCGAAAATGTGTTTTTTCATAAAAGTCGGACATTTTCGTCAAATCAGCGTTTATGACCCTCGAACATCGAGATTTCGAGAATAAACGACGACACTCGACCATTTCACGATTTCGCTACATTCGACTTTGTTTCCGATGCAATGACGATTTGTCGTTGTGAACGCATCGGAAATGTGTTTTTTCATAAAAATCGGAACTTTTCGTCAAATCAGCGTTTTTGACCCTCGAACATCGAGATTTCGAGAATAAACGACGACAATCGACCATTTTACGATTTCACTAAAATTCGACAAAGTTTCCGACACTATGAGGATTTGTCGTCGTAAAAGCCTCGGAAATGTGTTTTTTCATGAAAATCGGAAATTTTCGTCAAATCAGCGTTTTTGACCCTCGAACATCGACATCGTGAGATTCAACGACGACACTCGACCATTTCACGATTTCGCTACATTCGACTTTCTTTCCAATGCAATGACGATTTGTCGTTGTGAACGCATTGGAAATGTGTTTTTTCATGAAAGTCGGAAATTTTCGTCAAATCAGCGTTTTTGACCCTCGAACATCGTCATCGTGAGATTCAACGACGGCACTCGACCATTTCACGATTTCGCTACATTCGACTTTGTTTCCGATGCAATGACGATTTGTCGTCGTGAAAGCCTCGGAAATGTGTTTTTTCATAAAAGTCGGAAATATTCGTAAAATCAGCGTTTGTGATCCTCGAACATCGAAATCGTGAGATTCCACGATGACACTCGACCATTTCACTATTTCGCTACAATTCGACTTTGTTTCCGATGCAATGACGATTCGTCGTCGTGAAAGCCTCGGAAATATGATTTTTCATGAATGTCGGAAATTTTCGTCAAATCAGCGTTTTTGACCCTCGAACATCGACATCGTGAGATTCAACGACGACACTCGACCATTTCACGATTTCGCTACATTCGACTTTGTTTCCGATGCAATGACGATTTGTCGATGTGAACGCATCGGAAATGTGTTTTTTCATAAAAGTCGGAAATTTTCGTCAAATCAGCGTTCGTGATCCTCGAACATCGAAATCGTGAGATTCAACGACGATACTCGACCATTTCACGATTTCCCTACAATTCGACTTTGTTTCCGATGCAATGACGACTTGACGTTATGAACGCATCGGAAATGTGTTTTTTCATAAAAGTAGGACATTTTCGTCAAATCAGCGTTTTTGACCCTCAAACATCGAGATTTCGAGAATAAACGACGACACTCGACCATTTCACGATTTCGCTACATTCGACTTTGTTTCCGATGCAATGACGATTTGTCGTCGTGAAATCCTCGGAAATATGATTTTTCATGTAAGTCGGAAATTTTCGTCAAATCAGCGTTTTTGAACCTCGAACATCGATATCGTGAGAATCAACGACGACACTCGACCATTTCACGATTTCGCTACAATTCGACTTTGTTTCCGATGCAATGACGATTTGTCGTCGTGAACGCATCGGAAACGTGATTTTTCATCAAAGTCGGAAATTTTCGTCAAATCAGCGTTTGTGATCCTCGAACATCGTCATCGTGAGATTCAACGACGACACTCGACCATTGTACGATTTCACTAAAATTCGACAAAGTTTCCGACACAATGACGATTTGGCGTCGTAAAAGCCTCGGAAATGTGTTTTTTCATGAAAATCGGAAATTTTGGTAAAATCAGCGTTTTTGACCCTGGAACATCGTCATCGTGAGATTCAACGACGGCACTCGACCATTTCACGATTTCGCTACATTCGACTTTGTTTCCGATGCAATGACGATTTGGCGTCGTAAAAGCCTCGGAAATGTGTTTTTTCATGAATATCGGAAATTTTCGTAAAATCAGCGTTTTTGACCCTCGAACATCGTCATCGTGAGATTCAACGACGGCACTCGACCATTTCACGATTTCGCTACATTCGACTTTGTTTCCGATGCAATGACAATTTGTCGTCGTGAAAGCCTCGGAAATGTGTTTTTTCATAAAAGTCGGAAATTTTCGTCAAATCAGCGTTTGTGACCCTCGAACTTCGAAATCGTGAGATTCAACGATGACACTCGACCATTTCACGATTTCGCTACAATTCGCCTTTGTTTCCGATGCAATGACGACTTGACGTTATGAACGCATCGGAAATGTGTTTTTTCATAAAAGTAGGACATTTTCGTCAAATCAGCGTTTTTGACCCTCAAACATCGAGATTTCGAGAATAAACGACGACACTCGACCATTTCACGATTTCGCTACATTCGACTTTGTTTCCGATGCAATGACGATTTGTCGTTGTGAACGCATCGAAAATGTGTTTTTTCATAAAAGTCGGACATTTTCGTCAAATCAGCGTTTATGACCCTCGAACATCGAGATTTCGAGAATAAACGACGACACTCGACCATTTCACGATTTCGCTACATTCGACTTTGTTTCCGATGCAATGACGATTTGTCGTTGTGAACGCATCGGAAATGTGTTTTTTCATAAAAATCGGAACTTTTCGTCAAATCAGCGTTTTTGACCCTCGAACATCGAGATTTCGAGAATAAACGACGACAATCGACCATTTTACGATTTCACTAAAATTCGACAAAGTTTCCGACACTATGAGGATTTGTCGTCGTAAAAGCCTCGGAAATGTGTTTTTTCATGAAAATCGGAAATTTTCGTCAAATCAGCGTTTTTGACCCTCGAACATCGACATCGTGAGATTCAACGACGACACTCGACCATTTCACGATTTCGCTACATTCGACTTTCTTTCCAATGCAATGACGATTTGTCGTTGTGAACGCATTGGAAATGTGTTTTTTCATGAAAGTCGGAAATTTTCGTCAAATCAGCGTTTTTGACCCTCGAACATCGTCATCGTGAGATTCAACGACGGCACTCGACCATTTCACGATTTCGCTACATTCGACTTTGTTTCCGATGCAATGACGATTTGTCGTCGTGAAAGCCTCGGAAATGTGTTTTTTCATAAAAGTCGGAAATATTCGTAAAATCAGCGTTTGTGATCCTCGAACATCGAAATCGTGAGATTCCACGATGACACTCGACCATTTCACTATTTCGCTACAATTCGACTTTGTTTCGGATGCAATGACGATTCGTCGTCGTGAAAGCCTCGGAAATATGATTTTTTATGAATGTCGGAAATTTTCGTCAAATCAGCGTTTTTGACCCTCGAACATCGACATCGTGAGATTCAACGACAACACTCGACCATTTCACGATTTCGCTACAATTCGACTTTTTTTCCGATGCAATGACGATTTGTCGTCGTGAAAGCCTCGGAAATGTGTTTTTTCATAAAAATCGGAAATTTTCGTCAAATCAGCGTTTTTGAACCTCGAACATCGAGATTTCGAGAATAAACAACGACACTCGACCATTTCACGATTTCGCTACATTCGACTTTGTTTCCGATGCAATGACGATTTGTCGTCGTGAAATCCTCGGAAATATGATTTTTCATGAAAGTCGGAAATTTTCGTCAAATCAGCGTTTTTGACCCTCGAACATCGATATCGTGAGATTCAACGACGACACTCGACCATTTCACGATTTCGCTACAATTCGACTTTGTTTCCGATGCAATGACGATTTGTCGTTGTGAACGCATCGGAAACGTGATTTTTCATCGAAGGCGGAAATTTTCGTCAAATCTGCGTTCGTGATCCTCGAACATCGAAATCGTGAGATTCAACGACGACACTCGACCATTTCACGATTTCGCTACATTCAACTTTGTTTCCGATGCAATGACGATTCGTCGTCGTGAAAGCCTCGGAAATATGATTTTTCATGAATGTCGGAAATTTTCGTCAAATCAGCGTTTTTGACCCTCGAACATCGACATCGTGAGATTCAACGACGACACTCGACCATTTCACGATTTCGCTACATTCGACTTTGTTTCCGATGCAATGACGATTTGTCGATGTGAACGCATCGGAAATGTGTTTTTTCATAAAAGTCGGACATTTTCGTCAAATCAGCGTTCGTGATCCTCGAACTTCGAAATCGTGAGATTCAACGATGACACTCGACCATTTCACGATTTCGCTACAATTCGACTTTGTTTCCGATGCAATGATGATTTATCGTTGTGAACGCATCGGAAACGTGATTTTTCATCGAAGGCGGAAATTTTCGTCAAATCAGCGTTCGTGATCCTCGAACATCGAAATCGTGAGATTCAACGACGACACTCGACCATTTCACGATTTCGCTACATTCAACTTTGTTTCCGATGCAATGACGATTCGTCGTCGTGAAAGCCTCGGAAATATGATTTTTCATGAATGTCGGAAATTTTCGTCAAATCAGCGTTTTTGACCCTCGAACATCGACATCGTGAGATTCAACGACGACACTCGACCATTTCACGATTTCGCTACATTCGACTTTGTTTCCGATGCAATGACGATTTGTCGATGTGAACGCATCGGAAATGTGTTTTTTCATAAAAGTCGGAAATTTTCGTCAAATCAGCGTTCGTGATCCTCGAACATCGAAATCGTGAGATTCAACGACGATACTCGACCATTTCACGATTTCGCTACAATTCGACTTTGTTTCCGATGCAATGACGACTTGACGTTATGAAATCCTCGGAAATATGATTTTTCATGTAAGTCGGAAATTTTCGTCAAATCAGCGTTTTTGAACCTCGAACATCGATATCGTGAGAATCAACGACGACACTCGACCATTTCACGATTTCGCTACAATTCGACTTTGTTTCCGATGCAATGACGATTTGTCGTCGTGAACGCATCGGAAACGTGATTTTTCATCAAAGTCGGAAATTTTCGTCAAATCAGCGTTTGTGATCCTCGAACATCGTCATCGTGAGATTCAACGACGACACTCGACCATTGTACGATTTCACTAAAATTCGACAAAGTTTCCGACACAATGACGATTTGGCGTCGTAAAAGCCTCGGAAATGTGTTTTTTCATGAAAATCGGAAATTTTGGTAAAATCAGCGTTTTTGACCCTGGAACATCGTCATCGTGAGATTCAACGACGGCACTCGACCATTTCACGATTTCGCTACATTCGACTTTGTTTCCGATGCAATGACGATTTGGCGTCGTAAAAGCCTCGGAAATGTGTTTTTTCATGAATATCGGAAATTTTCGTAAAATCAGCGTTTTTGACCCTCGAACATCGTCATCGTGAGATTCAACGACGGCACTCGACCATTTCACGATTTCGCTACATTCGACTTTGTTTCCGATGCAATGACAATTTGTCGTCGTGAAAGCCTCGGAAATGTGTTTTTTCATAAAAGTCGGAAATTTTCGTCAAATCAGCGTTTGTGACCCTCGAACTTCGAAATCGTGAGATTCAACGATGACACTCGACCATTTCACGATTTCGCTACAATTCGACTTTGTTTCCGATGCAATGACGACTTGACGTTATGAACGCATCGGAAATGTGTTTTTTCATAAAAGTAGGACATTTTCGTCAAATCAGCGTTTTTGACCCTCAAACATCGAGATTTCGAGAATAAACGACGACACTCGACCATTTCACGATTTCGCTACATTCGACTTTGTTTCCGATGCAATGACGATTTGTCGTTGTGAACGCATCGAAAATGTGTTTTTTCATAAAAGTCGGACATTTTCGTCAAATCAGCGTTTATGAGCCTCGAACATCGAGATTTCGAGAATAAACGACGACACTCGACCATTTCACGATTTCGCTACATTCGACTTTGTTTCCGATGCAATGACGATTTGTCGTTGTGAACGCATCGGAAATGTGTTTTTTCATAAAAATCGGAACTTTTCGTCAAATCAGCGTTTTTGACCCTCGAACATCGAGATTTCGAGAATAAACAACGACACTCGACCATTTCACGATTTCACTAAAATTCGACAAAGTTTCCGACACTATGAGGATTTGTCGTCGTATGAGCCTCGGAAATGTGTTTTTTCATGAAAATCGGAAATTTTCGTCAAATCAGCGTTTTTGACCCTCGAACATCGACATCGTGAGATTTAACGACGACACTCGACCATTTCACGATTTCGCTACATTCGACTTTGTTTCCGATGCAATGACGATTTGTCGTCGTGAAAGCCTCGGAAATGTGTTTTTTCATAAAAGTCGGAAATTTTTGTCAAATCAGCGTTTGTGATCCTCGAACATCGAAATCGAGAGATTCAACGATGACACTCGACCATCTCACTATTTCGCTACAATTCGACTTTGATTCCGATGCAATGACGATGTGTCGTCGTGACAGCCTCGGAAATGTGATTTTTCATGAATGTCGGAAATTTTCGTCAAATCAGCGTTCGTGATCCTCGAACATCGAAATCGTGAGATACAACGACGACACTCGACCACTTCACGATTTCGCTACAATTCGACTTTGTTTCCGATGCAATGACGATTTGTCGTTGTGAACGCATCGGAAACGTGATTATTCATCAAAGTCGGAAATTTTCGTCAAATCAGCGTTTTTGACCCTCGAACATCGAGATTTCGAGAATAAACGACGACAATCGACCATTTTACGATTTCACTAAAATTCGACAAAGTTTCCGACACTATGAGGATTTGTCGTCGTAAAAGCCTCGGAAATGTGTTTTTTCATGAAAATCGGAAATTTTCGTCAAATCAGCGTTTTTGACCCTCGAACATCGACATCGTGAGATTCAACGACGACACTCGACCATTTCACGATTTCGCTACATTCGACTTTGTTTCCGATGCAATGACGATTTGTCGTTGTGAACGCATCGGAAATGTGTTTTTTCATAAAAATCGGAACTTTTCGTCAAATCAGCGTTTTTGACCCTCGAACATCGAGATTTCGAGAATAAACAACGACACTCGACCATTTCACGATTTCACTAAAATTCGACAAAGTTTCCGACACTATGAGGATTTGTCGTCGTAAAAGCCTCGGAAATGTGTTTTTTCATAAAAGTCGGAAATTTTTGTCAAATCAGCGTTTGTGATCCTCGAACATCGAAATCGAGAGATTCAACGATGACCCTCGACCATCTCACTATTTCGCTACAATTCGACTTTGATTCCGATGCAATGACGATTTGTCGTTGTGAACTCATCGGAAATGTGATTTTTCATGAAAGTCGGAAATTTTCGTCAAATCAGCGTTCGTGATCCTCGAACATCGAAATCGTGACATTCAACGACGACACTCGACCATTTCACGATTTCGCTACAATTCGACTTTGTTTCCGATGCAATGACGATTTGACGTTATGAACGCATCGGAAATGTGTTTTTTGACCCTCGAACATCGACATCGTGAGATTCAACGACGACACTCGACCATTTCACGATTTCGCTACAATTCGACTTTGTTTCCGATGCAATGACGATTTTTCGTTGTGAACGCATCGGAAATGTGTTTTTTCATGAAAATCGGACATTTTCGTCAAATCAGCGCTTTTGACCCTCGAACATCGAGATTTCGAGAATAAACGACGACACTCGACCATTTCACGATTTCGCTACATTCGACTTTGTTTCCGATGCAATGACGATGTGTCGTCGTGACAGCCTCGGAAATGTGATTTTTCATGAATGTCGGAAATTTTCGTCAAATCAGCGTTCGTGATCCTCGAACATCGAAATCGTGAGATACAACGACGACACTCGACCACTTCACGATTTCGCTACAATTCGACTTTGTTTCCGATGCAATGACGATTTGTCGTTGTGAACGCAGCGGAAACGTGATTTTTCATCAAAGTCGGAAATTTTCGTCAAATCAGCGTTTTTGACCCTCGAACATCGAGATTTCGAGAATAAACGACGTCAATCGACCATTTTACGATTTCACTAAAATTCGACAAAGTTTCCGACACTATGAGGATTTGTCGTCGTAAAAGCCTCGGAAATGTGTTTTTTCATGAAAATCGGAAATTTTCGTCAAATCAGCGTTTTTGACCCTCGAACATCGACATCGTGAGATTCAACGACGACACTCGACCATTTCACGATTTCGCTACATTCGACTTTCTTTCCGATGCAATGACGATTTGTCGTTGTGAACGCATTGGAAATGTGTTTTTTCATGAAAGTCGGAAATTTTCGTCAAATCAGCGTTTTTGACCCTCGAACATCGTCATCGTGAGATTCAACGACGGCACTCGACCATTTCACGATTTCGCTACATTCGACTTTGTTTCCGATGCAATGACGATTTGTCGTCGTGAAAGCCTCGGAAATGTGTTTTTTCATAAAAATCGGAACTTTTCGTCAAATCAGCGTTTTTGACTCTCGAACATCGAGATTTCGAGAATAAACAACGACACTCGACCATTTCGCGATTTCGCTACATTCGACTTTGTTTCGGATGCAATGACGATTCGTCGTTGTGAACGCATCGGAAATGTGTTTTTTCATAAAAATCGGAACTTTTCGTCAAATCAGCGTTTTTGACTCTCGAACATCGAGATTTCGAGAATAAACAACGACACTCGACCATTTCGCGATTTCGCTACATTCGACTTTGTTTCGGATGCAATGACGATTCGTCGTCGTGAAAGCCTCGGAAATATGATTTTTCATGAATGTCGGAAATTTTCGTCAAATCAGCGTTTTTGACACTCGAACATCGACATCATGAGATTCAACGACGACACTCGACCATTTCACGATTTCGCTACAATTCGACTTTGTTTCCGATGCAATGACGATTTGTCGTTGTGAACGCATCGGAAATGTGTTTTTTCATAAAAATCGGAACTTTTCGTCAAATCAGCGTTTTTGACTCTCGAACATCGAGATTTCGAGAATAAACAACGACACTCGACCATTTCGCGATTTCGCTACATTCGACTTTGTTTCGGATGCAATGACGATTCGTCGTTGTGAACGCATCGGAAATGTGTTTTTTCATGAATGTCGGAACTTTTCGTCAAATCAGCGTTTTTGACTCTCGAACATCGAGATTTCGAGAATAAACAACGACACTCGACCATTTCGCGATTTCGCTACATTCGACTTTGTTTCGGATGCAATGACGATTCGTCGTCGTGAAAGCCTCGGAAATATGATTTTTCATGAATGTCGGAAATTTTCGTCAAATCAGCGTTTTTGACACTCGAACATCGACATCATGAGATTCAACGACGACACTCGACCATTTCACGATTTCGCTACAATTCGACTTTGTTTCCGATGCAATGACGATTTGTCGTTGTGAACGCATCGGAAATGTGTTTTTTCATAAAAATCGGAACTTTTCGTCAAATCAGCGTTTTTGACTCTCGAACATCGAGATTTCGAGAATAAACAACGACACTCGACCATTTCGCGATTTCGCTACATTCGACTTTGTTTCGGATGCAATGACGATTCGTCGTCGTGAAAGCCTCGGAAATATGGTTTTTCATGAATGTCGAAAATTTTCGTCAAATCAGCGTTTTTGACCCTCGAACATCGACATCGTGAGATTCAACGACGACACTCGACCATTTCACGATTTCGCTACAATTCGACTTTGTTTCCGATGCAATGACGATTTGTCGTTGTGAACGCATCGGAAACGTGATTTTTCATCAAAGTCGGAAATTTTCGTCAAATCAGCGTTTTTGACCCTCGAACATCGTCATCGTGAGATTCAACGACGACACTCGACCATTGTACGATTTCACTAAAATTCGACAAAGTTTCCGACACAATGACGATTTGGCGTCGTAAAAGCCTCGGAAATGTGTTTTTTCATGAAAATCGGAAATTTTGGTAAAATCAGCGTTTTTGACCCTCGAACATCGTCATCGTGAGATTCAACGACGGCACTCGACCATTTCACGATTTCGCTACATTCGACGTTGTTTCCGATGCAATGACGATTTGTCGTCGTGAAAGCCTCGGAAATGTGTTTTTTCATAAAAGTCGGAAATTTTCGTCAAATCAGCGTTTGTGACCCTCGAACATCGAAATCGTGAGATTCAACGATGACACTCGACCATTTCACGATTTCGCTACAATTCGACTTTGTTTCCGATGCAATGACGACTTGACGTTATGAACGCATCGGAAATGTGTTTTTTCATAAAAGTAGGCCATTTTCGTCAAATCAGCGTTTTTGACCCTCAAACATCGAGATTTCGAGAATAAACGACGACACTCGACCATTTCACGATTTCGCTACATTCGACTTTGTTTCCGATGCAATGACGATTTGTCGTTGTGAACGCATCGAAAATGTGTTTTTTCATAAAAGTCGGACATTTTCGTCAAATCAGCGTTTATGACCCTCGAACATCGAGATCTCGAGAATAAACGACGACACTCGACCATTTCACGATTTCGCTACATTCGACTTTGTTTCCGATGCAATGACGATTCGTCGTCGTGAAAGCCTCGGAAATATGATTTTTCATGAATGTCGGAAATTTTCGTCAAATCAGCGTTTTTGACCCTCGAACATCGACATCATGAGATTCAACGACGACACTCGACCATTTTACGATTTCGCTACAATTCGACTTTGTTTCCGATGCAATGACGATTTGTCGTTGTGAACGCATCGGAAATGTGTTTTTTCATAAAAATCGGAACTTTTCGTCAAATCAGCGTTTTTGACTCTCGAACATCGAGATTTCGAGAATAAACAACGACACTCGACCATTTCGCGATTTCGCTACATTCGACTTTGTTTCGGATGCAATGACGATTCGTCGTCGTGAAAGCCTCGGAAATATGATTTTTCATGAATGTCGAAAATTTTCGTCAAATCAGCGTTTTTGACCCTCGAACATCGACATCGTGAGATTCAACGACGACACTCGACCATTTCACGATTTCGCTACAATTCGACTTTGTTTCCGATGCAATGACGATTTGTCGTTGTGAACGTATCGGAAACGTGATTTTTCATCAAAGTCGGAAATTTTCGTCAAATCAGCGTTTTTGACCCTCGAACATCGTCATCGTGAGATTCAACGACGACACTCGACCATTTCACGATTTCGCTACAATTCGACTTTGTTTCCGATGCAATGACGATTTGTCGTCGTGAATGCCTCGGAAATGTGTTTTTTCATAAAAGTCGGAAATTTTCGTCAAATCACCGTTTTTGACCCTCGAACATCGTCATCGTGAGATTCAACGACGACACTCGACCATTGTACGATTTCACTAAAATTCGACAAAGTTTCCGACACAATGACGATTTGGCTTCGTAAAAGCCTCGGAAATGTGTTTTTTCATGAAAATCGGAAATTTTGGTAAAATCAGCGTTTTTGACCCTCGAACATCGTCGTCGTGAGATTCAACGACGGCACTCGACCAATTCACGATTTCGCTACATTCGACTTTGTTTCCGATGCAATGACGATTTGTCGTCGTGAAAGCCTCGGAAATGTGTTTTTTCATAAAAGTCGGAAATTTTCGTCAAATCAGCGTTTGTGACCCTCGAACATCGAAATCGTGAGATTCAACGATGACACTCGACCATTTCACGATTTCGCTACAATTCGACTTTGTTTCCGATGCAATGACGACTTGACGTTATGAACGCATCGGAAATGTCTTTTTTCATAAAAGTAGGACATTTTCATCAAATCAGCGTTTTTGACCCTCAAACATCGAGATTTCGAGAATAAACGACGACACTCGACAATTTCACGATTTCGCTACATTCGACTTTGTTTCCGATGCAATGACGATTTGTCGTCGTGAAATCCTCGGAAATATGATTTTTCATGTAAGTCGGAAATTTTCGTCAAATCAGCGTTTTTGAACCTCGAACATCGATATCGTGAGAATCAACGACGACACTCGACCATTTCACGATTTCGCTACAATTCGACTTTGTTTCCGATGCAATGACGATTTGTCGTTGTGAACGCATCGGAAACGTGATTTTTCATCAAAGTCGGAAATTTTCGTCAAATCAGCGTTTTTGACCCTCGAACATCGTCATCGTGAGATTCAACGACGACACTCGACCATTTCACGATTTCGCTACATTCGACTTTGTTTCCGATGCAATGACGATTTGTCGTCGTGAAAGCCTCGGAAATGTGTTTTTTCATAAAAGTCGGAAATTTTCGTCAAATCAGAGTTTGTGATCCTCGAACATCGAAATCGTGAGATTCACGATGACACTCGACCATTTCACTATTTCGCTACAATTCGACTTTGTTTCCGATGCAATGACGATTTGTCGTCGTGAAAGCATCGGAAATGTGTTTTTTCATAAAAATCGGATCTTTTCGTCAAATCAGCGTTTTTGACCCTCGAACATCGAGATTTCGAGAATAAACAACGACACTCGACCATTTCACGATTTCGCTACATTCGACTTTGTTTCGGATGCAATGACGATTCGTCGTCGTGAAAGCCTCGGAAATATGATTTTTCATGAATGTCGGAAATTTTCGTCAAATCAGCGTTTTTGACCCTCGAACATCGACATCGTGAGATTCAACGACGACACTCGACCATTTCACGATTTCGCTACAATTCGACTTTGTTTCCGATGCAATGACGATTTGTCGTTGTGAACGCATCGGAAACGTGATTTTTCATCAAAGTCGGAAATTTTCGTCAAATCAGCGTTTTTGACGCTCGAACATCGTCATCGTGAAATTCAACGACGACACTCGACCATTTCACGATTTCACTAAAATTCGACAAAGTTTCCGACACAATGACGATTCGTCGTCGTGAAAGCCTCGGAAATATGATTTTTCATGAATGTCGGAAATTTTCGTCAAATCAGCGTTTTTGACCCTCGAACATCGACATCATGAGATTCAACGACGACACTCGACCATTTTACGATTTCGCTACAATTCGACTTTGTTTCCGATGCAATGACGATTTGTCGTTGTGAACGCATCGGAAATGTGTTTTTTCATAAAAATCGGAACTTTTCGTCAAATCAGCGTTTTTGAGTCTCGAACATCGAGATTTCGAGAATAAACAACGACACTCGACCATTTCGCGATTTCGCTACATTCGACTTTGTTTCGGATGCAATGACGATTCGTCGTCGTGAAAGCCTCGGAAATATGATTTTTCATGAATGTCGGAAATTTTCGTCAAATCAGCGTTTTCGACCCTCGAACATCGACATCATGAGATTCAACGACGACACTCGACCATTTTACGATTTCGCTACAATTCGACTTTGTTTCCGATGCAATGACGATTTGTCGTTGTGAACGCATCGGAAATGTGTTTTTTCATAAAAATCGGAACTTTTCGTCAAATCAGCGTTTTTGACTCTCGAACATCGAGATTTCGAGAATAAACAACGACACTCGACCATTTCGCGATTTCGCTACATTCGACTTTGTTTCGGATGCAATGACGATTCGTCGTCGTGAAAGCCTCGGAAATATGATTTTTCATGAATGTCGAAAATTTTCGTCAAATCAGCGTTTTTGACCCTCGAACATCGACATCGTGAGATTCAACGACGACACTCGACCATTTCACGATTTCGCTACAATTCGACTTTGTTTCCGATGCAATGACGATTTGTCGTTGTGAACGCATCGGAAACGTGATTTTTCATCAAAGTCGGAAATTTTCGTCAAATCAGCGTTTTTGACCCTCGAACATCGTCATCGTGAGATTCAACGACGACACTCGACCATTTCACGATTTCCCTACAATTCGACTTTGTTTCCGATGCAATGACGATTTGTCGTCGTGAAAGCCTCGGAAATGTGTTTTTTCATAAAAGTCGGAAATTTTCGTCAAATCAGCGTTTTTGACCCTCGAACATCGACATCGTGAGATTCAACCATGACACTCGACCATTTCACGATTTCGCTACAATTCGACTTTGTTTCCGATGCAATGACGATTTGTCGTCGTGAATGCCTCGGAAATGTGTTTTTTCATAAAAGTCGGAAATTTTCGTCAAATCAGCGTTTTTGACCCTCGAACATCGTCATCGTGAGATTCAACGACGACACTCGACCATTGTACGATTTCACTAAAATTCGACAAAGTTTCCGACACAATGACGATTTGGCTTCGTAAAAGCCTCGGAAATGTGTTTTTTCATGAAAATCGGAAATTTTGGTAAAATCAGCGTTTTTGACCCTCGAACATCGTCGTCGTGAGATTCAACGACGGCACTCGACCAATTCACGATTTCGCTACATTCGACTTTGTTTCCGATGCAATGACGATTTGTCGTCGTGAAAGCCTCGGAAATGTGTTTTTTCATAAAAGTCGGAAATTTTCGTCAAATCAGCGTTTGTGACCCTCGAACATCGAAATCGTGAGATTCAACGATGACACTCGACCATTTCACGATTTCGCTACAATTCGACTTTGTTTCCGATGCAATGACGACTTGACGTTATGAACGCATCGGAAATGTCTTTTTTCATAAAAGTAGGACATTTTCATCAAATCAGCGTTTTTGACCCTCAAACATCGAGATTTCGAGAATAAACGACGACACTCGACAATTTCACGATTTCGCTACATTCGACTTTGTTTCCGATGCAATGACGATTTGTCGTCGTGAAATCCTCGGAAATATGATTTTTCATGTAAGTCGGAAATTTTCGTCAAATCAGCGTTTTTGAACCTCGAACATCGATATCGTGAGAATCAACGACGACACTCGACCATTTCACGATTTCGCTACAATTCGACTTTGTTTCCGATGCAATGACGATTTGTCGTTGTGAACGCATCGGAAACGTGATTTTTCATCAAAGTCGGAAATTTTCGTCAAATCAGCGTTTTTGACCCTCGAACATCGTCATCGTGAGATTCAACGACGACACTCGACCATTTCACGATTTCGCTACATTCGACTTTGTTTCCGATGCAATGACGATTTGTCGTCGTGAAAGCCTCGGAAATGTGTTTTTTCATAAAAGTCGGAAATTTTCGTCAAATCAGCGTTTGTGATCCTCGAACATCGAAATCGTGAGATTCACGATGACACTCGACCATTTCACTATTTCGCTACAATTCGACTTTGTTTCCGATGCAATGACGATTTGTCGTCGTGAAAGCATCGGAAATGTGTTTTTTCATAAAAATCGGAACTTTTCGTCAAATCAGCGTTTTTGACCCTCGAACATCGAGATTTCGAGAATAAACAACGACACTCGACCATTTCACGATTTCGCTACATTCGACTTTGTTTCGGATGCAATGACGATTCGTCGTCGTGAAAGCCTCGGAAATATGATTTTTCATGAATGTCGGAAATTTTCGTCAAATCAGCGTTTTTGACCCTCGAACATCGACATCGTGAGATTCAACGACGACACTCGACCATTTCACGATTTCGCTACAATTCGACTTTGTTTCCGATGCAATGACGATTTCTCGTTGTGAACGCATCGGAAACGTGATTTTTCATCAAAGTCGGAAATTTTCGTCAAATCAGCGTTTTTGACGCTCGAACATCGTCATCGTGAAATTCAACGACGACACTCGACCATTTCACGATTTCACTAAAATTCGACAAAGTTTCCGACACAATGACGATTCGTCGTCGTGAAAGCCTCGGAAATATGATTTTTCATGAATGTCGAAAATTTTCGTCAAATCAGCGTTTTTGACCCTCGAACATCGACATCGTGAGATTCAACGACGACACTCGACCATTTCACGATTTCCCTACAATTCGACTTTGTTTCCGATGCAATGACGATTTGTCGTCGTGAAAGCCTCGGAAATGTGTTTTTTCATAAAAGTCGGAAATTTTCGTCAAATCAGCGTTTTTGACCCTCGAACATCGACATCGTGAGATTCAACGACGACACTCGACCATTTCACGATTTCGCTACAATTCGACTTTGTTTCCGATGCAATGACGATTTGTCGTTGTGAACGCATCGGAAATGTGTTTTTTCATAAAAATCGGAACTTTTCGTCAAATCAGCGTTTTTGACTCTCGAACATCGAGATTTCGAGAATAAACAACGACACTCGACCATTTCGCGATTTCGCTACATTCGACTTTGTTTCGGATGCAATGACGATTCGTCGTCGTGAAAGCCTCGGAAATATGATTTTTCATGAATGTCGGAAATTTTCGTCAAATCAGCGTTTTTGACACTCGAACATCGACATCATGAGATTCAACGACGACACTCGACCATTTCACGATTTCGCTACAATTCGACTTTGTTTCCGATGCAATGACGATTTGTCGTTGTGAACGCATCGGAAATGTGTTTTTTCATAAAAATCGGAACTTTTCGTCAAATCAGCGTTTTTGACTCTCGAACATCGAGATTTCGAGAATAAACAACGACACTCGACCATTTCGCGATTTCGCTACATTCGACTTTGTTTCGGATGCAATGACGATTCGTCGTCGTGAAAGCCTCGGAAATATGGTTTTTCATGAATGTCGAAAATTTTCGTCAAATCAGCGTTTTTGACCCTCGAACATCGACATCGTGAGATTCAACGACGACACTCGACCATTTCACGATTTCGCTACAATTCGACTTTGTTTCCGATGCAATGACGATTTGTCGTTGTGAACGCATCGGAAACGTGATTTTTCATCAAAGTCGGAAATTTTCGTCAAATCAGCGTTTTTGAGTCTCGAACATCGAGATTTCGAGAATAAACAACGACACTCGACCATTTCGCGATTTCGCTACATTCGACTTTGTTTCGGATGCAATGACGATTCGTCGTCGTGAAAGCCTCGGAAATATGATTTTTCATGAATGTCGGAAATTTTCGTCAAATCAGCGTTTTTGACCCTCGAACATCGACATCATGAGATTCAACGACGACACTCGACCATTTTACGATTTCGCTACAATTCGACTTTGTTTCCGATGCAATGACGATTTGTCGTTGTGAACGCATCGGAAATGTGTTTTTTCATAAAAATCGGAACTTTTCGTCAAATCAGCGTTTTTGACTCTCGAACATCGAGATTTCGAGAATAAACAACGACACTCGACCATTTCGCGATTTCGCTACATTCGACTTTGTTTCGGATGCAATGACGATTCGTCGTCGTGAAAGCCTCGGAAATATGATTTTTCATGAATGTCGAAAATTTTCGTCAAATCAGCGTTTTTGACCCTCGAACATCGACATCGTGAGATTCAACGACGACACTCGACCATTTCACGATTTCGCTACAATTCGACTTTGTTTCCGATGCAATGACGATTTGTCGTTGTGAACGTATCGGAAACGTGATTTTTCATCAAAGTCGGAAATTTTCGTCAAATCAGCGTTTTTGACCCTCGAACATCGTCATCGTGAGATTCAACGACGACACTCGACCATTTCACGATTTCCCTACAATTCGACTTTGTTTCCGATGCAATGACGATTTGTCGTCGTGAAAGCCTCGGAAATGTGTTTTTTCATAAAAGTCGGAAATTTTCGTCAAATCAGCGTTTTTGACCCTCGAACATCGACATCGTGAGATTCAACGATGACACTCGACCATTTCACGATTTCGCTACAATTCGACTTTGTTTCCGATGCAATGACGATTTGTCGTCGTGAATGCCTCGGAAATGTGTTTTTTCATAAAAGTCGGAAATTTTCGTCAAATCACCGTTTTTGACCCTCGAACATCGTCATCGTGAGATTCAACGACGACACTCGACCATTGTACGATTTCACTAAAATTCGACAAAGTTTCCGACACAATGACGATTTGGCTTCGTAAAAGCCTCGGAAATGTGTTTTTTCATGAAAATCGGAAATTTTGGTAAAATCAGCGTTTTTGACCCTCGAACATCGTCGTCGTGAGATTCAACGACGGCACTCGACCAATTCACGATTTCGCTACATTCGACTTTGTTTCCGATGCAATGACGATTTGTCGTCGTGAAAGCCTCGGAAATGTGTTTTTTCATAAAAGTCGGAAATTTTCGTCAAATCAGCGTTTGTGACCCTCGAACATCGAAATCGTGAGATTCAACGATGACACTCGACCATTTCACGATTTCGCTACAATTCGACTTTGTTTCCGATGCAATGACGACTTGACGTTATGAACGCATCGGAAATGTCTTTTTTCATAAAAGTAGGACATTTTCATCAAATCAGCGTTTTTGACCCTCAAACATCGAGATTTCGAGAATAAACGACGACACTCGACAATTTCACGATTTCGCTACATTCGACTTTGTTTCCGATGCAATGACGATTTGTCGTCGTGAAATCCTCGGAAATATGATTTTTCATGTAAGTCGGAAATTTTCGTCAAATCAGCGTTTTTGAACCTCGAACATCGATATCGTGAGAATCAACGACGACACTCGACCATTTCACGATTTCGCTACAATTCGACTTTGTTTCCGATGCAATGACGATTTGTCGTTGTGAACGCATCGGAAACGTGATTTTTCATCAAAGTCGGAAATTTTCGTCAAATCAGCGTTTTTGACCCTCGAACATCGTCATCGTGAGATTCAACGACGACACTCGACCATTTCACGATTTCGCTACATTCGACTTTGTTTCCGATGCAATGACGATTTGTCGTCGTGAAAGCCTCGGAAATGTGTTTTTTCATAAAAGTCGGAAATTTTCGTCAAATCAGCGTTTGTGATCCTCGAACATCGAAATCGCGAGATTCACGATGACACTCGACCATTTCACTATTTCGCTACAATTCGACTTTGTTTCCGATGCAATGACGATTTGTCGTCGTGAAAGCATCGGAAATGTGTTTTTTCATAAAAATCGGAACTTTTCGTCAAATCAGCGTTTTTGACCCTCGAACATCGAGATTTCGAGAATAAACAACGACACTCGACCATTTCACGATTTCGCTACATTCGACTTTGTTTCGGATGCAATGACGATTCGTCGTCGTGAAAGCCTCGGAAATATGATTTTTCATGAATGTCGGAAATTTTCGTCAAATCAGCGTTTTTGACCCTCGAACATCGACATCGTGAGATTCAACGACGACACTCGACCATTTCACGATTTCGCTACAATTCGACTTTGTTTCCGATGCAATGACGATTTCTCGTTGTGAACGCATCGGAAACGTGATTTTTCATCAAAGTCGGAAATTTTCGTCAAATCAGCGTTTTTGACGCTCGAACATCGTCATCGTGAAATTCAACGACGACACTCGACCATTTCACGATTTCACTAAAATTCGACAAAGTTTCCGACACAATGACGATTTGGCGTCGTAAAAGCCTCGGAAATGTGTTTTTTCATGAATATCGGAAATTTTCGTAAAATCAGCGTTTTTGACCCTCGAACATCGACATCGTGAGATTCAACGACGACACTCGACCATTTCACGATTTCGCTACATTCGACTTTGTTTCCGATGCAATGACAATTTGTCGTCGTGAAAGCCTCGGAAATGTGTTTTTTCATAAAAGTCGAAAATTTTCGTCAAATCAGCGTTTGTGACCCTCGAACTTCGAAATCGTGAGATTCAACGACGACACTCGACCATTTCACGATTTCGCTACATTCGACTTTGTTTCCGATGCAATGACGATTTGTCGTCGTGAAAGCCTCGGAAATGTGTTTTTTCATAAAAGTCGGAAATTTTCGTCAAATGAGCGTTTGTGATCCTCGAACATCGAAATCGCGAGATTCACGATGACACTCGACCATTTCACTATTTCGCTACAATTCGACTTTGTTTCCGATGCAATGACGATTTGTCGTCGTGAAAGCATCGGAAATGTGTTTTTTCATAAAAATCGGAACTTTTCGTCAAATCAGCGTTTTTGACCCTCGAACATCGAGATTTCGAGAATAAACAACGACACTCGACCATTTCACGATTTCGCTACATTCGACTTTGTTTCGGATGCAATGACGATTCGTCGTCGTGAAAGCCTCGGAAATATGATTTTTCATGAATGTCGGAAATTTTCGTCAAATCAGCGTTTTTGACCCTCGAACATCGACATCGTGAGATTCAACGACGACACTCGACCATTTCACGATTTCGCTACAATTCGACTTTGTTTCCGATGCAATGACGATTTGTCGTTGTGAACGCATCGGAAACGTGATTTTTCATCAAAGTCGGAAATTTTCGTCAAATCAGCGTTTTTGACGCTCGAACATCGTCATCGTGAAATTCAACGACGACACTCGACCATTTCACGATTTCACTAAAATTCGACAAAGTTTCCGACACAATGACGATTTGGCGTCGTAAAAGCCTCGGAAATGTGTTTTTTCATGAATATCGGAAATTTTCGTAAAATCAGCGTTTTTGACCCTCGAACATCGACATCGTGAGATTCAACGACGACACTCGACCATTTCACGATTTCGCTACATTCGACTTTGTTTCCGATGCAATGACAATTTGTCGTCGTGAAAGCCTCGGAAATGTGTTTTTTCATAAAAGTCGAAAATTTTCGTCAAATCAGCGTTTGTGACCCTCGAACTTCGAAATCGTGAGATTCAACGATGACACTCGACCATTTCACGATTTCGCTACAATTCGACTTTGTTTCCGATGCAATGACGACTTGACGTTATGAACGCATCGGAAATGTGTTTTTTCATAAAAGTAGGACATTTTCGTCAAATCAGCGTTTTTGACCCTCAAACATCGAGATTTCGAGAATAAACGACGACTCTCGACCATTTCACGATTTCGCTACATTCGACTTTGTTTCCGATGCAATGACGATTTGTCGTTGTGAACGCATCGAAAATGTGTTTTTTCATAAAAGTCGGACATTTTCGTCAAATCAGCGTTTATGACCCTCGAACATCGAGATCTCGAGAATAAACGACGACACTCGACCATTTCACGATTTCGCTACATTCGACTTTGTTTCCGATGCAATGACGATTTGTCGTCGTGAAAGCCTCGGAAATGTGTTTTTTCATAAAAGTCGGAAATTTTCGTCAAATCAGCGTTTTTGACCCTCGAATATCGACATCGTGAGATTCAACAACGACACTCGACCATTTCACGATTTCGCTACAATTCGACTTTGTTTCCGATGCAATGACGATTTGTCGACGTGAAAGCCTCGGAAATATGATTTTTCATGAATGTCGGAAATTTTCGTCAAATCAGCGTTTTTGACCCTCGAACATCGACATCATGAGATTCAACGACGACACTCGACCATTTTACGATTTCGCTACAATTCGACTTTGTTTCCGATGCAATGACGATTTGTCGTTGTGAACGCATCGGAAATGTGTTTTTTCATAAAAATCGGAACTTTTCGTCAAATCAGCGTTTTTGAGTCTCGAACATCGAGATTTCGAGAATAAACAACGACACTCGACCATTTCGCGATTTCGCTACATTCGACTTTGTTTCGGATGCAATGACGATTCGTCGTCGTGAAAGCCTCGGAAATATGATTTTTCATGAATGTCGGAAATTTTCGTCAAATCAGCGTTTTTGACCCTCGAACATCGACATCATGAGATTCAACGACGACACTCGACCATTTTACGATTTCGCTACAATTCGACTTTGTTTCCGATGCAATGACGATTTGTCGTTGTGAACGCATCGGAAATGTGTTTTTTCATAAAAATCGGAACTTTTCGTCAAATCAGCGTTTTTGACTCTCGAACATCGAGATTTCGAGAATAAACAACGACACTCGACCATTTCGCGATTTCGCTACATTCGACTTTGTTTCGGATGCAATGACGATTCGTCGTCGTGAAAGCCTCGGAAATATGATTTTTCATGAATGTCGAAAATTTTCGTCAAATCAGCGTTTTTGACCCTTGAACATCGACATCGTGAGATTCAACGACGACACTCGACCATTTCACGATTTCGCTACAATTCGACTTTGTTTCCGATGCAATGACGATTTGTCGTTGTGAACGCATCGGAAACGTGATTTTTCATCAAAGTCGGAAATTTTCGTCAAATCAGCGTTTTTGACCCTCGAACATCGTCATCGTGAGATTCAACGACGACACTCGACCATTTCACGATTTCCCTACAATTCGACTTTGTTTCCGATGCAATGACGATTTGTCGTCGTGAAAGCCTCGGAAATGTGTTTTTTCATAAAAGTCGGAAATTTTCGTCAAATCAGCGTTTTTGACCCTCGAACATCGACATCGTGAGATTCAACGATGACACTCGACCATTTCACGATTTCGCTACAATTCGACTTTGTTTCCGATGCAATGACGATTTGTCGTCGTGAATGCCTCGGAAATGTGTTTTTTCATAAAAGTCGGAAATTTTCGTCAAATCAGCGTTTTTGACCCTCGAACATCGTCATCGTGAGATTCAACGACGACACTCGACCATTGTACGATTTCACTAAAATTCGACAAAGTTTCCGACACAATGACGATTTGGCTTCGTAAAAGCCTCGGAAATGTGTTTTTTCATGAAAATCGGAAATTTTGGTAAAATCAGCGTTTTTGACCCTCGAACATCGTCGTCGTGAGATTCAACGACGGCACTCGACCAATTCACGATTTCGCTACATTCGACTTTGTTTCCGATGCAATGACGATTTGTCGTCGTGAAAGCCTCGGAAATGTGTTTTTTCATAAAAGTCGGAAATTTTCGTCAAATCAGCGTTTGTGACCCTCGAACATCGAAATCGTGAGATTCAACGATGACACTCGACCATTTCACGATTTCGCTACAATTCGACTTTGTTTCCGATGCAATGACGACTTGACGTTATGAACGCATCGGAAATGTCTTTTTTCATAAAAGTAGGACATTTTCATCAAATCAGCGTTTTTGACCCTCAAACATCGAGATTTCGAGAATAAACGACGACACTCGACAATTTCACGATTTCGCTACATTCGACTTTGTTTCCGATGCAATGACGATTTGTCGTCGTGAAATCCTCGGAAATATGATTTTTCATGTAAGTCGGAAATTTTCGTCAAATCAGCGTTTTTGAACCTCGAACATCGATATCGTGAGAATCAACGACGACACTCGACCATTTCACGATTTCGCTACAATTCGACTTTGTTTCCGATGCAATGACGATTTGTCGTTGTGAACGCATCGGAAACGTGATTTTTCATCAAAGTCGGAAATTTTCGTCAAATCAGCGCTTTTGACCCTCGAACATCGTCATCGTGAGATTCAACGACGACACTCGACCATTTCACGATTTCGCTACATTCGACTTTGTTTCCGATGCAATGACGATTTGTCGTCGTGAAAGCCTCGGAAATGTGTTTTTTCATAAAAGTCGGAAATTTTCGTCAAATCAGCGTTTGTGATCCTCGAACATCGAAATCGTGAGATTCAACGATGACACTCGACCATTTCACTATTTCGCTACAATTCGACTTTGTTTCCGATGCAATGACGATTTGTCGTCGTGAAAGCATCGGAAATGTGTTTTTTCATAAAAATCGGAACTTTTCGTCAAATCAGCGTTTTTGACCCTCGAACATCGAGATTTCGAGAATAAACAACGACACTCGACCATTTCACGATTTCGCTACATTCGACTTTGTTTCGGATGCAATGACGATTCGTCGTCGTGAAAGCCTCGGAAATATGATTTTTCATGAATGTCGGAAATTTTCGTCAAATCAGCGTTTTTGACCCTCGAACATCGACATCGTGAGATTCAACGACGACACTCGACCATTTCACGATTTCGCTACAATTCGACTTTGTTTCCGATGCAATGACGATTTGTCGTTGTGAACGCATCGGAAACGTGATTTTTCATCAAAGTCGGAAATTTTCGTCAAATCAGCGTTTTTGACGCTCGAACATCGTCATCGTGAAATTCAACGACGACACTCGACCATTTCACGATTTCACTAAAATTCGACAAAGTTTCCGACACAATGACGATTTGGCGTCGTAAAAGCCTCGGAAATGTGTTTTTTCATGAATATCGGAAATTTTCGTAAAATCAGCGTTTTTGACCCTCGAACATCGACATCGTGAGATTCAACGACGACACTCGACCATTTCACGATTTCGCTACATTCGACTTTGTTTCCGATGCAATGACAATTTGTCGTCGTGAAAGCCTCGGAAATGTGTTTTTTCATAAAAGTCGGAAATTTTCGTCAAATCAGCGTTTGTGACCCTCGAACTTCGAAATCGTGAGATTCAACGATGACACTCGACCATTTCACGATTTCGCTACAATTCGACTTTGTTTCCGATGCAATGACGACTTGACGTTATGAACGCATCGGAAATGTGTTTTTTCATAAAAGTAGGACATTTTCGTCAAATCAGCGTTTTTGACCCTCAAACATCGAGATTTCGAGAATAAACGACGACACTCGACCATTTCACGATTTCGCTACATTCGACTTTGTTTCCGATGCAATGACGATTTGTCGTTGTGAACGCATCGGAAATGTGTTTTTTCATAAAAATCGGAACTTTTCGTCAAATCAGCGTTTTTGACCCTCGAACATCGAGATTTCGAGAATAAACAACGACACTCGACCATTTCACGATTTCACTAAAATTCGACAAAGTTTCCGACACTATGAGGATTTGTCGTCGTAAAAGCCTCGGAAATGTGTTTTTTCATAAAAGTCGGAAATTTTTGTCAAATCAGCGTTTGTGATCCTCGAACATCGAAATCGAGAGATTCAACGATGACACTCGACCATCTCACTATTTCGCTACAATTCGACTTTGATTCCGATGCAATGACGATTTGTCGTTGTGAACTCATCGGAAATGTGATTTTTCATGAAAGTCGGAAATTTTCGTCAAATCAGCGTTCGTGATCCTCGAACATCGAAATCGTGACATTCAACGACGACACTCGACCATTTCACGATTTCGCTACAATTCGACTTTGTTTCCGATGCAATGACGATTTGACGTTATGAACGCATCGGAAATGTGTTTTTTGACCCTCGAACATCGACATCGTGAGATTCAACGACGACACTCGACCATTTCACGATTTCGCTACAATTCGACTTTGTTTCCGATGCAATGACGATTTGTCGTAGTGAAAGCCTCGGAAATGTGATTTTTCATCAAAGTCGGACATCTTCGTCAAATCTGCGTTTTTGACCCTCGAACATCGAAATCGTGAGATTCAACGATGCCACTCGACCATTTCACGATTTCGCTACAATACGACTTTGTTTCCGATGCAATGACGATTTTTCGTTGTGAACGCATCGGAAATGTGTTTTTTCATGAAAATCGGACATTTTCGTCAAATCAGCGCTTTTGACCCTCGAACATCGACATCGTGAGATTCAACGACGACACTCGACCATTTCACGATTTCGCTACAATTCGACTTTGTTTCCGATGCAATGACGATTTTTCGTTGTGAACGCATCGGAAATGTGTTTTTTCATGAAAATCGGACATTTTCGTCAAATCAGCGCTTTTGACCCTCGAACATCGAGATTTCGAGAATAAACGACGACACTCGACCATTTCACGATTTCGCTACATTCGACTTTGTTTCCGATGCAATGACGATGTGTCGTCGTGACAGCCTCGGAAATGTGATTTTTCATGAATGTCGGAAATTTTCGTCAAATCAGCGTTCGTGATCCTCGAACATCGAAATCGTGAGATACAACGACGACACTCGACCACTTCACGATTTCGCTACAATTCGACTTTGTTTCCGATGCAATGACGATTTGTCGTTGTGAACGCAGCGGAAACGTGATTTTTCATCAAAGTCGGAAATTTTCGTCAAATCAGCGTTTTTGACCCCCAACATCGAGATTTCGAGAATAAACGACGTCAATCGACCATTTTACGATTTCACTAAAATTCGACAAAGTTTCCGACACTATGAGGATTTGTCGTCGTAAAAGCCTCGGAAATGTGTTTTTTCATGAAAATCGGAAATTTTCGTCAAATCAGCGTTTTTGACCCTCGAACATCGACATCGTGAGATTCAACGACGACACTCGACCATTTCACGATTTCGCTACATTCGACTTTCTTTCCGATGCAATGACGATTTGTCGTTGTGAACGCATTGGAAATGTGTTTTTTCATGAAAGTCGGAAATTTTCGTCAAATCAGCGTTTTTGACCCTCGAACATCGTCATCGTGAGATTCAACGACGGCACTCGACCATTTCACGATTTCGCTACATTCGACTTTGTTTCCGATGCAATGACGATTTGTCGTCGTGAAAGCCTCGGAAATGTGTTTTTTCATAAAAATCGGAACTTTTCGTCAAATCAGCGTTTTTGACTCTCGAACATCGAGATTTCGAGAATAAACAACGACACTCGACCATTTCGCGATTTCGCTACATTCGACTTTGTTTCGGATGCAATGACGATTCGTCGTCGTGAAAGCCTCGGAAATATGATTTTTCATGAATGTCGGAAATTTTCGTCAAATCAGCGTTTTTGACCCTCGAACATCGACATCGTGAGATTCAACGACGACACTCGACCATTTCACGATTTCGCTACATTCGACTTTGTTTCCGATGCAATGACGATTTGTCGATGTGAACGCATCGGAAATGTGTTTTTTCATAAAAGTCGGAAATTTTCGTCAAATCAGCGTTCGTGATCCTCGAACATCGAAATCGGGAGATTCAACGACGACACTCGACCATTTCACGATTTCGCTACAATTCGACTTTGTTTCCGATGCAATGACGACTTGACGTTATGAACGCATCGGAAATGTGTTTTTTCATAAAAGTAGGACATTTTCGTCAAATCAGCGTTTTTGACCCTCAAACATCGAGATTTCGAGAATAAACGACGACACTCGACCATTTCACGATTTCGCTACATTCGACTTTGTTTCCGATGCAATGACGATTTGTCGTTGTGAACGCATCGAAAATGTGTTTTTTCATAAAAGTCGGACATTTTCGTCAAATCAGCGTTTTTGACCCTCGAACATCGAGATTTCGAGAATAAACAACGACACTCGACCATTTCACGATTTCACTAAAATTCGACAAAGTTTCCGACACAATGACGATTTGGCGTCGTAAAAGCCTCGGAAATGTGTTTTTTCATGAATATCGGAAATTTTCGTAAAATCAGCGTTTTTGACCCTCGAACATCGTCATCGTGAGATTCAACGACGGCACTCGACCATTTCACGATTTCGCTACATTCGACTTTGTTTCCGATGCAATGACAATTTGTCGTCGTGAAAGCCTCGGAAATGTGTTTTTTCATAAAAGTCGGAAATTTTCGTCAAATCAGCGTTTGTGACCCTCGAACTTCGAAATCGTGAGATTCAACGATGACACTCGACCATTTCACGATTTCGCTACAATTCGCCTTTGTTTCCGATGCAATGACGACTTGACGTTATGAACGCATCGGAAATGTGTTTTTTCATAAAAGTAGGACATTTTCGTCAAATCAGCGTTTTTGACCCTCAAACATCGAGATTTCGAGAATAAACGACGACACTCGACCATTTCACGATTTCGCTACATTCGACTTTGTTTCCGATGCAATGACGATTTGTCGTTGTGAACGCATCGAAAATGTGTTTTTTCATAAAAGTCGGACATTTTCGTCAAATCAGCGTTTATGACCCTCGAACATCGAGATTTCGAGAATAAACGACGACACTCGACCATTTCACGATTTCGCTACATTCGACTTTGTTTCGGATGCAATGACGATTCGTCGTCGTGAAAGCCTCGGAAATATGATTTTTCATGAATGTCGGAAATTTTCGTCAAATCAGCGTTTTTGACCCTCGAACATCGACATCGTGAGATTCAACGACGACACTCGACCATTTCACGATTTCGCTACATTCGACTTTGTTTCCGATGCAATGACGATTTGTCGATGTGAACGCATCGGAAATGTGTTTTTTCATAAAAGTCGGAAATTTTCGTCAAATCAGCGTTCGTGATCCTCGAACATCGAAATCGGGAGATTCAACGACGACACTCGACCATTTCACGATTTCGCTACAATTCGACTTTGTTTCCGATGCAATGACGACTTGACGTTATGAACGCATCGGAAATGTGTTTTTTCATAAAAGTAGGACATTTTCGTCAAATCAGCGTTTTTGACCCTCAAACATCGAGATTTCGAGAATAAACGACGACACTCGACCATTTCACGATTTCGCTACATTCGACTTTGTTTCCGATGCAATGACGATTTGTCGTTGTGAACGCATCGAAAATGTGTTTTTTCATAAAAGTCGGACATTTTCGTCAAATCAGCGTTTTTGACCCTCGAACATCGAGATTTCGAGAATAAACAACGACACTCGACCATTTCACGATTTCACTAAAATTCGACAAAGTTTCCGACACAATGACGATTTGGCGTCGTAAAAGCCTCGGAAATGTGTTTTTTCATGAATATCGGAAATTTTCGTAAAATCAGCGTTTTTGACCCTCGAACATCGTCATCGTGAGATTCAACGACGGCACTCGACCATTTCACGATTTCGCTACATTCGACTTTGTTTCCGATGCAATGACAATTTGTCGTCGTGAAAGCCTCGGAAATGTGTTTTTTCATAAAAGTCGGAAATTTTCGTCAAATCAGCGTTTGTGACCCTCGAACTTCGAAATCGTGAGATTCAACGATGACACTCGACCATTTCACGATTTCGCTACAATTCGCCTTTGTTTCCGATGCAATGACGACTTGACGTTATGAACGCATCGGAAATGTGTTTTTTCATAAAAGTAGGACATTTTCGTCAAATCAGCGTTTTTGACCCTCAAACATCGAGATTTCGAGAATAAACGACGACACTCGACCATTTCACGATTTCGCTACATTCGACTTTGTTTCCGATGCAATGACGATTTGTCGTTGTGAACGCATCGAAAATGTGTTTTTTCATAAAAGTCGGACATTTTCGTCAAATCAGCGTTTATGACCCTCGAACATCGAGATTTCGAGAATAAACGACGACACTCGACCATTTCACGATTTCGCTACATTCGACTTTGTTTCCGATGCAATGACGATTTGTCGTTGTGAACGCATCGGAAATGTGTTTTTTCATAAAAATCGGAACTTTTCGTCAAATCAGCGTTTTTGACCCTCGAACATCGAGATTTCGAGAATAAACGACGACAATCGACCATTTTACGATTTCACTAAAATTCGACAAAGTTTCCGACACTATGAGGATTTGTCGTCGTAAAAGCCTCGGAAATGTGTTTTTTCATGAAAATCGGAAATTTTCGTCAAATCAGCGTTTTTGACCCTCGAACATCGACATCGTGAGATTCAACGACGACACTCGACCATTTCACGATTTCGCTACATTCGACTTTCTTTCCAATGCAATGACGATTTGTCGTCGTGAAAGCCTCGGAAATATGATTTTTCATGAATGTCGGAAATTTTCGTCAAATCAGCGTTTTTGACCCTCGAACATCGACATCGTGAGATTCAACGACAACACTCGACCATTTCACGATTTCGCTACAATTCGACTTTTTTTCCGATGCAATGACGATTTGTCGTCGTGAAAGCCTCGGAAATGTGTTTTTTCATAAAAATCGGAAATTTTCGTCAAATCAGCGTTTTTGAACCTCGAACATCGAGATTTCGAGAATAAACAACGACACTCGACCATTTCACGATTTCGCTACATTCGACTTTGTTTCCGATGCAATGACGATTTGTCGTCGTGAAATCCTCGGAAATATGATTTTTCATGAAAGTCGGAAATTTTCGTCAAATCAGCGTTTTTGACCCTCGAACATCGATATCGTGAGATTCAACGACGACACTCGACCATTTCACGATTTCGCTACAATTCGACTTTGTTTCCGATGCAATGACGATTTGTCGTTGTGAACGCATCGGAAACGTGATTTTTCATCGAAGGCGGAAATTTTCGTCAAATCAGCGTTCGTGATCCTCGAACATCGAAATCGTGAGATTCAACGACGACACTCGACCATTTCACGATTTCGCTACAATTCGACTTTGTTTCCGATGCAATGACGATTTGTCGTTGTGAACGCATCGGAAACGTGATTTTTCATCGAAGGCGGAAATTTTCGTCAAATCAGCGTTCGTGATCCTCGAACATCGAAATCGTGAGATTCAACGACGACACTCGACCATTTCACGATTTCGCTACATTCAACTTTGTTTCCGATGCAATGACGATTCGTCGTCGTGAAAGCCTCGGAAATATGATTTTTCATGAATGTCGGAAATTTTCGTCAAATCAGCGTTTTTGACCCTCGAACATCGACATCGTGAGATTCAACGACGACACTCGACCATTTCACGATTTCGCTACATTCGACTTTGTTTCCGATGCAATGACGATTTGTCGATGTGAACGCATCGGAAATGTGTTTTTTCATAAAAGTCGGACATTTTCGTCAAATCAGCGTTCGTGATCCTCGAACTTCGAAATCGTGAGATTCAACGATGACACTCGACCATTTCACGATTTCGCTACAATTCGACTTTGTTTCCGATGCAATGACGATTTATCGTTGTGAACGCATCGGAAACGTGATTTTTCATCGAAGGCGGAAATTTTCGTCAAATCAGCGTTCGTGATCCTCGAAGATCGAAATCGTGAGATTCAACGACGACACTCGACCATTTCACGATTTCGCTACATTCAACTTTGTTTCCGATGCAATGACGATTCGTCGTCGTGAAAGCCTCGGAAATATGATTTTTCATGAATGTCGGACATTTTCGTCAAATCAGCGTTTTTGACCCTCGAACATCGACATCGTGAGATTCAACGACGACACTCGACCATTTCACGATTTCGCTACATTCGACTTTGTTTCCGATGCAATGACGATTTGTCGATGTGAACGCATCGGAAATGTGTTTTTTCATAAAAGTCGGAAATTTTCGTCAAATCAGCGTTCGTGATCCTCGAACATCGAAATCGTGAGATTCAACGACGATACTCGACCATTTCACGATTTCGCTACAATTCGACTTTGTTTCCGATGCAATGACGACTTGACGTTATGAACGCATCGGAAATGTGTTTTTTCATAAAAGTAGGACATTTTCGTCAAATCAGCGTTTTTGACCCTCAAACATCGAGATTTCGAGAATAAACGACGACACTCGACCATTTCACGATTTCGCTACATTCGACTTTGTTTCCGATGCAATGACGATTTGTCGTCGTGAAATCCTCGGAAATATGATTTTTCATGTAAGTCGGAAATTTTCGTCAAATCAGCGTTTTTGAACCTCGAACATCGATATCGTGAGAATCAACGACGACACTCGACCATTTCACGATTTCGCTACAATTCGACTTTGTTTCCGATGCAATGACGATTTGTCGTCGTGAACGCATCGGAAACGTGATTTTTCATCAAAGTCGGAAATTTTCGTCAAATCAGCGTTTGTGATCCTCGAACATCGTCATCGTGAGATTCAACGACGACACTCGACCATTGTACGATTTCACTAAAATTCGACAAAGTTTCCGACACAATGACGATTTGGCGTCGTAAAAGCCTCGGAAATGTGTTTTTTCATGAAAATCGGAAATTTTGGTAAAATCAGCGTTTTTGACCCTGGAACATCGTCATCGTGAGATTCAACGACGGCACTCGACCATTTCACGATTTCGCTACATTCGACTTTGTTTCCGATGCAATGACGATTTGGCGTCGTAAAAGCCTCGGAAATGTGTTTTTTCATGAATATCGGAAATTTTCGTAAAATCAGCGTTTTTGACCCTCGAACATCGTCATCGTGAGATTCAACGACGGCACTCGACCATTTCACGATTTCGCTACATTCGACTTTGTTTCCGATGCAATGACAATTTGTCGTCGTGAAAGCCTCGGAAATGTGTTTTTTCATAAAAGTCGGAAATTTTCGTCAAATCAGCGTTTGTGACCCTCGAACTTCGAAATCGTGAGATTCAACGATGACACTCGACCATTTCACGATTTCGCTACAATTCGCCTTTGTTTCCGATGCAATGACGACTTGACGTTATGAACGCATCGGAAATGTGTTTTTTCATAAAAGTAGGACATTTTCGTCAAATCAGCGTTTTTGACCCTCAAACATCGAGATTTCGAGAATAAACGACGACACTCGACCATTTCACGATTTCGCTACATTCGACTTTGTTTCCGATGCAATGACGATTTGTCGTTGTGAACGCATCGAAAATGTGTTTTTTCATAAAAGTCGGACATTTTCGTCAAATCAGCGTTTATGACCCTCGAACATCGAGATTTCGAGAATAAACGACGACACTCGACCATTTCACGATTTCGCTACATTCGACTTTGTTTCCGATGCAATGACGATTTGTCGTTGTGAACGCATCGGAAATGTGTTTTTTCATAAAAATCGGAACTTTTCGTCAAATCAGCGTTTTTGACCCTCGAACATCGAGATTTCGAGAATAAACGACGACAATCGACCATTTTACGATTTCACTAAAATTCGACAAAGTTTCCGACACTATGAGGATTTGTCGTCGTAAAAGCCTCGGAAATGTGTTTTTTCATGAAAATCGGAAATTTTCGTCAAATCAGCGTTTTTGACCCTCGAACATCGACATCGTGAGATTCAACGACGACACTCGACCATTTCACGATTTCGCTACATTCGACTTTCTTTCCAATGCAATGACGATTTGTCGTTGTGAACGCATTGGAAATGTGTTTTTTCATGAAAGTCGGAAATTTTCGTCAAATCAGCGTTTTTGACCCTCGAACATCGTCATCGTGAGATTCAACGACGGCACTCGACCATTTCACGATTTCGCTACATTCGACTTTGTTTCCGATGCAATGACGATTTGTCGTCGTGAAAGCCTCGGAAATGTGTTTTTTCATAAAAGTCGGAAATATTCGTAAAATCAGCGTTTGTGATCCTCGAACATCGAAATCGTGAGATTCCACGATGACACTCGACCATTTCACTATTTCGCTACAATTCGACTTTGTTTCGGATGCAATGACGATTCGTCGTCGTGAAAGCCTCGGAAATATGATTTTTTATGAATGTCGGAAATTTTCGTCAAATCAGCGTTTTTGACCCTCGAACATCGACATCGTGAGATTCAACGACAACACTCGACCATTTCACGATTTCGCTACAATTCGACTTTTTTTCCGATGCAATGACGATTTGTCGTCGTGAAAGCCTCGGAAATGTGTTTTTTCATAAAAATCGGAAATTTTCGTCAAATCAGCGTTTTTGAACCTCGAACATCGAGATTTCGAGAATAAACAACGACACTCGACCATTTCACGATTTCGCTACATTCGACTTTGTTTCCGATGCAATGACGATTTGTCGTCGTGAAATCCTCGGAAATATGATTTTTCATGAAAGTCGGAAATTTTCGTCAAATCAGCGTTTTTGACCCTCGAACATCGATATCGTGAGATTCAACGACGACACTCGACCATTTCACGATTTCGCTACAATTCGACTTTGTTTCCGATGCAATGACGATTTGTCGTTGTGAACGCATCGGAAACGTGATTTTTGATCGAAGGCGGAAATTTTCGTCAAATCAGCGTTCGTGATCCTCGAACATCGAAATCGTGAGATTCAACGACGACACTCGACCATTTCACGATTTCGCTACAATTCGACTTTGTTTCCGATGCAATGACGATTTGTCGTTGTGAACGCATCGGAAACGTGATTTTTCATCGAAGGCGGAAATTTTCGTCAAATCAGCGTTCGTGATCCTCGAACATCGAAATCGTGAGATTCAACGACGACACTCGACCATTTCACGATTTCGCTACATTCAACTTTGTTTCCGATGCAATGACGATTCGTCGTCGTGAAAGCCTCGGAAATATGATTTTTCATGAATGTCGGAAATTTTCGTCAAATCAGCGTTTTTGACCCTCGAACATCGACATCGTGAGATTCAACGACGACACTCGACCATTTCACGATTTCGCTACATTCGACTTTGTTTCCGATGCAATGACGATTTGTCGATGTGAACGCATCGGAAATGTGTTTTTTCATAAAAGTCGGACATTTTCGTCAAATCAGCGTTCGTGATCCTCGAACTTCGAAATCGTGAGATTCAACGATGACACTCGACCATTTCACGATTTCGCTACAATTCGACTTTGTTTCCGATGCAATGACGATTTATCGTTGTGAACGCATCGGAAACGTGATTTTTCATCGAAGGCGGAAATTTTCGTCAAATCAGCGTTCGTGATCCTCGAACATCGAAATCGTGAGATTCAACGACGACACTCGACCATTTCACGATTTCGCTACATTCAAGTTTGTTTCCGATGCAATGACGATTCGTCGTCGTGAAAGCCTCGGAAATATGATTTTTCATGAATGTCGGAAATTTTCGTCAAATCAGCGTTTTTGACCCTCGAACATCGACATCGTGAGATTCAACGACGACACTCGACCATTTCACGATTTCGCTACATTCGACTTTGTTTCCGATGCAATGACGATTTGTCGATGTGAACGCATCGGAAATGTGTTTTTTCATAAAAGTCGGAAATTTTCGTCAAATCAGCGTTCGTGATCCTCGAACATCGAAATCGTGAGATTCAACGACGATACTCGACCATTTCACGATTTCGCTACAATTCGACTTTGTTTCCGATGCAATGACGACTTGACGTTATGAACGCATCGGAAATGTGTTTTTTCATAAAAGTAGGACATTTTCGTCAAATCAGCGTTTTTGACCCTCAAACATCGAGATTTCGAGAATAAACGACGACACTCGACCATTTCACGATTTCGCTACATTCGACTTTGTTTCCGATGCAATGACGATTTGTCGTCGTGAAATCCTCGGAAATATGATTTTTCATGTAAGTCGGAAATTTTCGTCAAATCAGCGTTTTTGAACCTCGAACATCGATATCGTGAGAATCAACGACGACACTCGACCATTTCACGATTTCGCTACAATTCGACTTTGTTTCCGATGCAATGACGATTTGTCGTCGTGAACGCATCGGAAACGTGATTTTTCATCAAAGTCGGAAATTTTCGTCAAATCAGCGTTTGTGATCCTCGAACATCGTCATCGTGAGATTCAACGACGACACTCGACCATTGTACGATTTCACTAAAATTCGACAAAGTTTCCGACACAATGACGATTTGGCGTCGTAAAAGCCTCGGAAATGTGTTTTTTCATGAAAATCGGAAATTTTGGTAAAATCAGCGTTTTTGACCCTGGAACATCGTCATCGTGAGATTCAACGACGGCACTCGACCATTTCACGATTTCGCTACATTCGACTTTGTTTCCGATGCAATGACGATTTGGCGTCGTAAAAGCCTCGGAAATGTGTTTTTTCATGAATATCGGAAATTTTCGTAAAATCAGCGTTTTTGACCCTCGAACATCGTCATCGTGAGATTCAACGACGGCACTCGACCATTTCACGATTTCGCTACATTCGACTTTGTTTCCGATGCAATGACAATTTGTCGTCGTGAAAGCCTCGGAAATGTGTTTTTTCATAAAAGTCGGAAATTTTCGTCAAATCAGCGTTTGTGACCCTCGAACTTCGAAATCGTGAGATTCAACGATGACACTCGACCATTTCACGATTTCGCTACAATTCGACTTTGTTTCCGATGCAATGACGACTTGACGTTATGAACGCATCGGAAATGTGTTTTTTCATAAAAGTAGGACATTTTCGTCAAATCAGCGTTTTTGACCCTCAAACATCGAGATTTCGAGAATAAACGACGACACTCGACCATTTCACGATTTCGCTACATTCGACTTTGTTTCCGATGCAATGACGATTTGTCGTTGTGAACGCATCGAAAATGTGTTTTTTCATAAAAGTCGGACATTTTCGTCAAATCAGCGTTTATGAGCCTCGAACATCGAGATTTCGAGAATAAACGACGACACTCGACCATTTCACGATTTCGCTACATTCGACTTTGTTTCCGATGCAATGACGATTTGTCGTTCTGAACGCATCGGAAATGTGTTTTTTCATAAAAATCGGAACTTTTCGTCAAATCAGCGTTTTTGACCCTCGAACATCGAGATTTCGAGAATAAACAACGACACTCGACCATTTCACGATTTCACTAAAATTCGACAAAGTTTCCGACACTATGAGGATTTGTCGTCGTATGAGCCTCGGAAATGTGTTTTTTCATGAAAATCGGAAATTTTCGTCAAATCAGCGTTTTTGACCCTCGAACATCGACATCGTGAGATTTAACGACGACACTCGACCATTTCACGATTTCGCTACATTCGACTTTGTTTCCGATGCAATGACGATTTGTCGTCGTGAAAGCCTCGGAAATGTGTTTTTTCATAAAAGTCGGAAATTTTTGTCAAATCAGCGTTTGTGATCCTCGAACATCGAAATCGAGAGATTCAACGATGACACTCGACCATCTCACTATTTCGCTACAATTCGACTTTGATTCCGATGCAATGACGATGTGTCGTCGTGACAGCCTCGGAAATGTGATTTTTCATGAATGTCGGAAATTTTCGTCAAATCAGCGTTCGTGATCCTCGAACATCGAAATCGTGAGATACAACGACGACACTCGACCACTTCACGATTTCGCTACAATTCGACTTTGTTTCCGATGCAATGACGATTTGTCGTTGTGAACGCATCGGAAACGTGATTATTCATCAAAGTCGGAAATTTTCGTCAAATCAGCGTTTTTGACGCTCGAACATCGAGATTTCGAGAATAAACGACGACAATCGACCATTTTACGATTTCACTAAAATTCGACAAAGTTTCCGACACTATGAGGATTTGTCGTCGTAAAAGCCTCGGAAATGTGTTTTTTCATGAAAATCGGAAATTTTCGTCAAATCAGCGTTTTTGACCCTCGAACATCGACATCGTGAGATTCAACGACGACACTCGACCATTTCACGGTTTCGCTACATTCGACTTTGTTTCCGATGCAATGACGATTTGTCGTTGTGAACCCATCGGAAATGTGTTTTTTCATAAAAATCGGAACTTTTCGTCAAATCAGCGTTTTTGACCCTCGAACATCGAGATTTCGAGAATAAACAACGACACTCGACCATTTCACGATTTCACTAAAATTCGACAAAGTTTCCGACACTATGAGGATTTGTCGTCGTAAAAGCCTCGGAAATGTGTTTTTTCATAAAAGTCGGAAATTTTTGTCAAATCAGCGTTTGTGATCCTCGAACATCGAAATCGAGAGATTCAACGATGACCCTCGACCATCTCACTATTTCGCTACAATTCGACTTTGATTCCGATGCAATGACGATTTGTCGTTGTGAACTCATCGGAAATGTGATTTTTCATGAAAGTCGGAAATTTTCGTCAAATCAGCGTTCGTGATCCTCGAACATCGAAATCGTGACATTCAACGACGACACTCGACCATTTCACGATTTCGCTACAATTCGACTTTGTTTCCGATGCAATGACGATTTGACGTTATGAACGCATCGGAAATGTGTTTTTTGACCCTCGAACATCGACATCGTGAGATTCAACGACGACACTCGACCATTTCACGATTTCGCTACAATTCGACTTTGTTTCCGATGCAATGACGATTTTTCGTTGTGAACGCATCGGAAATGTGTTTTTTCATGAAAATCGGACATTTTCGTCAAATCAGCGCTTTTGACCCTCGAACATCGAGATTTCGCGAATAAACGACGACACTCGACCATTTCACGATTTCGCTACATTCGACTTTGTTTCCGATGCAATGACGATGTGTCGTCGTGACAGCCTCGGAAATGTGATTTTTCATGAATGTCGGAAATTTTCGTCAAATCAGCGTTCGTGATCCTCGAACATCGAAATCGTGAGATACAACGACGACACTCGACCACTTCACGATTTCGCTACAATTCGACTTTGTTTCCGATGCAATGACGATTTGTCGTTGTGAACGCAGCGGAAACGTGATTTTTCATCAAAGTCGGAAATTTTCGTCAAATCAGCGTTTTTGACCCTCGAACATCGAGATTTCGAGAATAAACGACGTCAATCGACCATTTTACGATTTCACTAAAATTCGACAAAGTTTCCGACACTATGAGGATTTGTCGTCGTAAAAGCCTCGGAAATGTGTTTTTTCATGAAAATCGAAAATTTTCGTCAAATCAGCGTTTTTGACCCTCGAACATCGACATCGTGAGATTTAACGACGACACTCGACCATTTCACGATTTCGCTACATTCGACTTTCTTTCCGATGCAATGACGATTTGTCGTTGTGAACGCATTGGAAATGTGTTTTTTCATGAAAGTCGGAAATTTTCGTCAAATCAGCGTTTTTGACCCTCGAACATCGTCATCGTGAGATTCAACGACGGCACTCGACCATTTCACGATTTCGCTACATTCGACTTTGTTTCCGATGCAATGACGATTTGTCGTCGTGAAAGCCTCGGAAATGTGTTTTTTCATAAAAATCGGAACTTTTCGTCAAATCAGCGTTTTTGACTCTCGAACATCGAGATTTCGAGAATAAACAACGACACTCGACCATTTCGCGATTTCGCTACATTCGACTTTGTTTCGGATGCAATGACGATTCGTCGTCGTGAAAGCCTCGGAAATATGATTTTTCATGAATGTCGGAAATTTTCGTCAAATCAGCGTTTTTGACCCTCGAACATCGACATCGTGAGATTCAACGATGACACTCGACCATTTCACGATTTCGCTACATTCGACTTTGTTTCCGATGCAATGACGATTTGTCGATGTGAACGCATCGGAAATGTGTTTTTTCATAAAAGTCGGAAATTTTCGTCAAATCAGCGTTCGTGATCCTCGAACATCGAAATCGGGAGATTCAACGACGACACTCGACCATTTCACGATTTCGCTACAATTCGACTTTGTTTCCGATGCAATGACGACTTGACGTTATGAACGCTTCGGAAATGTGTTTTTTCATAAAAGTAGGACATTTTCGTCAAATCAGCGTTTTTGACCCTCAAACATCGAGATTTCGAGAATAAACGACGACACTCGACCATTTCACGATTTCGCTACATTCGACTTTGTTTCCGATGCAATGACGATTTGTCGTTGTGAACGCATCGAAAATGTGTTTTTTCATAAAAGTCGAACATTTTCGTCAAATCAGCGTTTTTGACCCTCGAACATCGAGATTTCGAGAATAAACGACGACACTCGACCATTTCACGATTTCGCTACATTCGACTTTGTTTCCGATGCAATGACGATTTGTCGTTGTGAACGCATCGAAAATGTGTTTTTTCATAAAAGTCGAACATTTTCGTCAAATCAGCGTTTGTGACCCTCGAACTTCGAAATCGTGAGATTCAACGATGACACTCGACCATTTCACGATTTCGCTACAATTCGCCTTTGTTTCCGATGCAATGACGATTTGTCGTTGTGAACGCATCGGAAACGTGATTTTTCATCGAAGGCGGAAATTTTCGTCAAATCAGCGTTCGTGATCCTCGAACATCGAAATCGTGAGATTCAACGACGACACTCGACCATTTCACGATTTCGCTACATTCAACTTTGTTTCCGATGCAATGACGATTCGTCGTCGTGAAAGCCTCGGAAATATGATTTTTCATGAATGTCGGAAATTTTCGTCAAATCAGCGTTTTTGACCCTCGAACATCGACATCGTGAGATTCAACGACGACACTCGACCATTTCACGATTTCGCTACATTCGACTTTGTTTCCGATGCAATGACGATTTGTCGATGTGAACGCATCGGAAATGTGTTTTTTCATAAAAGTCGGAAATTTTCGTCAAATCAGCGTTCGTGATCCTCGAACATCGAAATCGTGAGATTCAACGACGATACTCGACCATTTCACGATTTCGCTACAATTCGACTTTGTTTCCGATGCAATGACGACTTGACGTGATGAACGCATCGGAAATGTGTTTTTTCATAAAAGTAGGACATTTTCGTCAAATCAGCGTTTTTGACCCTCAAACATCGAGATTTCGAGAATAAACGACGACACTCGACCATTTCACGATTTCGCTACATTCGACTTTGTTTCCGATGCAATGACGATTTGTCGTCGTGAAATCCTCGGAAATATGATTTTTCATGTAAGTCGGAAATTTTCGTCAAATCAGCGTTTTTGAACCTCGAACATCGATATCGTGAGAATCAACGACGACACTCGACCATTTCACGATTTCGCTACAATTCGACTTTGTTTCCGATGCAATGACGATTTGTCGTCGTGAACGCATCGGAAACGTGATTTTTCATCAAAGTCGGAAATTTTCGTCAAATCAGCGTTTGTGATCCTCGAACATCGTCATCGTGAGATTCAACGACGACACTCGACCATTGTACGATTTCACTAAAATTCGACAAAGTTTCCGACACAATGACGATTTGGCGTCGTAAAAGCCTCGGAAATGTGTTTTTTCATGAAAATCGGAAATTTTGGTAAAATCAGCGTTTTTGACCCTGGAACATCGTCATCGTGAGATTCAACGACGGCACTCGACCATTTCACGATTTCGCTACATTCGACTTTGTTTCCGATGCAATGACGATTTGGCGTCGTAAAAGCCTCGGAAATGTGTTTTTTCATGAATATCGGAAATTTTCGTAAAATCAGCGTTTTTGACCCTTGAACATCGTCATCGTGAGATTCAACGACGGCACTCGACCATTTCACGATTTCGCTACATTCGACTTTGTTTCCGATGCAATGACAATTTGTCGTCGTGAAAGCCTCGGAAATGTGTTTTTTCATAAAAGTCGGAAATTTTCGTCAAATCAGCGTTTGTGACCCTCGAACTTCGAAATCGTGAGATTCAACGATGACACTCGACCATTTCACGATTTCGCTACAATTCGCCTTTGTTTCCGATGCAATGACGACTTGACGTTATGAACGCATCGGAAATGTGTTTTTTCATAAAAGTAGGACATTTTCGTCAAATCAGCGTTTTTGACCCTCAAACATCGAGATTTCGAGAATAAACGACGACACTCGACCATTTCACGATTTCGCTACATTCGACTTTGTTTCCGATGCAATGACGATTTGTCGTTGTGAACGCATCGAAAATGTGTTTTTTCATAAAAGTCGGACATTTTCGTCAAATCAGCGTTTATGACCCTCGAACATCGAGATTTCGAGAATAAACGACGACACTCGACCATTTCACGATTTCGCTACATTCGACTTTGTTTCCGATGCAATGACGATTTGTCGTTGTGAACGCATCGGAAATGTGTTTTTTCATAAAAATCGGAACTTTTCGTCAAATCAGCGTTTTTGACCCTCGAACATCGAGATTTCGAGAATAAACGACGACAATCGACCATTTTACGATTTCACTAAAATTCGACAAAGTTTCCGACACTATGAGGATTTGTCGTCGTAAAAGCCTCGGAAATGTGTTTTTTCATGAAAATCGGAAATTTTCGTCAAATCAGCGTTTTTGACCCTCGAACATCGACATCGTGAGATTCAACGACGACACTCGACCATTTCACGATTTCGCTACATTCGACTTTCTTTCCAATGCAATGACGATTTGTCGTTGTGAACGCATTGGAAATGTGTTTTTTCATGAAAGTCGGAAATTTTCGTCAAATCAGCGTTTTTGACCCTCGAACATCGTCATCGTGAGATTCAACGACGACACTCGACCATTGTACGATTTCACTAAAATTCGACAAAGTTTCCGACACAATGACGATTTGGCGTCGTAAAAGCCTCGGAAATGTGTTTTTTCATGAAAATCGGAAATTTTGGTAAAATCAGCGTTTTTGACCCTGGAACATCGTCATCGTGAGATTCAACGACGGCACTCGACCATTTCACGATTTCGCTACATTCGACTTTGTTTCCGATGCAATGACAATTTGTCGTCGTGAAAGCCTCGGAAATGTGTTTTTTCATAAAAGTCGGAAATTTTCGTCAAATCAGCGTTTGTGACCCTCGAACTTCGAAATCGTGAGATTCAACGATGACACTCGACCATTTCACGATTTCGCTACAATTCGCCTTTGTTTCCGATGCAATGACGACTTGACGTTATGAACGCATCGGAAATGTGTTTTTTCATAAAAGTAGGACATTTTCGTCAAATCAGCGTTTTTGACCCTCAAACATCGAGATTTCGAGAATAAACGACGACACTCGACCATTTCACGATTTCGCTACATTCGACTTTGTTTCCGATGCAATGACGATTTGTCGTTGTGAACGCATCGAAAATGTGTTTTTTCATAAAAGTCGGACATTTTCGTCAAATCAGCGTTTATGACCCTCGAACATCGAGATTTCGAGAATAAACGACGACACTCGACCATTTCACGATTTCGCTACATTCGACTTTGTTTCCGATGCAATGACGATTTGTCGTTGTGAACGCATCGGAAATGTGTTTTTTCATAAAAATCGGAACTTTTCGTCAAATCAGCGTTTTTGACCCTCGAACATCGAGATTTCGAGAATAAACGACGACAATCGACCATTTTACGATTTCACTAAAATTCGACAAAGTTTCCGACACTATGAGGATTTGTCGTCGTAAAAGCCTCGGAAATGTGTTTTTTCATGAAAATCGGAAATTTTCGTCAAATCAGCGTTTTTGACCCTCGAACATCGACATCGTGAGATTCAACGACGACACTCGACCATTTCACGATTTCGCTACATTCGACTTTCTTTCCAATGCAATGACGATTTGTCGTTGTGAACGCATTGGAAATGTGTTTTTTCATGAAAGTCGGAAATTTTCGTCAAATCAGCGTTTTTGACCCTCGAACATCGTCATCGTGAGATTCAACGACGGCACTCGACCATTTCACGATTTCGCTACATTCGACTTTGTTTCCGATGCAATGACGATTTGTCGTCGTGAAAGCCTCGGAAATGTGTTTTTTCATAAAAGTCGGAAATATTCGTAAAATCAGCGTTTGTGATCCTCGAACATCGAAATCGTGAGATTCCACGATGACACTCGACCATTTCACTATTTCGCTACAATTCGACATTGTTTCGGATGCAATGACGATTCGTCGTCGTGAAAGCCTCGGAAATATGATTTTTTATGAATGTCGGAAATTTTCGTCAAATCAGCGTTTTTGACCCTCGAACATCGACATCGTGAGATTCAACGACAACACTCGACCATTTCACGATTTCGCTACAATTCGACTTTTTTTCCGATGCAATGACGATTTGTCGTCGTGAAAGCCTCGGAAATGTGTTTTTTCATAAAAATCGGAAATTTTCGTCAAATCAGCGTTTTTGAACCTCGAACATCGAGATTTCGAGAATAAACAACGACACTCGACCATTTCACGATTTCGCTACATTCGACTTTGTTTCCGATGCAATGACGATTTGTCGTCGTGAAATCCTCGGAAATATGATTTTTCATGAAAGTCGGAAATTTTCGTCAAATCAGCGTTTTTGACCCTGGAACATCGATATCGTGAGATTCAACGACGACACTCGACCATTTCACGATTTCGCTACAATTCGACTTTGTTTCCGATGCAATGACGATTTGTCGTTGTGAACGCATCGGAAACGTGATTTTTCATCGAAGGCGGAAATTTTCGTCAAATCAGCGTTCGTGATCCTCGAACATCGAAATCGTGAGATTCAACGACGACACTCGACCATTTCACGATTTCGCTACAATTCGACTTTGTTTCCGATGCAATGACGATTTGTCGTTGTGAACGCATCGGAAACGTGATTTTTCATCGAAGGCGGAAATTTTCGTCAAATCAGCGTTCGTGATCCTCGAACATCGAGATTTCGAGAATAAACAACGACACTCGACCATTTCACGATTTCACTAAAATTCGACAAAGTTTCCGACACTATGAGGATTTGTCGTCGTATGAGCCTCGGAAATGTGTTTTTTCATGAAAATCGGAAATTTTCGTCAAATCAGCGTTTTTGACCCTCGAACATCGAGATTTCGAGAATAAACAACGACACTCGACCATTTCACGATTTCACTAAAATTCGACAAAGTTTCCGACACTATGAGGATTTGTCGTCGTATGAGCCTCGGAAATGTGTTTTTTCATGAAAATCGGAAATTTTCGTCAAATCAGCGTTTTTGACCCTCGAACATCGACATCGTGAGATTTAACGACGACACTCGACCATTTCACGATTTCGCTACATTCGACTTTGTTTCCGATGCAATGACGATTTGTCGTCGTGAAAGCCTCGGAAATGTGTTTTTTCATAAAAGTCGGAAATTTTTGTCAAATCAGCGTTTGTGATCCTCGAACATCGAAATCGAGAGATTCAACGATGACACTCGACCATCTCACTATTTCGCTACAATTCGACTTTGATTCCGATGCAATGACGATGTGTCGTCGTGACAGCCTCGGAAATGTGATTTTTCATGAATGTCGGAAATTTTCGTCAAATCAGCGTTCGTGATCCTCGAACATCGAAATCGTGAGATACAACGACGACACTCGACCACTTCACGATTTCGCTACAATTCGACTTTGTTTCCGATGCAATGACGATTTGTCGTTGTGAACGCATCGGAAACGTGATTATTCATCAAAGTCGGAAATTTTCGTCAAATCAGCGTTTTTGACCCTCGAACATCGAGATTTCGAGAATAAACGACGACAATCGACCATTTTACGATTTCACTAAAATTCGACAAAGTTTCCGACACTATGAGGATTTGTCGTCGTAAAAGCCTCGGAAATGTGTTTTTTCATGAAAATCGGAAATTTTCGTCAAATCAGCGTTTTTGACCCTCGAACATCGACATCGTGAGATTCAACGACGACACTCGACCATTTCACGATTTCGCTACATTCGACTTTGTTTCCGATGCAATGACGATTTGTCGTTGTGAACGCATCGGAAATGTGTTTTTTCATAAAAATCGGAACTTTTCGTCAAATCAGCGTTTTTGACCCTCGAACATCGAGATTTCGAGAATAAACAACGACACTCGACCATTTCACGATTTCACTAAAATTCGACAAAGTTTCCGACACTATGAGGATTTGTCGTCGTAAAAGCCTCGGAAATGTGTTTTTTCATAAAAGTCGGAAATTTTTGTCAAATCAGCGTTTGTGATCCTCGAACATCGAAATCGAGAGATTCAACGATGACCCTCGACCATCTCACTATTTCGCTACAATTCGACTTTGATTCCGATGCAATGACGATTTGTCGTTGTGAACTCATCGGAAATGTGATTTTTCATGAAAGTCGGAAATTTTCGTCAAATCAGCGTTCGTGATCCTCGAACATCGAAATCGTGACATTCAACGACGACACTCGACCATTTCACGATTTCGCTACAATTCGACTTTGTTTCCGATGCAATGACGATTTGACGTTATGAACGCATCGGAAATGTGTTTTTTGACCCTCGAACATCGACATCGTGAGATTCAACGACGACACTCGACCATTTCACGATTTCGCTACAATTCGACTTTGTTTCCGATGCAATGACGATTTTTCGTTGTGAACGCATCGGAAATGTGTTTTTTCATGAAAATCGGACATTTTCGTCAAATCAGCGCTTTTGACCCTCGAACATCGAGATTTCGCGAATAAACGACGACACTCGACCATTTCACGATTTCGCTACATTCGACTTTGTTTCCGATGCAATGACGATGTGTCGTCGTGACAGCCTCGGAAATGTGATTTTTCATGAATGTCGGAAATTTTCGTCAAATCAGCGTTCGTGATCCTCGAACATCGAAATCGTGAGATACAACGACGACACTCGACCACTTCACGATTTCGCTACAATTCGACTTTGTTTCCGATGCAATGACGATTTGTCGTTGTGAACGCAGCGGAAACGTGATTTTTCATCAAAGTCGGAAATTTTCGTCAAATCAGCGTTTTTGACCCTCGAACATCGAGATTTCGAGAATAAACGACGTCAATCGACCATTTTACGATTTCACTAAAATTCGACAAAGTTTCCGACACTATGAGGATTTGTCGTCGTAAAAGCCTCGGAAATGTGTTTTTTCATGAAAATCGAAAATTTTCGTCAAATCAGCGTTTTTGACCCTCGAACATCGACATCGTGAGATTTAACGACGACACTCGACCATTTCACGATTTCGCTACATTCGACTTTCTTTCCGATGCAATGACGATTTGTCGTTGTGAACGCATTGGAAATGTGTTTTTTCATGAAAGTCGGAAATTTTCGTCAAATCAGCGTTTTTGACCCTCGAACATCGTCATCGTGAGATTCAACGACGGCACTCGACCATTTCACGATTTCGCTACATTCGACTTTGTTTCCGATGCAATGACGATTTGTCGTCGTGAAAGCCTCGGAAATGTGTTTTTTCATAAAAATCGGAACTTTTCGTCAAATCAGCGTTTTTGACTCTCGAACATCGAGATTTCGAGAATAAACAACGACACTCGACCATTTCGCGATTTCGCTACATTCGACTTTGTTTCGGATGCAATGACGATTCGTCGTCGTGAAAGCCTCGGAAATATGATTTTTCATGAATGTCGGAAATTTTCGTCAAATCAGCGTTTTTGACCCTCGAACATCGACATCGTGAGATTCAACGATGACACTCGACCATTTCACGATTTCGCTACATTCGACTTTGTTTCCGATGCAATGACGATTTGTCGATGTGAACGCATCGGAAATGTGTTTTTTCATAAAAGTCGGGAATTTTCGTCAAATCAGCGTTCGTGATCCTCGAACATCGAAATCGGGAGATTCAACGACGACACTCGACCATTTCACGATTTCGCTACAATTCGACTTTGTTTCCGATGCAATGACGACTTGACGTTATGAACGCATCGGAAATGTGTTTTTTCATAAAAGTAGGACATTTTCGTCAAATCAGCGTTTTTGACCCTCAAACATCGAGATTTCGAGAATAAACGACGACACTCGACCATTTCACGATTTCGCTACATTCGACTTTGTTTCCGATGCAATGACGATTTGTCGTTGTGAACGCATCGAAAATGTGTTTTTTCATAAAAGTCGAACATTTTCGTCAAATCAGCGTTTTTGACCCTCGAACATCGAGATTTCGAGAATAAACGACGACACTCGACCATTTCACGATTTCGCTACATTCGACTTTGTTTCCGATGCAATGACGATTTGTGGTTGTGAACGCATCGAAAATGTGTTTTTTCATAAAAGTCGAACATTTTCGTCAAATCAGCGTTTGTGACCCTCGAACTTCGAAATCGTGAGATTCAACGATGACACTCGACCATTTCACGATTTCGCTACAATTCGCCTTTGTTTCCGATGCAATGACGACTTGACGTTATGAACGCATCGGAAATGTGTTTTTTCATAAAAGTAGGACATTTTCGTCAAATCAGCGTTTTTGACCCTCAAACATCGAGATTTCGAGAATAAACGACGACACTCGACCATTTCACGATTTCGCTACATTCGACTTTGTTTCCGATGCAATGACGATTTGTCGTTGTGAACGCATCGAAAATGTGTTTTTTCATAAAAGTCGGACATTTTCGTCAAATCAGCGTTTATGACCCTCGAACATCGAGATTTCGAGAATGAACGACGACACTCGACCATTTCACGATTTCGCTACATTCGACTTTGTTTCCGATGCAATGACGATTTGTCGTTGTGAACGCATCGGAAATGTGTTTTTTCATAAAAATCGGAACTTTTCGTCAAATCAGCGTTTTTGACCCTCGAACATCGAGATTTCGAGAATAAACGACGACAATCGACCATTTTACGATTTCACTAAAATTCGACAAAGTTTCCGACACTATGAGGATTTGTCGTCGTAAAAGCCTCGGAAATGTGTTTTTTCATGAAAATCGGAAATTTTCGTCAAATCAGCGTTTTTGACCCTCGAACATCAACATCGTGAGATTCAACGACGACACTCGACCATTTCACGATTTCGCTACATTCGACTTTCTTTCCAATGCAATGACGATTTGTCGTTGTGAACGCATTGGAAATGTGTTTTTTCATGAAAGTCGGAAATTTTCGTCAAATCAGCGTTTTTGACCCTCGAACATCGTCATCGTGAGATTCAACGACGGCACTCGACCATTTCACGATTTCGCTACATTCGACTTTGTTTCCGATGCAATGACGATTTGTCGTCGTGAAAGCCTCGGAAATGTGTTTTTTCATAAAAGTCGGAAATATTCGTAAAATCAGCGTTTGTGATCCTCGAACATCGAAATCGTGAGATTCCACGATGACACTCGACCATTTCACTATTTCGCTACAATTCGACTTTGTTTCGGATGCAATGACGATTCGTCGTCGTGAAAGCCTCGGAAATATGATTTTTTATGAATGTCGGAAATTTTCGTCAAATCAGCGTTTTTGACCCTCGAACATCGACATCGTGAGATTCAACGACAACACTCGACCATTTCACGATTTCGCTACAATTCGACTTTTTTTCCGATGCAATGACGATTTGTCGTCGTGAAAGCCTCGGAAATGTGTTTTTTCATAAAAATCGGAAATTTTCGTCAAATCAGCGTTTTTGACCCTCGAACATCGAGATTTCGAGAATAAACAACGACACTCGACCATTTCACGATTTCGCTACATTCGACTTTGTTTCCGATGCAATGACGATTTGTCGTCGTGAAATCCTCGGAAATATGATTTTTCATGAAAGTCGGAAATTTTCGTCAAATCAGCGTTTTTGACCCTCGAACATCGATATCGTGAGATTCAACGACGACACTCGACCATTTCACGATTTCGCTACAATTCGACTTTGTTTCCGATGCAATGACGATTTGTCGTTGTGAACGCATCGGAAACGTGATTTTTCATCGAAGGCGGAAATTTTCGTCAAATCAGCGTTCGTGATGCTCGAACATCGAAATCGTGAGATTCAACGACGACACTCGACCATTTCACGATTTCGCTACAATTCGACTTTGTTTCCGATGCAATGACGATTTGTCGTTGTGAACGCATCGGAAACGTGATTTTTCATCGAAGGCGGAAATTTTCGTCAAATCAGCGTTCGTGATCCTCGAACATCGAAATCGTGAGATTCAACGACGACACTCGACCATTTCACGATTTCGCTACATTCAACTTTGTTTCCGATGCAATGACGATTCGTCGTCGTGAAAGCCTCGGAAATATGATTTTTCATGAATGTCGGAAATTTTCGTCAAATCAGCGTTTTTGACCCTCGAACATCGAAATCGTGAGATTCAACGACGACACTCGACCATTTCACGATTTCGCTAAAATTCGACTTTGTTTCCGATGCAATGACGACTTGACGTTATGAACGCATCGGAAATGTGTTTTTTCATAAAAGTAGGACATTTTCGTCAAATCAGCGTTTTTGACCCTCAAACATCGAGATTTCGAGAATAAACGACGACACTCGACCATTTCACGATTTCGCTACATTCGACTTTGTTTCCGATGCAATGACGATTTGTCGTTGTGAACGCATCGAAAATGTGTTTTTTCATAAAAGTCGGACATTTTCGTCAAATCAGCGTTTATGAGCCTCGAACATCGAGATTTCGAGAATAAACGACGACACTCGACCATTTCACGATTTCGCTACAATTCGACTTTGTTTCCGATGCAATGACGATTTGTCGTAGTGAAAGCCTCGGAAATGTGATTTTTCATCAAAGTCGGACATCTTCGTCAAATCTGCGTTTTTGACCCTCGAACATCGAAATCGTGAGATTCAACGATGCCACTCGACCATTTCACGATTTCGCTACAATACGACTTTGTTTCCGATGCAATGACGATTTTTCATTGTGAACGCATCGGAAATGTGTTTTTTCATGAAAATCGGACATTTTCGTCAAATCAGCGCTTTTGACCCTCGAACATCGAGATTTCGAGAATAAACGACGACACTCGACCATTTCACGATTTCGCTACATTCGACTTTGTTTCCGATGCAATGACGATGTGTCGTCGTGACAGCCTCGGAAATGTGATTTTTCATGAATGTCGGAAATTTTCGTCAAATCAGCGTTCGTGATCCTCGAACATCGAAATCGTGAGATACAACGACGACACTCGACCACTTCACGATTTCGCTACAATTCGACTTTGTTTCCGATGCAATGACGATTTGTCGTTGTGAACGCATCGGAAACGTGATTTTTCATCAAAGTCGGAAATTTTCGTCAAATCAGCGTTTTTGACCCTCGAACATCGAGATTTCGAGAATAAACGACGTCAATCGACCATTTTACGATTTCACTAAAATTCGACAAAGTTTCCGACACTATGAGGATTTGTCGTCGTAAAAGCCTCGGAAATGTGTTTTTTCATGAAAATCGGAAATTTTCGTCAAATCAGCGTTTTTGACCCTCGAACATCGACATCGTGAGATTCAACGACGACACTCGACCATTTCACGATTTCGCTACATTCGACTTTCTTTCCGATGCAATGACGATTTGTCGTTGTGAACGCATTGGAAATGTGTTTTTTCATGAAAGTCGGAAATTTTCGTCAAATCAGCGTTTTTGACCCTCGAACATCGTCATCGTGAGATTGAACGACGGCACTCGACCATTTCACGATTTCGCTACATTCGACTTTGTTTCCGATGCAATGACGATTTGTCGTCGTGAAAGCCTCGGAAATGTGTTTTTTCATAAAAATCGGAACTTTTCGTCAAATCAGCGTTTTTGACTCTCGAACATCGAGATTTCGAGAATAAACAACGACACTCGACCATTTCGCGATTTCGCTACATTCGACTTTGTTTCGGATGCAATGACGATTCGTCGTCGTGAAAGCCTCGGAAATATGATTTTTCATGAATGTCGGAAATTTTCGTCAAATCAGCGTTTTTGACCCTCGAACATCGACATCGTGAGATTCAACGACGACACTCGACCATTTCACGATTTCGCTACAATTCGACTTTGTTTCCGATGCAATGACGATTTGTCGTTGTGAACGCATCGGAAATGTGTTTTTTCATAAAAATCGGAAATTTTCGTCAAATCAGCGTTTTTGACTCTCGAACATCGAGATTTCGAGAATAAACAACGACACTCGACCATTTCGCGATTTCGCTACATTCGACTTTGTTTCGGATGCAATGACGATTCGTCGTCGTGAAAGCCTCGGAAATATGATTTTTCATGAATGTCGGAAATTTTCGTCAAATCAGCGTTTGTGACCCTCGAACTTCGAAATCGTGAGATTCAACGATGACACTCGACCATTTCACGATTTCGCTACAATTCGCCTTTGTTTCCGATGCAATGACGACTTGACGTTATGAACGCATCGGAAATGTGTTTTTTCATAAAAGTAGGACATTTTCGTCAAATCAGCGTTTTTGACCCTCAAACATCGAGATTTCGAGAATAAACGACGACACTCGACCATTTCACGATTTCGCTACATTCGACTTTGTTTCCGATGCAATGACGATTTGTCGTTGTGAACGCATCGAAAATGTGTTTTTTCATAAAAGTCGGACATTTTCGTCAAATCAGCGTTTATGACCCTCGAACATCGAGATTTCGAGAATAAACGACGACACTCGACCATTTCACGATTTCGCTACATTCGACTTTGTTTCCGATGCAATGACGATTTGTCGTTGTGAACGCATCGGAAATGTGTTTTTTCATAAAAATCGGAACTTTTCGTCAAATCAGCGTTTTTGACCCTCGAACATCGAGATTTCGAGAATAAACGACGACAATCGACCATTTTACGATTTCACTAAAATTCGACAAAGTTTCCGACACTATGAGGATTTGTCGTCGTAAAAGCCTCGGAAATGTGTTTTTTCATGAAAATCGGAAATTTTCGTCAAATCAGCGTTTTTGACCCTCGAACATCGACATCGTGAGATTCAACGACGACACTCGACCATTTCACGATTTCGCTACAATTCGACTTTGTTTCCGATGCAATGACGATTTGTCGTTGTGAACGCATCGGAAACGTGATTTTTCATCAAAGTCGGAAATTTTCGTCAAATCAGCGTTTTTGACCCTCGAACATCGTCATCGTGAGATTCAACGACGACACTCGACCATTGTACGATTTCACTAAAATTCGACAAAGTTTCCGACACAATGACGATTTGTCGTCGTGAAAGCCTCGGAAATGTGTTTTTTCATAAAAATCGGAACTTTTCGTCAAATCAGCGGTTTTGACTCTCGAACATCGAGATTTCGAGAATAAACAACGACACTCGACCATTTCGCGATTTCGCTACATTCGACTTTGTTTCGGATGCAATGACGATTCGTCGTCGTGAAAGCCTCGGAAATATGATTTTTCATGAATGTCGGAAATTTTCGTCAAATCAGCGTTTTTGACCCTCGAACATCGACATCATGAGATTCAACGACGACACTCGACCATTTCACGATTTCGCTACAATTCGACTTTGTTTCCGATGCAATGACGATTTGTCGTTGTGAACGCATCGGAAACGTGATTTTTCATCAAAGTCGGAAATTTTCGTCAAATCAGCGTTTTTGACCCTCGAACATCGTAATCGTGAGATTCAACGACGACACTCGACCATTTCACGATTTCCCTACAATTCGACTTTGTTTCCGATGCAATGACGATTTGTCGTCGTGAAAGCCTCGGAAATGTGTTTTTTCATAAAAGTCGGAAATTTTCGTCAAATCAGCGTTTTTGACCCTCGAACATCGACATCGTGAGATTCAACGACGACACTCGACCATTTCACGATTTCGCTACAATTCGACTTTGTTTCCGATGCAATGACGATTTGTCGTCGTGAAAGCCTCGGAAATGTGTTTTTTCATAAAAATCGGAACTTTTCGTCAAATCAGCGTTTTTGACTCTCGAACATCGAGATTTCGAGAATAAACAACGACACTCGACCATTTCGCGATTTCGCTACATTCGACTTTGTTTCGGATGCAATGACGATTCGTCGTCGTGAAAGCCTCGGAAATATGATTTTTCATGAATGTCGGAAATTTTCGTCAAATCAGCGTTTTTGACCCTCGAACATCGACATCGTGAGATTCAACGACGACACTCGACCATTTCACGATTTCGCTACATTCGACTTTGTTTCCGATGCAATGACGATTTGTCGATGTGAACGCATCGGAAATGTGTTTTTTCATAAAAGTCGGAAATTTTCGTCAAATCAGCGTTCGTGATCCTCGAACATCGAAATCGTGAGATTCAACGACGACACTCGACCATTTCACGATTTCGCTACATTCAACTTTGTTTCCGATGCAATGACGATTCGTCGTCGTGAAAGCCTCGGAAATATGATTTTTCATGAATGTCGGAAATTTTCGTCAAATCAGCGTTTTTGACCCTCGAACATCGACATCGTGAGATTCAACGACGACACTCGACCATTTCACGATTTCGCTACATTCGACTTTGTTTCCGATGCAATGACGATTTGTCGATGTGAACGCATCGGAAATGTGTTTTTTCATAAAAGTCGGACATTTTCGTCAAATCAGCGTTCGTGATCCTCGAACTTCGAAATCGTGAGATTCAACGATGACACTCGACCATTTCACGATTTCGCTACAATTCGACTTTGTTTCCGATGCAATGACGATTTATCGTTGTGAACGCATCGGAAACGTGATTTTTCATCGAAGGCGGAAATTTTCGTCAAATCAGCGTTCGTGATCCTCGAACATCGAAATCGTGAGATTCAACGACGACACTCGACCATTTCACGATTTCGCTACATTCAACTTTGTTTCCGATGCAATGACGATTCGTCGTCGTGAAAGCCTCGGAAATATGATTTTTCATGAATGTCGGAAATTTTCGTCAAATCAGCGTTTTTGACCCTCGAACATCGACATCGTGAGATTCAACGACGACACTCGACCATTTCACGATTTCGCTACATTCGACTTTGTTTCCGATGCAATGACGATTTGTCGATGTGAACGCATCGGAAATGTGTTTTTTCATAAAAGTCGGAAATTTTCGTCAAATCAGCGTTCGTGATCCTCGAACATCGAAATCGTGAGATTCAACGACGATACTCGACCATTTCACGATTTCGCTACAATTCGACTTTGTTTCCGATGCAATGACGACTTGACGTTATGAACGCATCGGAAATGTGTTTTTTCATAAAAGTAGGACATTTTCGTCAAATCAGCGTTTTTGACCCTCAAACATCGAGATTTCGAGAATAAACGACGACACTCGACCATTTCACGATTTCGCTACATTCGACTTTGTTTCCGATGCAATGACGATTTGTCGTCGTGAAATCCTCGGAAATATGATTTTTCATGTAAGTCGGAAATTTTCGTCAAATCAGCGTTTTTGAACCTCGAACATCGATATCGTGAGAATCAACGACGACACTCGACCATTTCACGATTTCGCTACAATTCGACTTTGTTTCCGATGCAATGACGATTTGTCGTCGTGAACGCATCGGAAACGTGATTTTTCATCAAAGTCGGAAATTTTTGTCAAATCAGCGTTTGTGATCCTCGAACATCGAAATCGAGAGATTCAACGATGACACTCGACCATCTCACTATTTCGCTACAATTCGACTTTGATTCCGATGCAATGACGATGTGTCGTCGTGACAGCCTCGGAAATGTGATTTTTCATGAATGTCGGAAATTTTCGTCAAATCAGCGTTCGTGATCCTCGAACATCGAAATCGTGAGATACAACGACGACACTCGACCACTTCACGATTTCGCTACAATTCGACTTTGTTTCCGATGCAATGACGATTTGTCGTTGTGAACGCATCGGAAACGTGATTATTCATCAAAGTCGGAAATTTTCGTCAAATCAGCGTTTTTGACCCTCGAACATCGAGATTTCGAGAATAAACGACGACACTCGACCATTTCACGATTTCGCTACATTCGACTTTGTTTCCGATGCAATGACGATTTGTCGTTGTGAACGCATCGGAAATGTGTTTTTTCATAAAAATCGGAACTTTTCGTCAAATCAGCGTTTTTGACCCTCGAACATCGAGATTTCGAGAATAAACAACGACACTCGACCATTTCACGATTTCACTAAAATTCGACAAAGTTTCCGACACTATGAGGATTTGTCGTCGTAAAAGCCTCGGAAATGTGTTTTTTCATAAAAGTCGGAAATTTTTGTCAAATCAGCGTTTGTGATCCTCGAACATCGAAATCGAGAGATTCAACGATGACCCTCGACCATCTCACTATTTCGCTACAATTCGACTTTGATTCCGATGCAATGACGATTTGTCGTTGTGAACTCATCGGAAATGTGATTTTTCATGAAAGTCGGAAATTTTCGTCAAATCAGCGTTCGTGATCCTCGAACATCGAAATCGTGACATTCAACGACGACACTCGACCATTTCACGATTTCGCTACAATTCGACTTTGTTTCCGATGCAATGACGATTTGACGTTATGAACGCATCGGAAATGTGTTTTTTGACCCTCGAACATCGACATCGTGAGATTCAACGACGACACTCGACCATTTCACGATTTCGCTACAATTCGACTTTGTTTCCGATGCAATGACGATTTTTCGTTGTGAACGCATCGGAAATGTGTTTTTTCATGAAAATCGGACATTTTCGTCAAATCAGCGCTTTTGACCCTCGAACATCGAGATTTCGCGAATAAACGACGACACTCGACCATTTCACGATTTCGCTACATTCGACTTTGTTTCCGATGCAATGACGATGTGTCGTCGTGACAGCCTCGGAAATGTGATTTTTCATGAATGTCGGAAATTTTCGTCAAATCAGCGTTCGTGATCCTCGAACATCGAAATCGTGAGATACAACGACGACACTCGACCACTTCACGATTTCGCTACAATTCGACTTTGTTTCCGATGCAATGACGATTTGTCGTTGTGAACGCAGCGGAAACGTGATTTTTCATCAAAGTCGGAAATTTTCGTCAAATCAGCGTTTTTGACCCTCGAACATCGAGATTTCGAGAATAAACGACGTCAATCGACCATTTTACGATTTCACTAAAATTCGACAAAGTTTCCGACACTATGAGGATTTGTCGTCGTAAAAGCCTCGGAAATGTGTTTTTTCATGAAAATCGAAAATTTTCGTCAAATCAGCGTTTTTGACCCTCGAACATCGACATCGTGAGATTTAACGACGACACTCGACCATTTCACGATTTCGCTACATTCGACTTTCTTTCCGATGCAATGACGATTTGTCGTTGTGAACGCATTGGAAATGTGTTTTTTCATGAAAGTCGGAAATTTTCGTCAAATCAGCGTTTTTGACCCTCGAACATCGTCATCGTGAGATTCAACGACGGCACTCGACCATTTCACGATTTCGCTACATTCGACTTTGTTTCCGATGCAATGACGATTTGTCGTCGTGAAAGCCTCGGAAATGTGTTTTTTCATAAAAATCGGAACTTTTCGTCAAATCAGCGTTTTTGACTCTCGAACATCGAGATTTCGAGAATAAACAACGACACTCGACCATTTCGCGATTTCGCTACATTCGACTTTGTTTCGGATGCAATGACGATTCGTCGTCGTGAAAGCCTCGGAAATATGATTTTTCATGAATGTCGGAAATTTTCGTCAAATCAGCGTTTTTGACCCTCGAACATCGACATCGTGAGATTCAACGATGACACTCGACCATTTCACGATTTCGCTACATTCGACTTTGTTTCCGATGCAATGACGATTTGTCGATGTGAACGCATCGGAAATGTGTTTTTTCATAAAAGTCGGAAATTTTCGTCAAATCAGCGTTCGTGATCCTCGAACATCGAAATCGGGAGATTCAACGACGACACTCGACCATTTCACGATTTCGCTACAATTCGACTTTGTTTCGGATGCAATGACGATTCGTCGTCGTGAAAGCCTCGGAAATATGATTTTTTATGAATGTCGGAAATTTTCGTCAAATCAGCGTTTTTGACCCTCGAACATCGACATCGTGAGATTCAACGACAACACTCGACCATTTCACGATTTCGCTACAATTCGACTTTTTTTCCGATGCAATGACGATTTGTCGTCGTGAAAGCCTCGGAAATGTGTTTTTTCATAAAAATCGGAAATTTTCGTCAAATCAGCGTTTTTGACCCTCGAACATCGAGATTTCGAGAATAAACAACGACACTCGACCATTTCACGATTTCGCTACATTCGACTTTGTTTCCGATGCAATGACGATTTGTCGTCGTGAAATCCTCGGAAATATGATTTTTCATGAAAGTCGGAAATTTTCGTCAAATCAGCGTTTTTGACCCTCGAACATCGATATCGTGAGATTCAACGACGACACTCGACCATTTCACGATTTCGCTACAATTCGACTTTGTTTCCGATGCAATGACGATTTGTCGTTGTGAACGCATCGGAAACGTGATTTTTCATCGAAGGCGGAAATTTTCGTCAAATCAGCGTTCGTGATCCTCGAACATCGAAATCGTGAGATTCAACGACGACACTCGACCATTTCACGATTTCGCTACAATTCGACTTTGTTTCCGATGCAATGACGATTTGTCGTTGTGAACGCATCGGAAACGTGATTTTTCATCGAAGGCGGAAATTTTCGTCAAATCAGCGTTCGTGATCCTCGAACATCGAAATCGTGAGATTCAACGACGACACTCGACCATTTCACGATTTCGCTACATTCAACTTTGTTTCCGATGCAATGACGATTCGTCGTCGTGAAAGCCTCGGAAATATGATTTTTCATGAATGTCGGAAATTTTCGTCAAATCAGCGTTTTTGACCCTCGAACATCGAAATCGTGAGATTCAACGACGACACTCGACCATTTCACGATTTCGCTAAAATTCGACTTTGTTTCCGATGCAATGACGACTTGACGTTATGAACGCATCGGAAATTTGTTTTTTCATAAAAGTAGGACATTTTCGTCAAATCAGCGTTTTTGACCCTCAAACATCGAGATTTCGAGAATAAACGACGACACTCGACCATTTCACGATTTCGCTACATTCGACTTTGTTTCCGATGCAATGACGATTTGTCGTTGTGAACGCATCGAAAATGTGTTTTTTCATAAAAGTCGGACATTTTCGTCAAATCAGCGTTTATGAGCCTCGAACATCGAGATTTCGAGAATAAACGACGACACTCGACCATTTCACGATTTCGCTACAATTCGACTTTGTTTCCGATGCAATGACGATTTGTCGTAGTGAAAGCCTCGGAAATGTGATTTTTCATCAAAGTCGGACATCTTCGTCAAATCTGCGTTTTTGACCCTCGAACATCGAAATCGTGAGATTCAACGATGCCACTCGACCATTTCACGATTTCGCTACAATACGACTTTGTTTCCGATGCAATGACGATTTTTCATTGTGAACGCATCGGAAATGTGTTTTTGCATGAAAATCGGACATTTTCGTCAAATCAGCGCTTTTGACCCTCGAACATCGAGATTTCGAGAATAAACGACGACACTCGACCATTTCACGATTTCGCTACATTCGACTTTGTTTCCGATGCAATGACGATGTGTCGTCGTGACAGCCTCGGAAATGTGATTTTTCATGAATGTCGGAAATTTTCGTCAAATCAGCGTTCGTGATCCTCGAACATCGAAATCGTGAGATACAACGACGACACTCGACCACTTCACGATTTCGCTACAATTCGACTTTGTTTCCGATGCAATGACGATTTGTCGTTGTGAACGCATCGGAAACGTGATTTTTCATCAAAGTCGGAAATTTTCGTCAAATCAGCGTTTTTGACCCTCGAACATCGAGATTTCGAGAATAAACGACGTCAATCGACCATTTTACGATTTCACTAAAATTCGACAAAGTTTCCGACACTATGAGGATTTGTCGTCGTAAAAGCCTCGGAAATGTGTTTTTTCATGAAAATCGGAAATTTTCGTCAAATCAGCGTTTTTGACCCTCGAACATCGACATCGTGAGATTCAACGACGACACTCGACCATTTCACGATTTCGCTACATTCGACTTTCTTTCCGATGCAATGACGATTTGTCGTTGTGAACGCATTGGAAATGTGTTTTTTCATGAAAGTCGGAAATTTTCGTCAAATCAGCGTTTTTGACCCTCGAACATCGTCATCGTGAGATTGAACGACGGCACTCGACCATTTCACGATTTCGCTACATTCGACTTTGTTTCCGATGCAATGACGATTTGTCGTCGTGAAAGCCTCGGAAATGTGTTTTTTCATAAAAATCGGAACTTTTCGTCAAATCAGCGTTTTTGACTCTCGAACATCGAGATTTCGAGAATAAACAACGACACTCGACCATTTCGCGATTTCGCTACATTCGACTTTGTTTCGGATGCAATGACGATTCGTCGTCGTGAAAGCCTCGGAAATATGATTTTTCATGAATGTCGGAAATTTTCGTCAAATCAGCGTTTTTGACCCTCGAACATCGACATCGTGAGATTCAACGACGACACTCGACCATTTCACGATTTCGCTACAATTCGACTTTGTTTCCGATGCAATGACGATTTGTCGTTGTGAACGCATCGGAAATGTGTTTTTTCATAAAAATCGGAAATTTTCGTCAAATCAGCGTTTTTGACTCTCGAACATCGAGATTTCGAGAATAAACAACGACACTCGACCATTTCGCGATTTCGCTACATTCGACTTTGTTTCGGATGCAATGACGATTCGTCGTCGTGAAAGCCTCGGAAATATGATTTTTCATGAATGTCGGAAATTTTCGTCAAATCAGCGTTTTTGACCCTCGAACATCGACATCGTGAGATTCAACGACGACACTCGACCATTTCACGATTTCGCTACATTCGACTTTCTTTCCAATGCAATGACGATTTGTCGTTGTGAACGCATTGGAAATGTGTTTTTTCATGAAAGTCGGAAATTTTCGTCAAATCAGCGTTTTTGACCCTCGAACATCGTCATCGTGAGATTCAACGACGGCACTCGACCATTTCACGATTTCGCTACATTCGACTTTGTTTCCGATGCAATGACGATTTGTCGTCGTGAAAGCCTCGGAAATGTGTTTTTTCATAAAAGTCGGAAATATTCGTAAAATCAGCGTTTGTGATCCTCGAACATCGAAATCGTGAGATTCCACGATGACACTCGACCATTTCACTATTTCGCTACAATTCGACTTTGTTTCGGATGCAATGACGATTCGTCGTCGTGAAAGCCTCGGAAATATGATTTTTTATGAATGTCGGAAATTTTCGTCAAATCAGCGTTTTTGACCCTCGAACATCGACATCGTGAGATTCAACGACAACACTCGACCATTTCACGATTTCGCTACAATTCGACTTTTTTTCCGATGCAATGACGATTTGTCGTCGTGAAAGCCTCGGAAATGTGTTTTTTCATAAAAATCGGAAATTTTCGTCAAATCAGCGTTTTTGAACCTCGAACATCGAGATTTCGAGAATAAACAACGACACTCGACCATTTCACGATTTCGCTACATTCGACTTTGTTTCCGATGCAATGACGATTTGTCGTCGTGAAATCCTCGGAAATATGATTTTTCATGAAAGTCGGAAATTTTCGTCAAATCAGCGTTTTTGACCCTCGAACATCGATATCGTGAGATTCAACGACGACACTCGACCATTTCACGATTTCGCTACAATTCGACTTTGTTTCCGATGCAATGACGATTTGTCGTTGTGAACGCATCGGAAACGTGATTTTTCATCGAAGGCGGAAATTTTCGTCAAATCAGCGTTCGTGATCCTCGAACATCGAAATCGTGAGATTCAACGACGACACTCGACCATTTCACGATTTCGCTACAATTCGACTTTGTTTCCGATGCAATGACGATTTGTCGTTGTGAACGCATCGGAAACGTGATTTTTCATCGAAGGCGGAAATTTTCGTCAAATCAGCGTTCGTGATCCTCGAACATCGAAATCGTGAGATTCAACGACGACACTCGACCATTTCACGATTTCGCTACATTCAACTTTGTTTCCGATGCAATGACGATTCGTCGTCGTGAAAGCCTCGGAAATATGATTTTTCATGAATGTCGGAAATTTTCGTCAAATCAGCGTTTTTGACCCTCGAACATCGACATCGTGAGATTCAACGACGACACTCGACCATTTCACGATTTCGCTACATTCGACTTTGTTTCCGATGCAATGACGATTTGTCGATGTGAACGCATCGGAAATGTGTTTTTTCATAAAAGTCGGACATTTTCGTCAAATCAGCGTTCGTGATCCTCGAACTTCGAAATCGTGAGATTCAACGATGACACTCGACCATTTCACGATTTCGCTACAATTCGACTTTGTTTCCGATGCAATGACGATTTATCGTTGTGAACGCATCGGAAACGTGATTTTTCATCGAAGGCGGAAATTTTCGTCAAATCAGCGTTCGTGATCCTCGAACATCGAAATCGTGAGATTCAACGACGACACTCGACCATTTCACGATTTCGCTACATTCAACTTTGTTTCCGATGCAATGACGATTCGTCGTCGTGAAAGCCTCGGAAATATGATTTTTCATGAATGTCGGAAATTTTCGTCAAATCAGCGTTTTTGACCCTCGAACATCGACATCGTGAGATTCAACGACGACACTCGACCATTTCACGATTTCGCTACATTCGACTTTGTTTCCGATGCAATGACGATTTGTCGATGTGAACGCATCGGAAATGTGTTTTTTCATAAAAGTCGGAAATTTTCGTCAAATCAGCGTTCGTGATCCTCGAACATCGAAATCGTGAGATTCAACGACGATACTCGACCATTTCACGATTTCGCTACAATTCGACTTTGTTTCCGATGCAATGACGACTTGACGTTATGAACGCATCGGAAATGTGTTTTTTCATAAAAGTAGGACATTTTCGTCAAATCAGCGTTTTTGACCCTCAAACATCGAGATTTCGAGAATAAACGACGACACTCGACCATTTCACGATTTCGCTACATTCGACTTTGTTTCCGATGCAATGACGATTTGTCGTCGTGAAATCCTCGGAAATATGATTTTTCATGTAAGTCGGAAATTTTCGTCAAATCAGCGTTTTTGAACCTCGAACATCGATATCGTGAGAATCAACGACGACACTCGACCATTTCACGATTTCGCTACAATTCGACTTTGTTTCCGATGCAATGACGATTTGTCGTCGTGAACGCATCGGAAACGTGATTTTTCATCAAAGTCGGAAATTTTCGTCAAATCAGCGTTTGTGATCCTCGAACATCGTCATCGTGAGATTCAACGACGACACTCGACCATTGTACGATTTCACTAAAATTCGACAAAGTTTCCGACACAATGACGATTTGGCGTCGTAAAAGCCTCGGAAATGTGTTTTTTCATGAAAATCGGAAATTTTGGTAAAATCAGCGTTTTTGACCCTGGAACATCGTCATCGTGAGATTCAACGACGGCACTCGACCATTTCACGATTTCGCTACATTCGACTTTGTTTCCGATGCAATGACGATTTGGCGTCGTAAAAGCCTCGGAAATGTGTTTTTTCATGAATATCGGAAATTTTCGTAAAATCAGCGTTTTTGACCCTCGAACATCGTCATCGTGAGATTCAACGACGGCACTCGACCATTTCACGATTTCGCTACATTCGACTTTGTTTCCGATGCAATGACAATTTGTCGTCGTGAAAGCCTCGGAAATGTGTTTTTTCATAAAAGTCGGAAATTTTCGTCAAATCAGCGTTTGTGACCCTCGAACTTCGAAATCGTGAGATTCAACGATGACACTCGACCATTTCACGATTTCGCTACAATTCGACTTTGTTTCCGATGCAATGACGACTTGACGTTATGAACGCATCGGAAATGTGTTTTTTCATAAAAGTAGGACATTTTCGTCAAATCAGCGTTTTTGACCCTCAAACATCGAGATTTCGAGAATAAACGACGACACTCGACCATTTCACGATTTCGCTACATTCGACTTTGTTTCCGATGCAATGACGATTTGTCGTTGTGAACGCATCGAAAATGTGTTTTTTCATAAAAGTCGGACATTTTCGTCAAATCAGCGTTTATGAGCCTCGAACATCGAGATTTCGAGAATAAACGACGACACTCGACCATTTCACGATTTCGCTACATTCGACTTTGTTTCCGATGCAATGACGATTTGTCGTTGTGAACGCATCGGAAATGTGTTTTTTCATAAAAATCGGAACTTTTCGTCAAATCAGCGTTTTTGACCCTCGAACATCGAGATTTCGAGAATAAACAACGACACTCGACCATTTCACGATTTCACTAAAATTCGACAAAGTTTCCGACACTATGAGGATTTGTCGTCGTATGAGCCTCGGAAATGTGTTTTTTCATGAAAATCGGAAATTTTCGTCAAATCAGCGTTTTTGACCCTCGAACATCGACATCGTGAGATTTAACGACGACACTCGACCATTTCACGATTTCGCTACATTCGACTTTGTTTCCGATGCAATGACGATTTGTCGTCGTGAAAGCCTCGGAAATGTGTTTTTTCATAAAAGTCGGAAATTTTTGTCAAATCAGCGTTTATGATCCTCGAACATCGAAATCGAGAGATTCAACGATGACACTCGACCATCTCACTATTTCGCTACAATTCGACTTTGATTCCGATGCAATGACGATGTGTCGTCGTGACAGCCTCGGAAATGTGATTTTTCATGAATGTCGGAAATTTTCGTCAAATCAGCGTTCGTGATCCTCGAACATCGAAATCGTGAGATACAACGACGACACTCGACCACTTCACGATTTCGCTACAATTCGACTTTGTTTCCGATGCAATGACGATTTGTCGTTGTGAACGCATCGGAAACGTGATTATTCATCAAAGTCGGAAATTTTCGTCAAATCAGCGTTTTTGACCCTCGAACATCGAGATTTCGAGAATAAACGACGACAATCGACCATTTTACGATTTCACTAAAATTCGACAAAGTTTCCGACACTATGAGGATTTGTCGTCGTAAAAGCCTCGGAAATGTGTTTTTTCATGAAAATCGGAAATTTTCGTCAAATCAGCGTTTTTGACCCTCGAACATCGACATCGTGAGATTCAACGACGACACTCGACCATTTCACGATTTCGCTACATTCGACTTTGTTTCCGATGCAATGACGATTTGTCGTTGTGAACGCATCGGAAATGTGTTTTTTCATAAAAATCGGAACTTTTCGTCAAATCAGCGTTTTTGACCCTCGAACATCGAGATTTCGAGAATAAACAACGACACTCGACCATTTCACGATTTCACTAAAATTCGACAAAGTTTCCGACACTATGAGGATTTGTCGTCGTAAAAGCCTCGGAAATGTGTTTTTTCATAAAAGTCGGAAATTTTTGTCAAATCAGCGTTTGTGATCCTCGAACATCGAAATCGAGAGATTCAACGATGACCCTCGACCATCTCACTATTTCGCTACAATTCGACTTTGATTCCGATGCAATGACGATTTGTCGTTGTGAACTCATCGGAAATGTGATTTTTCATGAAAGTCGGAAATTTTCGTCAAATCAGCGTTCGTGATCCTCGAACATCGAAATCGTGACATTCAACGACGACACTCGACCATTTCACGATTTCGCTACAATTCGACTTTGTTTCCGATGCAATGACGATTTGACGTTATGAACGCATCGGAAATGTGTTTTTTGACCCTCGAACATCGACATCGTGAGATTCAACGACGACACTCGACCATTTCACGATTTCGCTACAATTCGACTTTGTTTCCGATGCAATGACGATTTTTCGTTGTGAACGCATCGGAAATGTGTTTTTTCATGAAAATCGGACATTTTCGTCAAATCAGCGCTTTTGACCCTCGAACATCGAGATTTCGCGAATAAACGACGACACTCGACCATTTCACGATTTCGCTACATTCGACTTTGTTTCCGATGCAATGACGATGTGTCGTCGTGACAGCCTCGGAAATGTGATTTTTCATGAATGTCGGAAATTTTCGTCAAATCAGCGTTCGTGATCCTCGAACATCGAAATCGTGAGATACAACGACGACACTCGACCACTTCACGATTTCGCTACAATTCGACTTTGTTTCCGATGCAATGACGATTTGTCGTTGTGAACGCAGCGGAAACGTGATTTTTCATCAAAGTCGGAAATTTTCGTCAAATCAGCGTTTTTGACCCTCGAACATCGAGATTTCGAGAATAAACGACGTCAATCGACCATTTTACGATTTCACTAAAATTCGACAAAGTTTCCGACACTATGAGGATTTGTCGTCGTAAAAGCCTCGGAAATGTGTTTTTTCATGAAAATCGAAAATTTTCGTCAAATCAGCGTTTTTGACCCTCGAACATCGACATCGTGAGATTTAACGACGACACTCGACCATTTCACGATTTCGCTACATTCGACTTTCTTTCCGATGCAATGACGATTTGTCGTTGTGAACGCATTGGAAATGTGTTTTTTCATGAAAGTCGGAAATTTTCGTCAAATCAGCGTTTTTGACCCTCGAACATCGTCATCGTGAGATTCAACGACGGCACTCGACCATTTCACGATTTCGCTACATTCGACTTTGTTTCCGATGCAATGACGATTTGTCGTCGTGAAAGCCTCGGAAATGTGTTTTTTCATAAAAATCGGAACTTTTCGTCAAATCAGCGTTTTTGACTCTCGAACATCGAGATTTCGAGAATAAACAACGACACTCGACCATTTCGCGATTTCGCTACATTCGACTTTGTTTCGGATGCAATGACGATTCGTCGTCGTGAAAGCCTCGGAAATATGATTTTTCATGAATGTCGGAAATTTTCGTCAAATCAGCGTTTTTGACCCTCGAACATCGACATCGTGAGATTCAACGATGACACTCGACCATTTCACGATTTCGCTACATTCGACTTTGTTTCCGATGCAATGACGATTTGTCGATGTGAACGCATCGGAAATGTGTTTTTTCATAAAAGTCGGAAATTTTCGTCAAATCAGCGTTCGTGATCCTCGAACATCGAAATCGGGAGATTCAACGACGACACTCGACCATTTCACGATTTCGCTACATTCGACTTTGTTTCCGATGCAATGACGATTTGTCGTTGTGAACGCATCGAAAATGTGTTTTTTCATAAAAGTCGAACATTTTCGTCAAATCAGCGTTTTTGACCCTCGAACATCGAGATTTCGAGAATAAACGACGACACTCGACCATTTCACGATTTCGCTACATTCGACTTTGTTTCCGATGCAATGACGATTTGTCGTTGTGAACGCATCGAAAATGTGTTTTTTCATAAAAGTCGAACATTTTCGTCAAATCAGCGTTTGTGACCCTCGAACTTCGAAATCGTGAGATTCAACGATGACACTCGACCATTTCACGATTTCGCTACAATTCGCCTTTGTTTCCGATGCAATGACGACTTGACGTTATGAACGCATCGGAAATGTGTTTTTTCATAAAAGTAGGACATTTTCGTCAAATCAGCGTTTTTGACCCTCAAACATCGAGATTTCGAGAATAAACGACGACACTCGACCATTTCACGATTTCGCTACATTCGACTTTGTTTCCGATGCAATGACGATTTGTCGTTGTGAACGCATCGAAAATGTGTTTTTTCATAAAAGTCGGACATTTTCGTCAAATCAGCGTTTATGACCCTCGAACATCGAGATTTCGAGAATGAACGACGACACTCGACCATTTCACGATTTCGCTACATTCGACTTTGTTTCCGATGCAATGACGATTTGTCGTTGTGAACGCATCGGAAATGTGTTTTTTCATAAAAATCGGAACTTTTCGTCAAATCAGCGTTTTTGACCCTCGAACATCGAGATTTCGAGAATAAACGACGACAATCGACCATTTTACGATTTCACTAAAATTCGACAAAGTTTCCGACACTATGAGGATTTGTCGTCGTAAAAGCCTCGGAAATGTGTTTTTTCATGAAAATCGGAAATTTTCGTCAAATCAGCGTTTTTGACCCTCGAACATCGACATCGTGAGATTCAACGACGACACTCGACCATTTCACGATTTCGCTACATTCGACTTTCTTTCCAATGCAATGACGATTTGTCGTTGTGAACGCATTGGAAATGTGTTTTTTCATGAAAGTCGGAAATTTTCGTCAAATCAGCGTTTTTGACCCTCGAACATCGTCATCGTGAGATTCAACGACGGCACTCGACCATTTCACGATTTCGCTACATTCGACTTTGATTCCGATGCAATGACGATTTGTCGTCGTGAAAGCCTCGGAAATGTGTTTTTTCATAAAAGTCGGAAATATTCGTAAAATCAGCGTTTGTGATCCTCGAACATCGAAATCGTGAGATTCCACGATGACACTCGACCATTTCACTATTTCGCTACAATTCGACTTTGTTTCGGATGCAATGACGATTCGTCGTCGTGAAAGCCTCGGAAATATGATTTTTTATGAATGTCGGAAATTTTCGTCAAATCAGCGTTTTTGACCCTCGAACATCGACATCGTGAGATTCAACGACAACACTCGACCATTTCACGATTTCGCTACAATTCGACTTTTTTTCCGATGCAATGACGATTTGTCGTCGTGAAAGCCTCGGAAATGTGTTTTTTCATAAAAATCGGAAATTTTCGTCAAATCAGCGTTTTTGACCCTCGAACATCGAGATTTCGAGAATAAACAACGACACTCGACCATTTCACGATTTCGCTACATTCGACTTTGTTTCCGATGCAATGACGATTTGTCGTCGTGAAATCCTCGGAAATATGATTTTTCATGAAAGTCGGAAATTTTCGTCAAATCAGCGTTTTTGACCCTCGAACATCGATATCGTGAGATTCAACGACGACACTCGACCATTTCACGATTTCGCTACAATTCGACTTTGTTTCCGATGCAATGACGATTTGTCGTTGTGAACGCATCGGAAACGTGATTTTTCATCGAAGGCGGAAATTTTCGTCAAATCAGCGTTTTTGACCCTCGAACATCGACATCGTGAGATTCAACGACAACACTCGACCATTTCACGATTTCGCTACAATTCGACTTTTTTTCCGATGCAATGACGATTTGTCGTCGTGAAAGCCTCGGAAATGTGTTTTTTCATAAAAATCGGAAATTTTCGTCAAATCAGCGTTTTTGACCCTCGAACATCGAGATTTCGAGAATAAACAACGACACTCGACCATTTCACGATTTCGCTACATTCGACTTTGTTTCCGATGCAATGACGATTTGTCGTCGTGAAATCCTCGGAAATATGATTTTTCATGAAAGTCGGAAATTTTCGTCAAATCAGCGTTTTTGACCCTCGAACATCGATATCGTGAGATTCAACGACGACACTCGACCATTTCACGATTTCGCTACAATTCGACTTTGTTTCCGATGCAATGACGATTTGTCGTTGTGAACGCATCGGAAACGTGATTTTTCATCGAAGGCGGAAATTTTCGTCAAATCAGCGTTTTTGACCCTCGAACATCGAGATTTCGAGAATAAACGACGTCAATCGACCATTTTACGATTTCACTAAAATTCGACAAAGTTTCCGACACTATGAGGATTTGTCGTCGTAAAAGCCTCGGAAATGTGTTTTTTCATGAAAATCGGAAATTTTCGTCAAATCAGCGTTTTTGACCCTCGAACATCGACATCGTGAGATTCAACGACGACACTCGACCATTTCACGATTTCGCTACATTCGACTTTCTTTCCGATGCAATGACGATTTGTCGTTGTGAACGCATTGGAAATGTGTTTTTTCATGAAAGTCGGAAATTTTCGTCAAATCAGCGTTTTTGACCCTCGAACATCGTCATCGTGAGATTGAACGACGGCACTCGACCATTTCACGATTTCGCTACATTCGACTTTGTTTCCGATGCAATGACGATTTGTCGTCGTGAAAGCCTCGGAAATGTGTTTTTTCATAAAAATCGGAACTTTTCGTCAAATCAGCGTTTTTGACTCTCGAACATCGAGATTTCGAGAATAAACAACGACACTCGACCATTTCGCGATTTCGCTACATTCGACTTTGTTTCGGATGCAATGACGATTCGTCGTCGTGAAAGCCTCGGAAATATGATTTTTCATGAATGTCGGAAATTTTCGTCAAATCAGCGTTTTTGACCCTCGAACATCGACATCGTGAGATTCAACGACGACACTCGACCATTTCACGATTTCGCTACAATTCGACTTTGTTTCCGATGCAATGACGATTTGTCGTTGTGAACGCATCGAAAATGTGTTTTTTCATAAAAGTCGGACATTTTCGTCAAATCAGCGTTTATGAGCCTCGAACATCGAGATTTCGAGAACAAACGACGACACTCGACCATTTCACGATTTCGCTACAATTCGACTTTGTTTCCGATGCAATGACGATTTGTCGTAGTGAAAGCCTCGGAAATGTGATTTTTCATCAAAGTCGGACATCTTCGTCAAATCTGCGTTTTTGACCCTCGAACATCGAAATCGTGAGATTCAACGATGCCACTCGACCATTTCACGATTTCGCTACAATACGACTTTGTTTCCGATGCAATGACGATTTTTCGTTGTGAACGCATCGGAAATGTGTTTTTTCATGAAAATCGGACATTTTCGTCAAATCAGCGCTTTTGACCCTCGAACATCGAGATTTCGAGAATAAACGACGACACTCGACCATTTCACGATTTCGCTACATTCGACTTTGTTTCCGATGCAATGACGATGTGTCGTCGTGACAGCCTCGGAAATGTGATTTTTCATGAATGTCGGAAATTTTCGTCAAATCAGCGTTCGTGATCCTCGAACATCGAAATCGTGAGATACAACGACGACACTCGACCACTTCACGATTTCGCTACAATTCGACTTTGTTTCCGATGCAATGACGATTTGTCGTTGTGAACGCATCGGAAACGTGATTTTTCATCAAAGTCGGAAATTTTCGTCAAATCAGCGTTTTTGACCCTCGAACATCGAGATTTCGAGAATAAACGACGTCAATCGACCATTTTACGATTTCACTAAAATTCGACAAAGTTTCCGACACTATGAGGATTTGTCGTCGTAAAAGCCTCGGAAATGTGTTTTTTCATGAAAATCGGAAATTTTCGTCAAATCAGCGTTTTTGACCCTCGAACATCGACATCGTGAGATTCAACGACGACACTCGACCATTTCACGATTTCGCTACATTCGACTTTCTTTCCGATGCAATGACGATTTGTCGTTGTGAACGCATTGGAAATGTGTTTTTTCATGAAAGTCGGAAATTTTCGTCAAATCAGCGTTTTTGACCCTCGAACATCGTCATCGTGAGATTGAACGACGGCACTCGACCATTTCACGATTTCGCTACATTCGACTTTGTTTCCGATGCAATGACGATTTGTCGTCGTGAAAGCCTCGGAAATGTGTTTTTTCATAAAAATCGGAACTTTTCGTCAAATCAGCGTTTTTGACCCTCAAACATCGAGATTTCGAGAATAAACGACGACACTCGACCATTTCACGATTTCGCTACATTCGACTTTGTTTCCGATGCAATGACGATTTGTCGTTGTGAACGCATCGAAAATGTGTTTTTTCATAAAAGTCGGACATTTTCGTCAAATCAGCGTTTATGAGCCTCGAACATCGAGATTTCGAGAATAAACGACGACACTCGACCATTTCACGATTTCGCTACATTCGACTTTGTTTCCGATGCAATGACGATTTGTCGTAGTGAAAGCCTCGGAAATGTGATTTTTCATCAAAGTCGGACATCTTCGTCAAATCTGCGTTTTTGACCCTCGAACATCGAAATCGTGAGATTCAACGATGCCACTCGACCATTTCACGATTTCGCTACAATACGACTTTGTTTCCGATGCAATGACGATTTTTCATTGTGAACGCATCGGAAATGTGTTTTTTCATGAAAATCGGACATTTTCGTCAAATCAGCGCTTTTGACCCTCGAACATCGAGATTTCGAGAATAAACGACGACACTCGACCATTTCACGATTTCGCTACATTCGACTTTGTTTCCGATGCAATGACGATGTGTCGTCGTGACAGCCTCGGAAATGTGATTTTTCATGAATGTCGGAAATTTTCGTCAAATCAGCGTTCGTGATCCTCGAACATCGAAATCGTGAGATACAACGACGACACTCGACCACTTCACGATTTCGCTACAATTCGACTTTGTTTCCGATGCAATGACGATTTGTCGTTGTGAACGCATCGGAAACGTGATTTTTCATCAAAGTCGGAAATTTTCGTCAAATCAGCGTTTTTGACCCTCGAACATCGAGATTTCGAGAATAAACGACGTCAATCGACCATTTTACGATTTCACTAAAATTCGACAAAGTTTCCGACACTATGAGGATTTGTCGTCGTAAAAGCCTCGGAAATGTGTTTTTTCATGAAAATCGGAAATTTTCGTCAAATCAGCGTTTTTGACCCTCGAACATCGACATCGTGAGATTCAACGACGACACTCGACCATTTCACGATTTCGCTACATTCGACTTTCTTTCCGATGCAATGACGATTTGTCGTTGTGAACGCATTGGAAATGTGTTTTTTCATGAAAGTCGGAAATTTTCGTCAAATCAGCGTTTTTGACCCTCGAACATCGTCATCGTGAGATTGAACGACGGCACTCGACCATTTCACGATTTCGCTACATTCGACTTTGTTTCCGATGCAATGACGATTTGTCGTCGTGAAAGCCTCGGAAATGTGTTTTTTCATAAAAATCGGAACTTTTCGTCAAATCAGCGTTTTTGACTCTCGAACATCGAGATTTCGAGAATAAACAACGACACTCGACCATTTCGCGATTTCGCTACATTCGACTTTGTTTCGGATGCAATGACGATTCGTCGTCGTGAAAGCCTCGGAAATATGATTTTTCATGAATGTCGGAAATTTTCGTCAAATCAGCGTTTTTGACCCTCGAACATCGACATCGTGAGATTCAACGACGACACTCGACCATTTCACGATTTCGCTACAATTCGACTTTGTTTCCGATGCAATGACGATTTGTCGTTGTGAACGCATCGGAAATGTGTTTTTTCATAAAAATCGGAAATTTTCGTCAAATCAGCGTTTTTGACTCTCGAACATCGAGATTTCGAGAATAAACAACGACACTCGACCATTTCGCGATTTCGCTACATTCGACTTTGTTTCGGATGCAATGACGATTCGTCGTCGTGAAAGCCTCGGAAATATGATTTTTCATGAATGTCGGAAATTTTCGTCAAATCAGCGTTTTTGACCCTCGAACATCGACATCGTGAGATTTAACGACGACACTCGACCATTTCACGATTTCGCTACATTCGACTTTGTTTCCGATGCAATGACGATTTGTCGATGTGAACGCATCGGAAATGTGTTTTTTCATAAAAGTCGGAAATTTTCGTCAAATCAGCGTTCGTGATCCTCGAACATCGAAATCGGGAGATTCAACGACGACACTCGACCATTTCACGATTTCGCTACAATTCGACTTTGTTTCCGATGCAATGACGATTTGTCGTAGTGAAAGCCTCGGAAATGTGATTTTTCATCAAAGTCGGACATCTTCGTCAAATCTGCGTTTTTGACCCTCGAACATCGAAATCGTGAGATTCAACGATGCCACTCGACCATTTCACGATTTCGCTACAATACGACTTTGTTTCCGATGCAATGACGATTTTTCGTTGTGAACGCATCGGAAATGTGTTTTTTCATGAAAATCGGACATTTTCGTCAAATCAGCGCTTTTGACCCTCGAACATCGAGATTTCGAGAATAAACGACGACACTCGACCATTTCACGATTTCGCTACATTCGACTTTGTTTCCGATGCAATGACGATGTGTCGTCGTGACAGCCTCGGAAATGTGATTTTTCATGAATGTCGGAAATTTTCGTCAAATCAGCGTTCGTGATCCTCGAACATCGAAATCGTGAGATACAACGACGACACTCGACCACTTCACGATTTCGCTACAATTCGACTTTGTTTCCGATGCAATGACGATTTGTCGTTGTGAACGCATCGGAAACGTGATTTTTCATCAAAGTCGGAAATTTTCGTCAAATCAGCGTTTTTGACCCTCGAACATCGAGATTTCGAGAATAAACGACGTCAATCGACCATTTTACGATTTCACTAAAATTCGACAAAGTTTCCGACACTATGAGGATTTGTCGTCGTAAAAGCCTCGGAAATGTGTTTTTTCATGAAAATCGGAAATTTTCGTCAAATCAGCGTTTTTGACCCTCGAACATCGACATCGTGAGATTCAACGACGACACTCGACCATTTCACGATTTCGCTACATTCGACTTTCTTTCCGATGCAATGACGATTTGTCGTTGTGAACGCATTGGAAATGTGTTTTTTCATGAAAGTCGGAAATTTTCGTCAAATCAGCGTTTTTGACCCTCGAACATCGTCATCGTGAGATTGAACGACGGCACTCGACCATTTCACGATTTCGCTACATTCGACTTTGTTTCCGATGCAATGACGATTTGTCGTCGTGAAAGCCTCGGAAATGTGTTTTTTCATAAAAATCGGAACTTTTCGTCAAATCAGCGTTTTTGACTCTCGAACATCGAGATTTCGAGAATAAACAACGACACTCGACCATTTCGCGATTTCGCTACATTCGACTTTGTTTCGGATGCAATGACGATTCGTCGTCGTGAAAGCCTCGGAAATATGATTTTTCATGAATGTCGGAAATTTTCGTCAAATCAGCGTTTTTGACCCTCGAACATCGACATCGTGAGATTCAACGACGACACTCGACCATTTCACGATTTCGCTACAATTCGACTTTGTTTCCGATGCAATGACGATTTGTCGTTGTGAACGCATCGGAAATGTGTTTTTTCATAAAAATCGGAAATTTTCGTCAAATCAGCGTTTTTGACTCTCGAACATCGAGATTTCGAGAATAAACAACGACACTCGACCATTTCGCGATTTCGCTACATTCGACTTTGTTTCGGATGCAATGACGATTCGTCGTCGTGAAAGCCTCGGAAATATGATTTTTCATGAATGTCGGAAATTTTCGTCAAATCAGCGTTTTTGACCCTCGAACATCGACATCGTGAGATTTAACGACGACACTCGACCATTTCACGATTTCGCTACATTCGACTTTGTTTCCGATGCAATGACGATTTGTCGATGTGAACGCATCGGAAATGTGTTTTTTCATAAAAGTCGGAAATTTTCGTCAAATCAGCGTTCGTGATCCTCGAACATCGAAATCGGGAGATTCAACGACGACACTCGACCATTTCACGATTTCGCTACAATTCGACTTTGTTTCCGATGCAATGACGACTTGACGTTATGAACGCATCGGAAATGTGTTTTTTCATAAAAGTAGGACATTTTCGTCAAATCAGCGTTTTTGACCCTCAAACATCGAGATTTCGAGAATAGACGACGACACTCGACCATTTCACGATTTCGCTACATTCGACTTTGTTTCCGATGCAATGACGATTTGTCGTTGTGAACGCATCGAAAATGTGTTTTTTCATAAAAGTCGGACATTTTCGTCAAATCAGCGTTTTTGACCCTCGAACATCGAGATTTCGAGAATAAACAACGACACTCGACCATTTCACGATTTCACTAAAATTCGACAAAGTTTCCGACACAATGACGATTTGGCGTCGTAAAAGCCTCGGAAATGTGTTTTTTCATGAATATCGGAAATTTTCGTAAAATCAGCGTTTTTGACCCTCGAACATCGTCATCGTGAGATTCAACGACGGCACTCGACCATTTCACGATTTCGCTACATTCGACTTTGTTTCCGATGCAATGACAATTTGTCGTCGTGAAAGCCTCGGAAATGTGTTTTTTCATAAAAGTCGGAAATTTTCGTCAAATCAGCGTTTGTGACCCTCGAACTTCGAAATCGTGAGATTCAACGATGACACTCGACCATTTCACGATTTCGCTACAATTCGCCTTTGTTTCCGATGCAATGACGACTTGACGTTATGAACGCATCGGAAATGTGTTTTTTCATAAAAGTAGGACATTTTCGTCAAATCAGCGTTTTTGACCCTCAAACATCGAGATTTCGAGAATAAACGACGACACTCGACCATTTCACGATTTCGCTACATTCGACTTTGTTTCCGATGCAATGACGATTTGTCGTTGTGAACGCATCGAAAATGTGTTTTTTCATAAAAGTCGGACATTTTCGTCAAATCAGCGTTTATGACCCTCGAACATCGAGATTTCGAGAATGAACGACGACACTCGACCATTTCACGATTTCGCTACATTCGACTTTGTTTCCGATGCAATGACGATTTGTCGTTGTGAACGCATCGGAAATGTGTTTTTTCATAAAAATCGGAACTTTTCGTCAAATCAGCGTTTTTGACCCTCGAACATCGAGATTTCGAGAATAAACGACGACAATCGACCATTTTACGATTTCACTAAAATTCGACAAAGTTTCCGACACTATGAGGATTTGTCGTCGTAAAAGCCTCGGAAATGTGTTTTTTCATGAAAATCGGAAATTTTCGTCAAATCAGCGTTTTTGACCCTCGAACATCGACATCGTGAGATTCAACGACGACACTCGACCATTTCACGATTTCGCTACATTCGACTTTCTTTCCAATGCAATGACGATTTGTCGTTGTGAACGCATTGGAAATGTGTTTTTTCATGAAAGTCGGAAATTTTCGTCAAATCAGCGTTTTTGACCCTCGAACATCGTCATCGTGAGATTCAACGACGGCACTCGACCATTTCACGATTTCGCTACATTCGACTTTGTTTCCGATGCAATGACGATTTGTCGTCGTGAAAGCCTCGGAAATGTGTTTTTTCATAAAAGTCGGAAATATTCGTAAAATCAGCGTTTGTGATCCTCGAACATCGAAATCGTGAGATTCCACGATGACACTCGACCATTTCACTATTTCGCTACAATTCGACTTTGTTTCGGATGCAATGACGATTCGTCGTCGTGAAAGCCTCGGAAATATGATTTTTTATGAATGTCGGAAATTTTCGTCAAATCAGCGTTTTTGACCCTCGAACATCGACATCGTGAGATTCAACGACAACACTCGACCATTTCACGATTTCGCTACAATTCGACTTTTTTTCCGATGCAATGACGATTTGTCGTCGTGAAAGCCTCGGAAATGTGTTTTTTCATAAAAATCGGAAATTTTCGTCAAATCAGCGTTTTTGACCCTCGAACATCGAGATTTCGAGAATAAACAACGACACTCGACCATTTCACGATTTCGCTACATTCGACTTTGTTTCCGATGCAATGACGATTTGTCGTCGTGAAATCCTCGGAAATATGATTTTTCATGAAAGTCGGAAATTTTCGTCAAATCAGCGTTTTTGACCCTCGAACATCGATATCGTGAGATTCAACGACGACACTCGACCATTTCACGATTTCGCTACAATTCGACTTTGTTTCCGATGCAATGACGATTTGTCGTTGTGAACGCATCGGAAACGTGATTTTTCATCGAAGGCGGAAATTTTCGTCAAATCAGCGTTCGTGATCCTCGAACATCGAAATCGTGAGATTCAACGACGACACTCGACCATTTCACGATTTCGTTACAATTCGACTTTGTTTCCGATGCAATGACGATTTGTCGTTGTGAACGCATCGGAAACGTGATTTTTCATCGAAGGCGGAAATTTTCGTCAAATCAGCGTTCGTGATCCTCGAACATCGAAATCGTGAGATTCAACGACGACACTCGACCATTTCACGATTTCGCTACATTCAACTTTGTTTCCGATGCAATGACGATTCGTCGTCGTGAAAGCCTCGGAAATATGATTTTTCATGAATGTCGGAAATTTTCGTCAAATCAGCGTTTTTGACCCTCGAACATCGAAATCGTGAGATTCAACGACGACACTCGACCATTTCACGATTTCGCTAAAATTCGACTTTGTTTCCGATGCAATGACGACTTGACGTTATGAACGCATCGGAAATGTGTTTTTTCATAAAAGTAGGACATTTTCGTCAAATCAGCGTTTTTGACCCTCAAACATCGAGATTTCGAGAATAAACGACGACACTCGACCATTTCACGATTTCGCTACATTCGACTTTGTTTCCGATGCAATGACGATTTGTCGTTGTGAACGCATCGAAAATGTGTTTTTTCATAAAAGTCGGACATTTTCGTCAAATCAGCGTTTATGAGCCTCGAACATCGAGATTTCGAGAATAAACGACGACACTCGACCATTTCACGATTTCGCTACAATTCGACTTTGTTTCCGATGCAATGACGATTTGTCGTAGTGAAAGCCTCGGAAATGTGATTTTTCATCAAAGTCGGACATCTTCGTCAAATCTGCGTTTTTGACCCTCGAACATCGAAATCGTGAGATTCAACGATGCCACTCGACCATTTCACGATTTCGCTACAATACGACTTTGTTTCCGATGCAATGACGATTTTTCGTTGTGAACGCATCGGAAATGTGTTTTTTCATGAAAATCGGACATTTTCGTCAAATCAGCGCTTTTGACCCTCGAACATCGAGATTTCGAGAATAAACGACGACACTCGACCATTTCACGATTTCGCTACATTCGACTTTGTTTCCGATGCAATGACGATGTGTCGTCGTGACAGCCTCGGAAATGTGATTTTTCATGAATGTCGGAAATTTTCGTCAAATCAGCGTTCGTGATCCTCGAACATCGAAATCGTGAGATACAACGACGACACTCGACCACTTCACGATTTCGCTACAATTCGACTTTGTTTCCGATGCAATGACGATTTGTCGTTGTGAACGCATCGGAAACGTGATTTTTCATCAAAGTCGGAAATTTTCGTCAAATCAGCGTTTTTGACCCTCGAACATCGAGATTTCGAGAATAAACGACGTCAATCGACCATTTTACGATTTCACTAAAATTCGACAAAGTTTCCGACACTATGAGGATTTGTCGTCGTAAAAGCCTCGGAAATGTGTTTTTTCATGAAAATCGGAAATTTTCGTCAAATCAGCGTTTTTGACCCTCGAACATCGACATCGTGAGATTCAACGACGACACTCGACCATTTCACGATTTCGCTACATTCGACTTTCTTTCCGATGCAATGACGATTTGTCGTTGTGAACGCATTGGAAATGTGTTTTTTCATGAAAGTCGGAAATTTTCGTCAAATCAGCGTTTTTGACCCTCGAACATCGTCATCGTGAGATTGAACGACGGCACTCGACCATTTCACGATTTCGCTACATTCGACTTTGTTTCCGATGCAATGACGATTTGTCGTCGTGAAAGCCTCGGAAATGTGTTTTTTCATAAAAATCGGAACTTTTCGTCAAATCAGCGTTTTTGACTCTCGAACATCGAGATTTCGAGAATAAACAACGACACTCGACCATTTCGCGATTTCGCTACATTCGACTTTGTTTCGGATGCAATGACGATTCGTCGTCGTGAAAGCCTCGGAAATATGATTTTTCATGAATGTCGGAAATTTTCGTCAAATCAGCGTTTTTGACCCTCGAACATCGACATCGTGAGATTCAACGACGACACTCGACCATTTCACGATTTCGCTACAATTCGACTTTGTTTCCGATGCAATGACGATTTGTCGTTGTGAACGCATCGGAAATGTGTTTTTTCATAAAAATCGGAAATTTTCGTCAAATCAGCGTTTTTGACTCTCGAACATCGAGATTTCGAGAATAAACAACGACACTCGACCATTTCGCGATTTCGCTACATTCGACTTTGTTTCGGATGCAATGACGATTCGTCGTCGTGAAAGCCTCGGAAATATGATTTTTCATGAATGTCGGAAATTTTCGTCAAATCAGCGTTTTTGACCCTCGAACATCGACATCGTGAGATTTAACGACGACACTCGACCATTTCACGATTTCGCTACATTCGACTTTGTTTCCGATGCAATGACGATTTGTCGATGTGAACGCATCGGAAATGTGTTTTTTCATAAAAGTCGGAAATTTTCGTCAAATCAGCGTTCGTGATCCTCGAACATCGAAATCGGGAGATTCAACGACGACACTCGACCATTTCACGATTTCGCTACAATTCGACTTTGTTTCCGATGCAATGACGACTTGACGTTATGAACGCATCGGAAATGTGTTTTTTCATAAAAGTAGGACATTTTCGTCAAATCAGCGTTTTTGACCCTCAAACATCGAGATTTCGAGAATAGACGACGACACTCGACCATTTCACGATTTCGCTACATTCGACTTTGTTTCGGATGCAATGACGATTCGTCGTCGTGAAAGCCTCGGAAATATGATTTTTCATGAATGTCGGAAATTTTCGTCAAATCAGCGTTTTTGACCCTCGAACATCGACATCATGAGATTCAACGACGACACTCGACCATTTCACGATTTCGCTACAATTCGACTTTGTTTCCGATGCAATGACGATTTGTCGTTGTGAACGCATCGGAAACGTGATTTTTCATCAAAGTCGGAAATTTTCGTCAAATCAGCGTTTTTGACCCTCGAACATCGTAATCGTGAGATTCAACGACGACACTCGACCATTTCACGATTTCCCTACAATTCGACTTTGTTTCCGATGCAATGACGATTTGTCGTCGTGAAAGCCTCGGAAATGTGTTTTTTCATAAAAGTCGGAAATTTTCGTCAAATCAGCGTTTTTGACCCTCGAACATCGACATCGTGAGATTCAACGACGACACTCGACCATTTCACGATTTCGCTACAATTCGACTTTGTTTCCGATGCAATGACGATTTGTCGTCGTGAAAGCCTCGGAAATGTGTTTTTTCATAAAAATCGGAACTTTTCGTCAAATCAGCGTTTTTGACTCTCGAACATCGAGATTTCGAGAATAAACAACGACACTCGACCATTTCGCGATTTCGCTACATTCGACTTTGTTTCGGATGCAATGACGATTCGTCGTCGTGAAAGCCTCGGAAATATGATTTTTCATGAATGTCGGAAATTTTCGTCAAATCAGCGTTTTTGACCCTCGAACATCGACATCGTGAGATTCAACGACGACACTCGACCATTTCACGATTTCGCTACATTCGACTTTGTTTCCGATGCAATGACGATTTGTCGATGTGAACGCATCGGAAATGTGTTTTTTCATAAAAGTCGGAAATTTTCGTCAAATCAGCGTTCGTGATCCTCGAACATCGAAATCGTGAGATTCAACGACGACACTCGACCATTTCACGATTTCGCTACATTCAACTTTGTTTCCGATGCAATGACGATTCGTCGTCGTGAAAGCCTCGGAAATATGATTTTTCATGAATGTCGGAAATTTTCGTCAAATCAGCGTTTTTGACCCTCGAACATCGACATCGTGAGATTCAACGACGACACTCGACCATTTCACGATTTCGCTACATTCGACTTTGTTTCCGATGCAATGACGATTTGTCGATGTGAACGCATCGGAAATGTGTTTTTTCATAAAAGTCGGACATTTTCGTCAAATCAGCGTTCGTGATCCTCGAACTTCGAAATCGTGAGATTCAACGATGACACTCGACCATTTCACGATTTCGCTACAATTCGACTTTGTTTCCGATGCAATGACGATTTATCGTTGTGAACGCATCGGAAACGTGATTTTTCATCGAAGGCGGAAATTTTCGTCAAATCAGCGTTCGTGATCCTCGAACATCGAAATCGTGAGATTCAACGACGACACTCGACCATTTCACGATTTCGCTACATTCAACTTTGTTTCCGATGCAATGACGATTCGTCGTCGTGAAAGCCTCGGAAATATGATTTTTCATGAATGTCGGAAATTTTCGTCAAATCAGCGTTTTTGACCCTCGAACATCGACATCGTGAGATTCAACGACGACACTCGACCATTTCACGATTTCGCTACATTCGACTTTGTTTCCGATGCAATGACGATTTGTCGATGTGAACGCATCGGAAATGTGTTTTTTCATAAAAGTCGGAAATTTTCGTCAAATCAGCGTTCGTGATCCTCGAACATCGAAATCGTGAGATTCAACGACGATACTCGACCATTTCACGATTTCGCTACAATTCGACTTTGTTTCCGATGCAATGACGACTTGACGTTATGAACGCATCGGAAATGTGTTTTTTCATAAAAGTAGGACATTTTCGTCAAATCAGCGTTTTTGACCCTCAAACATCGAGATTTCGAGAATAAACGACGACACTCGACCATTTCACGATTTCGCTACATTCGACTTTGTTTCCGATGCAATGACGATTTGTCGTCGTGAAATCCTCGGAAATATGATTTTTCATGTAAGTCGGAAATTTTCGTCAAATCAGCGTTTTTGAACCTCGAACATCGATATCGTGAGAATCAACGACGACACTCGACCATTTCACGATTTCGCTACAATTCGACTTTGTTTCCGATGCAATGACGATTTGTCGTCGTGAACGCATCGGAAACGTGATTTTTCATCAAAGTCGGAAATTTTTGTCAAATCAGCGTTTGTGATCCTCGAACATCGAAATCGAGAGATTCAACGATGACACTCGACCATCTCACTATTTCGCTACAATTCGACTTTGATTCCGATGCAATGACGATGTGTCGTCGTGACAGCCTCGGAAATGTGATTTTTCATGAATGTCGGAAATTTTCGTCAAATCAGCGTTCGTGATCCTCGAACATCGAAATCGTGAGATACAACGACGACACTCGACCACTTCACGATTTCGCTACAATTCGACTTTGTTTCCGATGCAATGACGATTTGTCGTTGTGAACGCATCGGAAACGTGATTATTCATCAAAGTCGGAAATTTTCGTCAAATCAGCGTTTTTGACCCTCGAACATCGAGATTTCGAGAATAAACGACGACACTCGACCATTTCACGATTTCGCTACATTCGACTTTGTTTCCGATGCAATGACGATTTGTCGTTGTGAACGCATCGGAAATGTGTTTTTTCATAAAAATCGGAACTTTTCGTCAAATCAGCGTTTTTGACCCTCGAACATCGAGATTTCGAGAATAAACAACGACACTCGACCATTTCACGATTTCACTAAAATTCGACAAAGTTTCCGACACTATGAGGATTTGTCGTCGTAAAAGCCTCGGAAATGTGTTTTTTCATAAAAGTCGGAAATTTTTGTCAAATCAGCGTTTGTGATCCTCGAACATCGAAATCGAGAGATTCAACGATGACCCTCGACCATCTCACTATTTCGCTACAATTCGACTTTGATTCCGATGCAATGACGATTTGTCGTTGTGAACTCATCGGAAATGTGATTTTTCATGAAAGTCGGAAATTTTCGTCAAATCAGCGTTCGTGATCCTCGAACATCGAAATCGTGACATTCAACGACGACACTCGACCATTTCACGATTTCGCTACAATTCGACTTTGTTTCCGATGCAATGACGATTTGACGTTATGAACGCATCGGAAATGTGTTTTTTGACCCTCGAACATCGACATCGTGAGATTCAACGACGACACTCGACCATTTCACGATTTCGCTACAATTCGACTTTGTTTCCGATGCAATGACGATTTTTCGTTGTGAACGCATCGGAAATGTGTTTTTTCATGAAAATCGGACATTTTCGTCAAATCAGCGCTTTTGACCCTCGAACATCGAGATTTCGCGAATAAACGACGACACTCGACCATTTCACGATTTCGCTACATTCGACTTTGTTTCCGATGCAATGACGATGTGTCGTCGTGACAGCCTCGGAAATGTGATTTTTCATGAATGTCGGAAATTTTCGTCAAATCAGCGTTCGTGATCCTCGAACATCGAAATCGTGAGATACAACGACGACACTCGACCACTTCACGATTTCGCTACAATTCGACTTTGTTTCCGATGCAATGACGATTTGTCGTTGTGAACGCAGCGGAAACGTGATTTTTCATCAAAGTCGGAAATTTTCGTCAAATCAGCGTTTTTGACCCTCGAACATCGAGATTTCGAGAATAAACGACGTCAATCGACCATTTTACGATTTCACTAAAATTCGACAAAGTTTCCGACACTATGAGGATTTGTCGTCGTAAAAGCCTCGGAAATGTGTTTTTTCATGAAAATCGAAAATTTTCGTCAAATCAGCGTTTTTGACCCTCGAACATCGACATCGTGAGATTTAACGACGACACTCGACCATTTCACGATTTCGCTACATTCGACTTTCTTTCCGATGCAATGACGATTTGTCGTTGTGAACGCATTGGAAATGTGTTTTTTCATGAAAGTCGGAAATTTTCGTCAAATCAGCGTTTTTGACCCTCGAACATCGTCATCGTGAGATTCAACGACGGCACTCGACCATTTCACGATTTCGCTACATTCGACTTTGTTTCCGATGCAATGACGATTTGTCGTCGTGAAAGCCTCGGAAATGTGTTTTTTCATAAAAATCGGAACTTTTCGTCAAATCAGCGTTTTTGACTCTCGAACATCGAGATTTCGAGAATAAACAACGACACTCGACCATTTCGCGATTTCGCTACATTCGACTTTGTTTCGGATGCAATGACGATTCGTCGTCGTGAAAGCCTCGGAAATATGATTTTTCATGAATGTCGGAAATTTTCGTCAAATCAGCGTTTTTGACCCTCGAACATCGACATCGTGAGATTCAACGATGACACTCGACCATTTCACGATTTCGCTACATTCGACTTTGTTTCCGATGCAATGACGATTTGTCGATGTGAACGCATCGGAAATGTGTTTTTTCATAAAAGTCGGAAATTTTCGTCAAATCAGCGTTCGTGATCCTCGAACATCGAAATCGGGAGATTCAACGACGACACTCGACCATTTCACGATTTCGCTACAATTCGACTTTGTTTCGGATGCAATGACGATTCGTCGTCGTGAAAGCCTCGGAAATATGATTTTTTATGAATGTCGGAAATTTTCGTCAAATCAGCGTTTTTGACCCTCGAACATCGACATCGTGAGATTCAACGACAACACTCGACCATTTCACGATTTCGCTACAATTCGACTTTTTTTCCGATGCAATGACGATTTGTCGTCGTGAAAGCCTCGGAAATGTGTTTTTTCATAAAAATCGGAAATTTTCGTCAAATCAGCGTTTTTGACCCTCGAACATCGAGATTTCGAGAATAAACAACGACACTCGACCATTTCACGATTTCGCTACATTCGACTTTGTTTCCGATGCAATGACGATTTGTCGTCGTGAAATCCTCGGAAATATGATTTTTCATGAAAGTCGGAAATTTTCGTCAAATCAGCGTTTTTGACCCTCGAACATCGATATCGTGAGATTCAACGACGACACTCGACCATTTCACGATTTCGCTACAATTCGACTTTGTTTCCGATGCAATGACGATTTGTCGTTGTGAACGCATCGGAAACGTGATTTTTCATCGAAGGCGGAAATTTTCGTCAAATCAGCGTTCGTGATCCTCGAACATCGAAATCGTGAGATTCAACGACGACACTCGACCATTTCACGATTTCGCTACAATTCGACTTTGTTTCCGATGCAATGACGATTTGTCGTTGTGAACGCATCGGAAACGTGATTTTTCATCGAAGGCGGAAATTTTCGTCAAATCAGCGTTCGTGATCCTCGAACATCGAAATCGTGAGATTCAACGACGACACTCGACCATTTCACGATTTCGCTACATTCAACTTTGTTTCCGATGCAATGACGATTCGTCGTCGTGAAAGCCTCGGAAATATGATTTTTCATGAATGTCGGAAATTTTCGTCAAATCAGCGTTTTTGACCCTCGAACATCGAAATCGTGAGATTCAACGACGACACTCGACCATTTCACGATTTCGCTAAAATTCGACTTTGTTTCCGATGCAATGACGACTTGACGTTATGAACGCATCGGAAATTTGTTTTTTCATAAAAGTAGGACATTTTCGTCAAATCAGCGTTTTTGACCCTCAAACATCGAGATTTCGAGAATAAACGACGACACTCGACCATTTCACGATTTCGCTACATTCGACTTTGTTTCCGATGCAATGACGATTTGTCGTTGTGAACGCATCGAAAATGTGTTTTTTCATAAAAGTCGGACATTTTCGTCAAATCAGCGTTTATGAGCCTCGAACATCGAGATTTCGAGAATAAACGACGACACTCGACCATTTCACGATTTCGCTACAATTCGACTTTGTTTCCGATGCAATGACGATTTGTCGTAGTGAAAGCCTCGGAAATGTGATTTTTCATCAAAGTCGGACATCTTCGTCAAATCTGCGTTTTTGACCCTCGAACATCGAAATCGTGAGATTCAACGATGCCACTCGACCATTTCACGATTTCGCTACAATACGACTTTGTTTCCGATGCAATGACGATTTTTCATTGTGAACGCATCGGAAATGTGTTTTTGCATGAAAATCGGACATTTTCGTCAAATCAGCGCTTTTGACCCTCGAACATCGAGATTTCGAGAATAAACGACGACACTCGACCATTTCACGATTTCGCTACATTCGACTTTGTTTCCGATGCAATGACGATGTGTCGTCGTGACAGCCTCGGAAATGTGATTTTTCATGAATGTCGGAAATTTTCGTCAAATCAGCGTTCGTGATCCTCGAACATCGAAATCGTGAGATACAACGACGACACTCGACCACTTCACGATTTCGCTACAATTCGACTTTGTTTCCGATGCAATGACGATTTGTCGTTGTGAACGCATCGGAAACGTGATTTTTCATCAAAGTCGGAAATTTTCGTCAAATCAGCGTTTTTGACCCTCGAACATCGAGATTTCGAGAATAAACGACGTCAATCGACCATTTTACGATTTCACTAAAATTCGACAAAGTTTCCGACACTATGAGGATTTGTCGTCGTAAAAGCCTCGGAAATGTGTTTTTTCATGAAAATCGGAAATTTTCGTCAAATCAGCGTTTTTGACCCTCGAACATCGACATCGTGAGATTCAACGACGACACTCGACCATTTCACGATTTCGCTACATTCGACTTTCTTTCCGATGCAATGACGATTTGTCGTTGTGAACGCATTGGAAATGTGTTTTTTCATGAAAGTCGGAAATTTTCGTCAAATCAGCGTTTTTGACCCTCGAACATCGTCATCGTGAGATTGAACGACGGCACTCGACCATTTCACGATTTCGCTACATTCGACTTTGTTTCCGATGCAATGACGATTTGTCGTCGTGAAAGCCTCGGAAATGTGTTTTTTCATAAAAATCGGAACTTTTCGTCAAATCAGCGTTTTTGACTCTCGAACATCGAGATTTCGAGAATAAACAACGACACTCGACCATTTCGCGATTTCGCTACATTCGACTTTGTTTCGGATGCAATGACGATTCGTCGTCGTGAAAGCCTCGGAAATATGATTTTTCATGAATGTCGGAAATTTTCGTCAAATCAGCGTTTTTGACCCTCGAACATCGACATCGTGAGATTCAACGACGACACTCGACCATTTCACGATTTCGCTACAATTCGACTTTGTTTCCGATGCAATGACGATTTGTCGTTGTGAACGCATCGGAAATGTGTTTTTTCATAAAAATCGGAAATTTTCGTCAAATCAGCGTTTTTGACTCTCGAACATCGAGATTTCGAGAATAAACAACGACACTCGACCATTTCGCGATTTCGCTACATTCGACTTTGTTTCGGATGCAATGACGATTCGTCGTCGTGAAAGCCTCGGAAATATGATTTTTCATGAATGTCGGAAATTTTCGTCAAATCAGCGTTTTTGACCCTCGAACATCGACATCGTGAGATTCAACGACGACACTCGACCATTTCACGATTTCGCTACATTCGACTTTCTTTCCAATGCAATGACGATTTGTCGTTGTGAACGCATTGGAAATGTGTTTTTTCATGAAAGTCGGAAATTTTCGTCAAATCAGCGTTTTTGACCCTCGAACATCGTCATCGTGAGATTCAACGACGGCACTCGACCATTTCACGATTTCGCTACATTCGACTTTGTTTCCGATGCAATGACGATTTGTCGTCGTGAAAGCCTCGGAAATGTGTTTTTTCATAAAAGTCGGAAATATTCGTAAAATCAGCGTTTGTGATCCTCGAACATCGAAATCGTGAGATTCCACGATGACACTCGACCATTTCACTATTTCGCTACAATTCGACTTTGTTTCGGATGCAATGACGATTCGTCGTCGTGAAAGCCTCGGAAATATGATTTTTTATGAATGTCGGAAATTTTCGTCAAATCAGCGTTTTTGACCCTCGAACATCGACATCGTGAGATTCAACGACAACACTCGACCATTTCACGATTTCGCTACAATTCGACTTTTTTTCCGATGCAATGACGATTTGTCGTCGTGAAAGCCTCGGAAATGTGTTTTTTCATAAAAATCGGAAATTTTCGTCAAATCAGCGTTTTTGAACCTCGAACATCGAGATTTCGAGAATAAACAACGACACTCGACCATTTCACGATTTCGCTACATTCGACTTTGTTTCCGATGCAATGACGATTTGTCGTCGTGAAATCCTCGGAAATATGATTTTTCATGAAAGTCGGAAATTTTCGTCAAATCAGCGTTTTTGACCCTCGAACATCGATATCGTGAGATTCAACGACGACACTCGACCATTTCACGATTTCGCTACAATTCGACTTTGTTTCCGATGCAATGACGATTTGTCGTTGTGAACGCATCGGAAACGTGATTTTTCATCGAAGGCGGAAATTTTCGTCAAATCAGCGTTCGTGATCCTCGAACATCGAAATCGTGAGATTCAACGACGACACTCGACCATTTCACGATTTCGCTACAATTCGACTTTGTTTCCGATGCAATGACGATTTGTCGTTGTGAACGCATCGGAAACGTGATTTTTCATCGAAGGCGGAAATTTTCGTCAAATCAGCGTTCGTGATCCTCGAACATCGAAATCGTGAGATTCAACGACGACACTCGACCATTTCACGATTTCGCTACATTCAACTTTGTTTCCGATGCAATGACGATTCGTCGTCGTGAAAGCCTCGGAAATATGATTTTTCATGAATGTCGGAAATTTTCGTCAAATCAGCGTTTTTGACCCTCGAACATCGACATCGTGAGATTCAACGACGACACTCGACCATTTCACGATTTCGCTACATTCGACTTTGTTTCCGATGCAATGACGATTTGTCGATGTGAACGCATCGGAAATGTGTTTTTTCATAAAAGTCGGACATTTTCGTCAAATCAGCGTTCGTGATCCTCGAACTTCGAAATCGTGAGATTCAACGATGACACTCGACCATTTCACGATTTCGCTACAATTCGACTTTGTTTCCGATGCAATGACGATTTATCGTTGTGAACGCATCGGAAACGTGATTTTTCATCGAAGGCGGAAATTTTCGTCAAATCAGCGTTCGTGATCCTCGAACATCGAAATCGTGAGATTCAACGACGACACTCGACCATTTCACGATTTCGCTACATTCAACTTTGTTTCCGATGCAATGACGATTCGTCGTCGTGAAAGCCTCGGAAATATGATTTTTCATGAATGTCGGAAATTTTCGTCAAATCAGCGTTTTTGACCCTCGAACATCGACATCGTGAGATTCAACGACGACACTCGACCATTTCACGATTTCGCTACATTCGACTTTGTTTCCGATGCAATGACGATTTGTCGATGTGAACGCATCGGAAATGTGTTTTTTCATAAAAGTCGGAAATTTTCGTCAAATCAGCGTTCGTGATCCTCGAACATCGAAATCGTGAGATTCAACGACGATACTCGACCATTTCACGATTTCGCTACAATTCGACTTTGTTTCCGATGCAATGACGACTTGACGTTATGAACGCATCGGAAATGTGTTTTTTCATAAAAGTAGGACATTTTCGTCAAATCAGCGTTTTTGACCCTCAAACATCGAGATTTCGAGAATAAACGACGACACTCGACCATTTCACGATTTCGCTACATTCGACTTTGTTTCCGATGCAATGACGATTTGTCGTCGTGAAATCCTCGGAAATATGATTTTTCATGTAAGTCGGAAATTTTCGTCAAATCAGCGTTTTTGAACCTCGAACATCGATATCGTGAGAATCAACGACGACACTCGACCATTTCACGATTTCGCTACAATTCGACTTTGTTTCCGATGCAATGACGATTTGTCGTCGTGAACGCATCGGAAACGTGATTTTTCATCAAAGTCGGAAATTTTCGTCAAATCAGCGTTTGTGATCCTCGAACATCGTCATCGTGAGATTCAACGACGACACTCGACCATTGTACGATTTCACTAAAATTCGACAAAGTTTCCGACACAATGACGATTTGGCGTCGTAAAAGCCTCGGAAATGTGTTTTTTCATGAAAATCGGAAATTTTGGTAAAATCAGCGTTTTTGACCCTGGAACATCGTCATCGTGAGATTCAACGACGGCACTCGACCATTTCACGATTTCGCTACATTCGACTTTGTTTCCGATGCAATGACGATTTGGCGTCGTAAAAGCCTCGGAAATGTGTTTTTTCATGAATATCGGAAATTTTCGTAAAATCAGCGTTTTTGACCCTCGAACATCGTCATCGTAAGATTCAACGACGGCACTCGACCATTTCACGATTTCGCTACATTCGACTTTGTTTCCGATGCAATGACAATTTGTCGTCGTGAAAGCCTCGGAAATGTGTTTTTTCATAAAAGTCGGAAATTTTCGTCAAATCAGCGTTTGTGACCCTCGAACTTCGAAATCGTGAGATTCAACGATGACACTCGACCATTTCACGATTTCGCTACAATTCGACTTTGTTTCCGATGCAATGACGACTTGACGTTATGAACGCATCGGAAATGTGTTTTTTCATAAAAGTAGGACATTTTCGTCAAATCAGCGTTTTTGACCCTCAAACATCGAGATTTCGAGAATAAACGACGACACTCGACCATTTCACGATTTCGCTACATTCGACTTTGTTTCCGATGCAATGACGATTTGTCGTTGTGAACGCATCGAAAATGTGTTTTTTCATAAAAGTCGGACATTTTCGTCAAATCAGCGTTTATGAGCCTCGAACATCGAGATTTCGAGAATAAACGACGACACTCGACCATTTCACGATTTCGCTACATTCGACTTTGTTTCCGATGCAATGACGATTTGTCGTTGTGAACGCATCGGAAATGTGTTTTTTCATAAAAATCGGAACTTTTCGTCAAATCAGCGTTTTTGACCCTCGAACATCGAGATTTCGAGAATAAACAACGACACTCGACCATTTCACGATTTCACTAAAATTCGACAAAGTTTCCGACACTATGAGGATTTGTCGTCGTATGAGCCTCGGAAATGTGTTTTTTCATGAAAATCGGAAATTTTCGTCAAATCAGCGTTTTTGACCCTCGAACATCGACATCGTGAGATTTAACGACGACACTCGACCATTTCACGATTTCGCTACATTCGACTTTGTTTCCGATGCAATGACGATTTGTCGTCGTGAAAGCCTCGGAAATGTGTTTTTTCATAAAAGTCGGAAATTTTTGTCAAATCAGCGTTTATGATCCTCGAACATCGAAATCGAGAGATTCAACGATGACACTCGACCATCTCACTATTTCGCTACAATTCGACTTTGATTCCGATGCAATGACGATGTGTCGTCGTGACAGCCTCGGAAATGTGATTTTTCATGAATGTCGGAAATTTTCGTCAAATCAGCGTTCGTGATCCTCGAACATCGAAATCGTGAGATACAACGACGACACTCGACCACTTCACGATTTCGCTACAATTCGACTTTGTTTCCGATGCAATGACGATTTGTCGTTGTGAACGCATCGGAAACGTGATTATTCATCAAAGTCGGAAATTTTCGTCAAATCAGCGTTTTTGACCCTCGAACATCGAGATTTCGAGAATAAACGACGACAATCGACCATTTTACGATTTCACTAAAATTCGACAAAGTTTCCGACACTATGAGGATTTGTCGTCGTAAAAGCCTCGGAAATGTGTTTTTTCATGAAAATCGGAAATTTTCGTCAAATCAGCGTTTTTGACCCTCGAACATCGACATCGTGAGATTCAACGACGACACTCGACCATTTCACGATTTCGCTACATTCGACTTTGTTTCCGATGCAATGACGATTTGTCGTTGTGAACGCATCGGAAATGTGTTTTTTCATAAAAATCGGAACTTTTCGTCAAATCAGCGTTTTTGACCCTCGAACATCGAGATTTCGAGAATAAACAACGACACTCGACCATTTCACGATTTCACTAAAATTCGACAAAGTTTCCGACACTATGAGGATTTGTCGTCGTAAAAGCCTCGGAAATGTGTTTTTTCATAAAAGTCGGAAATTTTTGTCAAATCAGCGTTTGTGATCCTCGAACATCGAAATCGAGAGATTCAACGATGACCCTCGACCATCTCACTATTTCGCTACAATTCGACTTTGATTCCGATGCAATGACGATTTGTCGTTGTGAACTCATCGGAAATGTGATTTTTCATGAAAGTCGGAAATTTTCGTCAAATCAGCGTTCGTGATCCTCGAACATCGAAATCGTGACATTCAACGACGACACTCGACCATTTCACGATTTCGCTACAATTCGACTTTGTTTCCGATGCAATGACGATTTGACGTTATGAACGCATCGGAAATGTGTTTTTTGACCCTCGAACATCGACATCGTGAGATTCAACGACGACACTCGACCATTTCACGATTTCGCTACAATTCGACTTTGTTTCCGATGCAATGACGATTTTTCGTTGTGAACGCATCGGAAATGTGTTTTTTCATGAAAATCGGACATTTTCGTCAAATCAGCGCTTTTGACCCTCGAACATCGAGATTTCGCGAATAAACGACGACACTCGACCATTTCACGATTTCGCTACATTCGACTTTGTTTCCGATGCAATGACGATGTGTCGTCGTGACAGCCTCGGAAATGTGATTTTTCATGAATGTCGGAAATTTTCGTCAAATCAGCGTTCGTGATCCTCGAACATCGAAATCGTGAGATACAACGACGACACTCGACCACTTCACGATTTCGCTACAATTCGACTTTGTTTCCGATGCAATGACGATTTGTCGTTGTGAACGCAGCGGAAACGTGATTTTTCATCAAAGTCGGAAATTTTCGTCAAATCAGCGTTTTTGACCCTCGAACATCGAGATTTCGAGAATAAACGACGTCAATCGACCATTTTACGATTTCACTAAAATTCGACAAAGTTTCCGACACTATGAGGATTTGTCGTCGTAAAAGCCTCGGAAATGTGTTTTTTCATGAAAATCGAAAATTTTCGTCAAATCAGCGTTTTTGACCCTCGAACATCGACATCGTGAGATTTAACGACGACACTCGACCATTTCACGATTTCGCTACATTCGACTTTCTTTCCGATGCAATGACGATTTGTCGTTGTGAACGCATTGGAAATGTGTTTTTTCATGAAAGTCGGAAATTTTCGTCAAATCAGCGTTTTTGACCCTCGAACATCGTCATCGTGAGATTCAACGACGGCACTCGACCATTTCACGATTTCGCTACATTCGACTTTGTTTCCGATGCAATGACGATTTGTCGTCGTGAAAGCCTCGGAAATGTGTTTTTTCATAAAAATCGGAACTTTTCGTCAAATCAGCGTTTTTGACTCTCGAACATCGAGATTTCGAGAATAAACAACGACACTCGACCATTTCGCGATTTCGCTACATTCGACTTTGTTTCGGATGCAATGACGATTCGTCGTCGTGAAAGCCTCGGAAATATGATTTTTCATGAATGTCGGAAATTTTCGTCAAATCAGCGTTTTTGACCCTCGAACATCGACATCGTGAGATTCAACGATGACACTCGACCATTTCACGATTTCGCTACATTCGACTTTGTTTCCGATGCAATGACGATTTGTCGATGTGAACGCATCGGAAATGTGTTTTTTCATAAAAGTCGGAAATTTTCGTCAAATCAGCGTTCGTGATCCTCGAACATCGAAATCGGGAGATTCAACGACGACACTCGACCATTTCACGATTTCGCTACATTCGACTTTGTTTCCGATGCAATGACGATTTGTCGTTGTGAACGCATCGAAAATGTGTTTTTTCATAAAAGTCGAACATTTTCGTCAAATCAGCGTTTTTGACCCTCGAACATCGAGATTTCGAGAATAAACGACGACACTCGACCATTTCACGATTTCGCTACATTCGACTTTGTTTCCGATGCAATGACGATTTGTCGTTGTGAACGCATCGAAAATGTGTTTTTTCATAAAAGTCGAACATTTTCGTCAAATCAGCGTTTGTGACCCTCGAACTTCGAAATCGTGAGATTCAACGATGACACTCGACCATTTCACGATTTCGCTACAATTCGCCTTTGTTTCCGATGCAATGACGACTTGACGTTATGAACGCATCGGAAATGTGTTTTTTCATAAAAGTAGGACATTTTCGTCAAATCAGCGTTTTTGACCCTCAAACATCGAGATTTCGAGAATAAACGACGACACTCGACCATTTCACGATTTCGCTACATTCGACTTTGTTTCCGATGCAATGACGATTTGTCGTTGTGAACGCATCGAAAATGTGTTTTTTCATAAAAGTCGGACATTTTCGTCAAATCAGCGTTTATGACCCTCGAACATCGAGATTTCGAGAATGAACGACGACACTCGACCATTTCACGATTTCGCTACATTCGACTTTGTTTCCGATGCAATGACGATTTGTCGTTGTGAACGCATCGGAAATGTGTTTTTTCATAAAAATCGGAACTTTTCGTCAAATCAGCGTTTTTGACCCTCGAACATCGAGATTTCGAGAATAAACGACGACAATCGACCATTTTACGATTTCACTAAAATTCGACAAAGTTTCCGACACTATGAGGATTTGTCGTCGTAAAAGCCTCGGAAATGTGTTTTTTCATGAAAATCGGAAATTTTCGTCAAATCAGCGTTTTTGACCCTCGAACATCGACATCGTGAGATTCAACGACGACACTCGACCATTTCACGATTTCGCTACATTCGACTTTCTTTCCAATGCAATGACGATTTGTCGTTGTGAACGCATTGGAAATGTGTTTTTTCATGAAAGTCGGAAATTTTCGTCAAATCAGCGTTTTTGACCCTCGAACATCGTCATCGTGAGATTCAACGACGGCACTCGACCATTTCACGATTTCGCTACATTCGACTTTGATTCCGATGCAATGACGATTTGTCGTCGTGAAAGCCTCGGAAATGTGTTTTTTCATAAAAGTCGGAAATATTCGTAAAATCAGCGTTTGTGATCCTCGAACATCGAAATCGTGAGATTCCACGATGACACTCGACCATTTCACTATTTCGCTACAATTCGACTTTGTTTCGGATGCAATGACGATTCGTCGTCGTGAAAGCCTCGGAAATATGATTTTTTATGAATGTCGGAAATTTTCGTCAAATCAGCGTTTTTGACCCTCGAACATCGACATCGTGAGATTCAACGACAACACTCGACCATTTCACGATTTCGCTACAATTCGACTTTTTTTCCGATGCAATGACGATTTGTCGTCGTGAAAGCCTCGGAAATGTGTTTTTTCATAAAAATCGGAAATTTTCGTCAAATCAGCGTTTTTGACCCTCGAACATCGAGATTTCGAGAATAAACAACGACACTCGACCATTTCACGATTTCGCTACATTCGACTTTGTTTCCGATGCAATGACGATTTGTCGTCGTGAAATCCTCGGAAATATGATTTTTCATGAAAGTCGGAAATTTTCGTCAAATCAGCGTTTTTGACCCTCGAACATCGATATCGTGAGATTCAACGACGACACTCGACCATTTCACGATTTCGCTACAATTCGACTTTGTTTCCGATGCAATGACGATTTGTCGTTGTGAACGCATCGGAAACGTGATTTTTCATCGAAGGCGGAAATTTTCGTCAAATCAGCGTTTTTGACCCTCGAACATCGACATCGTGAGATTCAACGACAACACTCGACCATTTCACGATTTCGCTACAATTCGACTTTTTTTCCGATGCAATGACGATTTGTCGTCGTGAAAGCCTCGGAAATGTGTTTTTTCATAAAAATCGGAAATTTTCGTCAAATCAGCGTTTTTGACCCTCGAACATCGAGATTTCGAGAATAAACAACGACACTCGACCATTTCACGATTTCGCTACATTCGACTTTGTTTCCGATGCAATGACGATTTGTCGTCGTGAAATCCTCGGAAATATGATTTTTCATGAAAGTCGGAAATTTTCGTCAAATCAGCGTTTTTGACCCTCGAACATCGATATCGTGAGATTCAACGACGACACTCGACCATTTCACGATTTCGCTACAATTCGACTTTGTTTCCGATGCAATGACGATTTGTCGTTGTGAACGCATCGGAAACGTGATTTTTCATCGAAGGCGGAAATTTTCGTCAAATCAGCGTTTTTGACCCTCGAACATCGAGATTTCGAGAATAAACGACGTCAATCGACCATTTTACGATTTCACTAAAATTCGACAAAGTTTCCGACACTATGAGGATTTGTCGTCGTAAAAGCCTCGGAAATGTGTTTTTTCATGAAAATCGGAAATTTTCGTCAAATCAGCGTTTTTGACCCTCGAACATCGACATCGTGAGATTCAACGACGACACTCGACCATTTCACGATTTCGCTACATTCGACTTTCTTTCCGATGCAATGACGATTTGTCGTTGTGAACGCATTGGAAATGTGTTTTTTCATGAAAGTCGGAAATTTTCGTCAAATCAGCGTTTTTGACCCTCGAACATCGTCATCGTGAGATTGAACGACGGCACTCGACCATTTCACGATTTCGCTACATTCGACTTTGTTTCCGATGCAATGACGATTTGTCGTCGTGAAAGCCTCGGAAATGTGTTTTTTCATAAAAATCGGAACTTTTCGTCAAATCAGCGTTTTTGACTCTCGAACATCGAGATTTCGAGAATAAACAACGACACTCGACCATTTCGCGATTTCGCTACATTCGACTTTGTTTCGGATGCAATGACGATTCGTCGTCGTGAAAGCCTCGGAAATATGATTTTTCATGAATGTCGGAAATTTTCGTCAAATCAGCGTTTTTGACCCTCGAACATCGACATCGTGAGATTCAACGACGACACTCGACCATTTCACGATTTCGCTACAATTCGACTTTGTTTCCGATGCAATGACGATTTGTCGTTGTGAACGCATCGAAAATGTGTTTTTTCATAAAAGTCGGACATTTTCGTCAAATCAGCGTTTATGAGCCTCGAACATCGAGATTTCGAGAATAAACGACGACACTCGACCATTTCACGATTTCGCTACAATTCGACTTTGTTTCCGATGCAATGACGATTTGTCGTAGTGAAAGCCTCGGAAATGTGATTTTTCATCAAAGTCGGACATCTTCGTCAAATCTGCGTTTTTGACCCTCGAACATCGAAATCGTGAGATTCAACGATGCCACTCGACCATTTCACGATTTCGCTACAATACGACTTTGTTTCCGATGCAATGACGATTTTTCGTTGTGAACGCATCGGAAATGTGTTTTTTCATGAAAATCGGACATTTTCGTCAAATCAGCGCTTTTGACCCTCGAACATCGAGATTTCGAGAATAAACGACGACACTCGACCATTTCACGATTTCGCTACATTCGACTTTGTTTCCGATGCAATGACGATGTGTCGTCGTGACAGCCTCGGAAATGTGATTTTTCATGAATGTCGGAAATTTTCGTCAAATCAGCGTTCGTGATCCTCGAACATCGAAATCGTGAGATACAACGACGACACTCGACCACTTCACGATTTCGCTACAATTCGACTTTGTTTCCGATGCAATGACGATTTGTCGTTGTGAACGCATCGGAAACGTGATTTTTCATCAAAGTCGGAAATTTTCGTCAAATCAGCGTTTTTGACCCTCGAACATCGAGATTTCGAGAATAAACGACGTCAATCGACCATTTTACGATTTCACTAAAATTCGACAAAGTTTCCGACACTATGAGGATTTGTCGTCGTAAAAGCCTCGGAAATGTGTTTTTTCATGAAAATCGGAAATTTTCGTCAAATCAGCGTTTTTGACCCTCGAACATCGACATCGTGAGATTCAACGACGACACTCGACCATTTCACGATTTCGCTACATTCGACTTTCTTTCCGATGCAATGACGATTTGTCGTTGTGAACGCATTGGAAATGTGTTTTTTCATGAAAGTCGGAAATTTTCGTCAAATCAGCGTTTTTGACCCTCGAACATCGTCATCGTGAGATTGAACGACGGCACTCGACCATTTCACGATTTCGCTACATTCGACTTTGTTTCCGATGCAATGACGATTTGTCGTCGTGAAAGCCTCGGAAATGTGTTTTTTCATAAAAATCGGAACTTTTCGTCAAATCAGCGTTTTTGACCCTCAAACATCGAGATTTCGAGAATAAACGACGACACTCGACCATTTCACGATTTCGCTACATTCGACTTTGTTTCCGATGCAATGACGATTTGTCGTTGTGAACGCATCGAAAATGTGTTTTTTCATAAAAGTCGGACATTTTCGTCAAATCAGCGTTTATGAGCCTCGAACATCGAGATTTCGAGAATAAACGACGACACTCGACCATTTCACGATTTCGCTACATTCGACTTTGTTTCCGATGCAATGACGATTTGTCGTAGTGAAAGCCTCGGAAATGTGATTTTTCATCAAAGTCGGACATCTTCGTCAAATCTGCGTTTTTGACCCTCGAACATCGAAATCGTGAGATTCAACGATGCCACTCGACCATTTCACGATTTCGCTACAATACGACTTTGTTTCCGATGCAATGACGATTTTTCATTGTGAACGCATCGGAAATGTGTTTTTTCATGAAAATCGGACATTTTCGTCAAATCAGCGCTTTTGACCCTCGAACATCGAGATTTCGAGAATAAACGACGACACTCGACCATTTCACGATTTCGCTACATTCGACTTTGTTTCCGATGCAATGACGATGTGTCGTCGTGACAGCCTCGGAAATGTGATTTTTCATGAATGTCGGAAATTTTCGTCAAATCAGCGTTCGTGATCCTCGAACATCGAAATCGTGAGATACAACGACGACACTCGACCACTTCACGATTTCGCTACAATTCGACTTTGTTTCCGATGCAATGACGATTTGTCGTTGTGAACGCATCGGAAACGTGATTTTTCATCAAAGTCGGAAATTTTCGTCAAATCAGCGTTTTTGACCCTCGAACATCGAGATTTCGAGAATAAACGACGTCAATCGACCATTTTACGATTTCACTAAAATTCGACAAAGTTTCCGACACTATGAGGATTTGTCGTCGTAAAAGCCTCGGAAATGTGTTTTTTCATGAAAATCGGAAATTTTCGTCAAATCAGCGTTTTTGACCCTCGAACATCGACATCGTGAGATTCAACGACGACACTCGACCATTTCACGATTTCGCTACATTCGACTTTCTTTCCGATGCAATGACGATTTGTCGTTGTGAACGCATTGGAAATGTGTTTTTTCATGAAAGTCGGAAATTTTCGTCAAATCAGCGTTTTTGACCCTCGAACATCGTCATCGTGAGATTGAACGACGGCACTCGACCATTTCACGATTTCGCTACATTCGACTTTGTTTCCGATGCAATGACGATTTGTCGTCGTGAAAGCCTCGGAAATGTGTTTTTTCATAAAAATCGGAACTTTTCGTCAAATCAGCGTTTTTGACTCTCGAACATCGAGATTTCGAGAATAAACAACGACACTCGACCATTTCGCGATTTCGCTACATTCGACTTTGTTTCGGATGCAATGACGATTCGTCGTCGTGAAAGCCTCGGAAATATGATTTTTCATGAATGTCGGAAATTTTCGTCAAATCAGCGTTTTTGACCCTCGAACATCGACATCGTGAGATTCAACGACGACACTCGACCATTTCACGATTTCGCTACAATTCGACTTTGTTTCCGATGCAATGACGATTTGTCGTTGTGAACGCATCGGAAATGTGTTTTTTCATAAAAATCGGAAATTTTCGTCAAATCAGCGTTTTTGACTCTCGAACATCGAGATTTCGAGAATAAACAACGACACTCGACCATTTCGCGATTTCGCTACATTCGACTTTGTTTCGGATGCAATGACGATTCGTCGTCGTGAAAGCCTCGGAAATATGATTTTTCATGAATGTCGGAAATTTTCGTCAAATCAGCGTTTTTGACCCTCGAACATCGACATCGTGAGATTTAACGACGACACTCGACCATTTCACGATTTCGCTACATTCGACTTTGTTTCCGATGCAATGACGATTTGTCGATGTGAACGCATCGGAAATGTGTTTTTTCATAAAAGTCGGAAATTTTCGTCAAATCAGCGTTCGTGATCCTCGAACATCGAAATCGGGAGATTCAACGACGACACTCGACCATTTCACGATTTCGCTACAATTCGACTTTGTTTCCGATGCAATGACGATTTGTCGTAGTGAAAGCCTCGGAAATGTGATTTTTCATCAAAGTCGGACATCTTCGTCAAATCTGCGTTTTTGACCCTCGAACATCGAAATCGTGAGATTCAACGATGCCACTCGACCATTTCACGATTTCGCTACAATACGACTTTGTTTCCGATGCAATGACGATTTTTCGTTGTGAACGCATCGGAAATGTGTTTTTTCATGAAAATCGGACATTTTCGTCAAATCAGCGCTTTTGACCCTCGAACATCGAGATTTCGAGAATAAACGACGACACTCGACCATTTCACGATTTCGCTACATTCGACTTTGTTTCCGATGCAATGACGATGTGTCGTCGTGACAGCCTCGGAAATGTGATTTTTCATGAATGTCGGAAATTTTCGTCAAATCAGCGTTCGTGATCCTCGAACATCGAAATCGTGAGATACAACGACGACACTCGACCACTTCACGATTTCGCTACAATTCGACTTTGTTTCCGATGCAATGACGATTTGTCGTTGTGAACGCATCGGAAACGTGATTTTTCATCAAAGTCGGAAATTTTCGTCAAATCAGCGTTTTTGACCCTCGAACATCGAGATTTCGAGAATAAACGACGTCAATCGACCATTTTACGATTTCACTAAAATTCGACAAAGTTTCCGACACTATGAGGATTTGTCGTCGTAAAAGCCTCGGAAATGTGTTTTTTCATGAAAATCGGAAATTTTCGTCAAATCAGCGTTTTTGACCCTCGAACATCGACATCGTGAGATTCAACGACGACACTCGACCATTTCACGATTTCGCTACATTCGACTTTCTTTCCGATGCAATGACGATTTGTCGTTGTGAACGCATTGGAAATGTGTTTTTTCATGAAAGTCGGAAATTTTCGTCAAATCAGCGTTTTTGACCCTCGAACATCGTCATCGTGAGATTGAACGACGGCACTCGACCATTTCACGATTTCGCTACATTCGACTTTGTTTCCGATGCAATGACGATTTGTCGTCGTGAAAGCCTCGGAAATGTGTTTTTTCATAAAAATCGGAACTTTTCGTCAAATCAGCGTTTTTGACTCTCGAACATCGAGATTTCGAGAATAAACAACGACACTCGACCATTTCGCGATTTCGCTACATTCGACTTTGTTTCGGATGCAATGACGATTCGTCGTCGTGAAAGCCTCGGAAATATGATTTTTCATGAATGTCGGAAATTTTCGTCAAATCAGCGTTTTTGACCCTCGAACATCGACATCGTGAGATTCAACGACGACACTCGACCATTTCACGATTTCGCTACAATTCGACTTTGTTTCCGATGCAATGACGATTTGTCGTTGTGAACGCATCGGAAATGTGTTTTTTCATAAAAATCGGAAATTTTCGTCAAATCAGCGTTTTTGACTCTCGAACATCGAGATTTCGAGAATAAACAACGACACTCGACCATTTCGCGATTTCGCTACATTCGACTTTGTTTCGGATGCAATGACGATTCGTCGTCGTGAAAGCCTCGGAAATATGATTTTTCATGAATGTCGGAAATTTTCGTCAAATCAGCGTTTTTGACCCTCGAACATCGACATCGTGAGATTTAACGACGACACTCGACCATTTCACGATTTCGCTACATTCGACTTTGTTTCCGATGCAATGACGATTTGTCGATGTGAACGCATCGGAAATGTGTTTTTTCATAAAAGTCGGAAATTTTCGTCAAATCAGCGTTCGTGATCCTCGAACATCGAAATCGGGAGATTCAACGACGACACTCGACCATTTCACGATTTCGCTACAATTCGACTTTGTTTCCGATGCAATGACGACTTGACGTTATGAACGCATCGGAAATGTGTTTTTTCATAAAAGTAGGACATTTTCGTCAAATCAGCGTTTTTGACCCTCAAACATCGAGATTTCGAGAATAGACGACGACACTCGACCATTTCACGATTTCGCTACATTCGACTTTGTTTCCGATGCAATGACGATTTGTCGTTGTGAACGCATCGAAAATGTGTTTTTTCATAAAAGTCGGACATTTTCGTCAAATCAGCGTTTTTGACCCTCGAACATCGAGATTTCGAGAATAAACAACGACACTCGACCATTTCACGATTTCACTAAAATTCGACAAAGTTTCCGACACAATGACGATTTGGCGTCGTAAAAGCCTCGGAAATGTGTTTTTTCATGAATATCGGAAATTTTCGTAAAATCAGCGTTTTTGACCCTCGAACATCGTCATCGTGAGATTCAACGACGGCACTCGACCATTTCACGATTTCGCTACATTCGACTTTGTTTCCGATGCAATGACAATTTGTCGTCGTGAAAGCCTCGGAAATGTGTTTTTTCATAAAAGTCGGAAATTTTCGTCAAATCAGCGTTTGTGACCCTCGAACTTCGAAATCGTGAGATTCAACGATGACACTCGACCATTTCACGATTTCGCTACAATTCGCCTTTGTTTCCGATGCAATGACGACTTGACGTTATGAACGCATCGGAAATGTGTTTTTTCATAAAAGTAGGACATTTTCGTCAAATCAGCGTTTTTGACCCTCAAACATCGAGATTTCGAGAATAAACGACGACACTCGACCATTTCACGATTTCGCTACATTCGACTTTGTTTCCGATGCAATGACGATTTGTCGTTGTGAACGCATCGAAAATGTGTTTTTTCATAAAAGTCGGACATTTTCGTCAAATCAGCGTTTATGACCCTCGAACATCGAGATTTCGAGAATAAACGACGACACTCGACCATTTCACGATTTCGCTACATTCGACTTTGTTTCCGATGCAATGACGATTTGTCGTTGTGAACGCATCGGAAATGTGTTTTTTCATAAAAATCGGAACTTTTCGTCAAATCAGCGTTTTTGACCCTCGAACATCGAGATTTCGAGAATAAACGACGACAATCGACCATTTTACGATTTCACTAAAATTCGACAAAGTTTCCGACACTATGAGGATTTGTCGTCGTAAAAGCCTCGGAAATGTGTTTTTTCATGAAAATCGGAAATTTTCGTCAAATCAGCGTTTTTGACCCTCGAACATCGACATCGTGAGATTCAACGACGACACTCGACCATTTCACGATTTCGCTACAATTCGACTTTGTTTCCGATGCAATGACGATTTGTCGTTGTGAACGCATCGGAAACGTGATTTTTCATCAAAGTCGGAAATTTTCGTCAAATCAGCGTTTTTGACCCTCGAACATCGTCATCGTGAGATTCAACGACGACACTCGACCATTGTACGATTTCACTAAAATTCGACAAAGTTTCCGACACAATGACGATTTGTCGTCGTGAAAGCCTCGGAAATGTGTTTTTTCATAAAAATCGGAACTTTTCGTCAAATCAGCGGTTTTGACTCTCGAACATCGAGATTTCGAGAATAAACAACGACACTCGACCATTTCGCGATTTCGCTACATTCGACTTTGTTTCGGATGCAATGACGATTCGTCGTCGTGAAAGCCTCGGAAATATGATTTTTCATGAATGTCGGAAATTTTCGTCAAATCAGCGTTTTTGACCCTCGAACATCGACATCATGAGATTCAACGACGACACTCGACCATTTCACGATTTCGCTACAATTCGACTTTGTTTCCGATGCAATGACGATTTGTCGTTGTGAACGCATCGGAAACGTGATTTTTCATCAAAGTCGGAAATTTTCGTCAAATCAGCGTTTTTGACCCTCGAACATCGTAATCGTGAGATTCAACGACGACACTCGACCATTTCACGATTTCCCTACAATTCGACTTTGTTTCCGATGCAATGACGATTTGTCGTCGTGAAAGCCTCGGAAATGTGTTTTTTCATAAAAGTCGGAAATTTTCGTCAAATCAGCGTTTTTGACCCTCGAACATCGACATCGTGAGATTCAACGACGACACTCGACCATTTCACGATTTCGCTACAATTCGACTTTGTTTCCGATGCAATGACGATTTGTCGTTGTGAACGCATCGGAAATGTGTTTTTTCATAAAAATCGGAACTTTTCGTCAAATCAGCGTTTTTGACTCTCGAACATCGAGATTTCGAGAATAAACAACGACACTCGACCATTTCGCGATTTCGCTACATTCGACTTTGTTTCGGATGCAATGACGATTCGTCGTCGTGAAAGCCTCGGAAATATGATTTTTCATGAATGTCGGAAATTTTCGTCAAATCAGCGTTTTTGACACTCGAACATCGACATCATGAGATTTAACGACGACACTCGACCATTTCACGATTTCGCTACAATTCGACTTTGTTTCCGATGCAATGACGATTTGTCGTTGTGAACGCATCGGAAATGTGTTTTTTCATAAAAATCGGAACTTTTCGTCAAATCAGCGTTTTTGACTCTCGAACATCGAGATTTCGAGAATAAACAACGACACTCGACCATTTCGCGATTTCGCTACATTCGACTTTGTTTCGGATGCAATGACGATTCGTCGTCGTGAAAGCCTCGGAAATATGGTTTTTCATGAATGTCGAAAATTTTCGTCAAATCAGCGTTTTTGACCCTCGAACATCGACATCGTGAGATTCAACGACGACACTCGACCATTTCACGATTTCGCTACAATTCGACTTTGTTTCCGATGCAATGACGATTTGTCGTTGTGAACGCATCGGAAACGTGATTTTTCATCAAAGTCGGAAATTTTCGTCAAATCAGCGTTTTTGACCCTCGAACATCGTCATCGTGAGATTCAACGACGACACTCGACCATTGTACGATTTCACTAAAATTCGACAAAGTTTCCGACACAATGACGATTTGGCGTCGTAAAAGCCTCGGAAATGTGTTTTTTCATGAAAATCGGAAATTTTGGTAAAATCAGCGTTTTTGACCCTCGAACATCGTCATCGTGAGATTCAACGACGGCACTCGACCATTTCACGATTTCGCTACATTCGACTTTGTTTCCGATGCAATGACGATTTGTCGTTGTGAACGCATTGGAAATGTGTTTTTTCATGAAAGTCGGAAATTTTCGTCAAATCAGCGTTTTTGACCCTCGAACATCGTCATCGTGAGATTCAACGACGGCACTCGACCATTTCACGATTTCGCTACATTCGACTTTGTTTCCGATGCAATGACGATTTGTCGTCGTGAAAGCCTCGGAAATGTGTTTTTTCATAAAAATCGGAACTTTTCGTCAAATCAGCGTTTTTGACTCTCGAACATCGAGATTTCGAGAATAAACAACGACACTCGACCATTTCGCGATTTCGCTACATTCGACTTTGTTTCGGATGCAATGACGATTCGTCGTCGTGAAAGCCTCGGAAATATGATTTTTCATGAATGTCGGAAATTTTCGTCAAATCAGCGTTTTTGACCCTCGAAGATCGACATCGTGAGATTTAACGACGACACTCGACCATTTCACGATTTCGCTACATTCGACTTTGTTTCCGATGCAATGACGATTTGTCGATGTGAACGCATCGGAAATGTGTTTTTTCATAAAAGTCGGAAATTTTCGTCAAATCAGCGTTCGTGATCCTCGAACATCGAAATCGGGAGATTCAACGACGACACTCGACCATTTCACGATTTCGCTACAATTCGACTTTGTTTCCGATGCAATGACGACTTGACGTTATGAACGCATCGGAAATGTGTTTTTTCATAAAAGTAGGACATTTTCGTCAAATCAGCGTTTTTGACCCTCAAACATCGAGATTTCGAGAATAGACGACGACACTCGACCATTTCACGATTTCGCTACATTCGACTTTGTTTCCGATGCAATGACGATTTGTCGTTGTGAACGCATCGAAAATGTGTTTTTTCATAAAAGTCGGACATTTTCGTCAAATCAGCGTTTTTGACCCTCGAACATCGAGATTTCGAGAATAAACAACGACACTCGACCATTTCACGATTTCACTAAAATTCGACAAAGTTTCCGACACAATGACGATTTGGCGTCGTAAAAGCCTCGGAAATGTGTTTTTTCATGAATATCGGAAATTTTCGTAAAATCAGCGTTTTTGACCCTCGAACATCGTCATCGTGAGATTCAACGACGGCACTCGACCATTTCACGATTTCGCTACATTCGACTTTGTTTCCGATGCAATGACAATTTGTCGTCGTGAAAGCCTCGGAAATGTGTTTTTTCATAAAAGTCGGAAATTTTCGTCAAATCAGCGTTTGTGACCCTCGAACTTCGAAATCGTGAGATTCAACGACGACACTCGACCATTTCACGATTTCGCTACATTCGACTTTGTTTCCGATGCAATGACGATTTGTCGTTGTGAACGCATCGAAAATGTGTTTTTTCATAAAAGTCGAACATTTTCGTCAAATCAGCGTTTTTGACCCTCGAACATCGAGATTTCGAGAATAAACGACGACACTCGACCATTTCACGATTTCGCTACATTCGACTTTGTTTCCGATGCAATGACGATTTGTCGTTGTGAACGCATCGAAAATGTGTTTTTTCATAAAAGTCGAACATTTTCGTCAAATCAGCGTTTGTGACCCTCGAACTTCGAAATCGTGAGATTCAACGATGACACTCGACCATTTCACGATTTCGCTACAATTCGCCTTTGTTTCCGATGCAATGACGACTTGACGTTATGAACGCATCGGAAATGTGTTTTTTCATAAAAGTAGGACATTTTCGTCAAATCAGCGTTTTTGACCCTCAAACATCGAGATTTCGAGAATAAACGACGACACTCGACCATTTCACGATTTCGCTACATTCGACTTTGTTTCCGATGCAATGACGATTTGTCGTTGTGAACGCATCGAAAATGTGTTTTTTCATAAAAGTCGGACATTTTCGTCAAATCAGCGTTTATGACCCTCGAACATCGAGATTTCGAGAATGAACGACGACACTCGACCATTTCACGATTTCGCTACATTCGACTTTGTTTCCGATGCAATGACGATTTGTCGTTGTGAACGCATCGGAAATGTGTTTTTTCATAAAAATCGGAACTTTTCGTCAAATCAGCGTTTTTGACCCTCGAACATCGAGATTTCGAGAATAAACGACGACAATCGACCATTTTACGATTTCACTAAAATTCGACAAAGTTTCCGACACTATGAGGATTTGTCGTCGTAAAAGCCTCGGAAATGTGTTTTTTCATGAAAATCGGAAATTTTCGTCAAATCAGCGTTTTTGACCCTCGAACATCGACATCGTGAGATTCAACGACGACACTCGACCATTTCACGATTTCGCTACATTCGACTTTCTTTCCAATGCAATGACGATTTGTCGTTGTGAACGCATTGGAAATGTGTTTTTTCATGAAAGTCGGAAATTTTCGTCAAATCAGCGTTTTTGACCCTCGAACATCGTCATCGTGAGATTCAACGACGGCACTCGACCATTTCACGATTTCGCTACATTCGACTTTGTTTCCGATGCAATGACGATTTGTCGTCGTGAAAGCCTCGGAAATGTGTTTTTTCATAAAAGTCGGAAATATTCGTAAAATCAGCGTTTGTGATCCTCGAACATCGAAATCGTGAGATTCCACGATGACACTCGACCATTTCACTATTTCGCTACAATTCGACTTTGTTTCGGATGCAATGACGATTCGTCGTCGTGAAAGCCTCGGAAATATGATTTTTTATGAATGTCGGAAATTTTCGTCAAATCAGCGTTTTTGACCCTCGAACATCGACATCGTGAGATTCAACGACAACACTCGACCATTTCACGATTTCGCTACAATTCGACTTTTTTTCCGATGCAATGACGATTTGTCGTCGTGAAAGCCTCGGAAATGTGTTTTTTCATAAAAATCGGAAATTTTCGTCAAATCAGCGTTTTTGACCCTCGAACATCGAGATTTCGAGAATAAACAACGACACTCGACCATTTCACGATTTCGCTACATTCGACTTTGTTTCCGATGCAATGACGATTTGTCGTCGTGAAATCCTCGGAAATATGATTTTTCATGAAAGTCGGAAATTTTCGTCAAATCAGCGTTTTTGACCCTCGAACATCGATATCGTGAGATTCAACGACGACACTCGACCATTTCACGATTTCGCTACAATTCGACTTTGTTTCCGATGCAATGACGATTTGTCGTTGTGAACGCATCGGAAACGTGATTTTTCATCGAAGGCGGAAATTTTCGTCAAATCAGCGTTCGTGATCCTCGAACATCGAAATCGTGAGATTCAACGACGACACTCGACCATTTCACGATTTCGTTACAATTCGACTTTGTTTCCGATGCAATGACGATTTGTCGTTGTGAACGCATCGGAAACGTGATTTTTCATCGAAGGCGGAAATTTTCGTCAAATCAGCGTTCGTGATCCTCGAACATCGAAATCGTGAGATTCAACGACGACACTCGACCATTTCACGATTTCGCTACATTCAACTTTGTTTCCGATGCAATGACGATTCGTCGTCGTGAAAGCCTCGGAAATATGATTTTTCATGAATGTCGGAAATTTTCGTCAAATCAGCGTTTTTGACCCTCGAACATCGAAATCGTGAGATTCAACGACGACACTCGACCATTTCACGATTTCGCTAAAATTCGACTTTGTTTCCGATGCAATGACGACTTGACGTTATGAACGCATCGGAAATGTGTTTTTTCATAAAAGTAGGACATTTTCGTCAAATCAGCGTTTTTGACCCTCAAACATCGAGATTTCGAGAATAAACGACGACACTCGACCATTTCACGATTTCGCTACATTCGACTTTGTTTCCGATGCAATGACGATTTGTCGTTGTGAACGCATCGAAAATGTGTTTTTTCATAAAAGTCGGACATTTTCGTCAAATCAGCGTTTATGAGCCTCGAACATCGAGATTTCGAGAATAAACGACGACACTCGACCATTTCACGATTTCGCTACAATTCGACTTTGTTTCCGATGCAATGACGATTTGTCGTAGTGAAAGCCTCGGAAATGTGATTTTTCATCAAAGTCGGACATCTTCGTCAAATCTGCGTTTTTGACCCTCGAACATCGAAATCGTGAGATTCAACGATGCCACTCGACCATTTCACGATTTCGCTACAATACGACTTTGTTTCCGATGCAATGACGATTTTTCGTTGTGAACGCATCGGAAATGTGTTTTTTCATGAAAATCGGACATTTTCGTCAAATCAGCGCTTTTGACCCTCGAACATCGAGATTTCGAGAATAAACGACGACACTCGACCATTTCACGATTTCGCTACATTCGACTTTGTTTCCGATGCAATGACAATGTGTCGTCGTGACAGCCTCGGAAATGTGATTTTTCATGAATGTCGGAAATTTTCGTCAAATCAGCGTTCGTGATCCTCGAACATCGAAATCGTGAGATACAACGACGACACTCGACCACTTCACGATTTCGCTACAATTCGACTTTGTTTCCGATGCAATGACGATTTGTCGTTGTGAACGCATCGGAAACGTGATTTTTCATCAAAGTCGGAAATTTTCGTCAAATCAGCGTTTTTGACCCTCGAACATCGAGATTTCGAGAATAAACGACGTCAATCGACCATTTTACGATTTCACTAAAATTCGACAAAGTTTCCGACACTATGAGGATTTGTCGTCGTAAAAGCCTCGGAAATGTGTTTTTTCATGAAAATCGGAAATTTTCGTCAAATCAGCGTTTTTGACCCTCGAACATCGACATCGTGAGATTCAACGACGACACTCGACCATTTCACGATTTCGCTACATTCGACTTTCTTTCCGATGCAATGACGATTTGTCGTTGTGAACGCATTGGAAATGTGTTTTTTCATGAAAGTCGGAAATTTTCGTCAAATCAGCGTTTTTGACCCTCGAACATCGTCATCGTGAGATTGAACGACGGCACTCGACCATTTCACGATTTCGCTACATTCGACTTTGTTTCCGATGCAATGACGATTTGTCGTCGTGAAAGCCTCGGAAATGTGTTTTTTCATAAAAATCGGAACTTTTCGTCAAATCAGCGTTTTTGACTCTCGAACATCGAGATTTCGAGAATAAACAACGACACTCGACCATTTCGCGATTTCGCTACATTCGACTTTGTTTCGGATGCAATGACGATTCGTCGTCGTGAAAGCCTCGGAAATATGATTTTTCATGAATGTCGGAAATTTTCGTCAAATCAGCGTTTTTGACCCTCGAACATCGACATCGTGAGATTCAACGACGACACTCGACCATTTCACGATTTCGCTACAATTCGACTTTGTTTCCGATGCAATGACGATTTGTCGTTGTGAACGCATCGGAAATGTGTTTTTTCATAAAAATCGGAAATTTTCGTCAAATCAGCGTTTTTGACTCTCGAACATCGAGATTTCGAGAATAAACAACGACACTCGACCATTTCGCGATTTCGCTACATTCGACTTTGTTTCGGATGCAATGACGATTCGTCGTCGTGAAAGCCTCGGAAATATGATTTTTCATGAATGTCGGAAATTTTCGTCAAATCAGCGTTTTTGACCCTCGAACATCGACATCGTGAGATTTAACGACGACACTCGACCATTTCACGATTTCGCTACATTCGACTTTGTTTCCGATGCAATGACGATTTGTCGATGTGAACGCATCGGAAATGTGTTTTTTCATAAAAGTCGGAAATTTTCGTCAAATCAGCGTTCGTGATCCTCGAACATCGAAATCGGGAGATTCAACGACGACACTCGACCATTTCACGATTTCGCTACAATTCGACTTTGTTTCCGATGCAATGACGACTTGACGTTATGAACGCATCGGAAATGTGTTTTTTCATAAAAGTAGGACATTTTCGTCAAATCAGCGTTTTTGACCCTCAAACATCGAGATTTCGAGAATAGACGACGACACTCGACCATTTCACGATTTCGCTACATTCGACTTTGTTTCCGATGCAATGACGATTTGTCGTTGTGAACGCATCGAAAATGTGTTTTTTCATAAAAGTCGGACATTTTCGTCAAATCAGCGTTTTTGACCCTCGAACATCGAGATTTCGAGAATAAACAACGACACTCGACCATTTCACGATTTCACTAAAATTCGACAAAGTTTCCGACACAATGACGATTTGGCGTCGTAAAAGCCTCGGAAATGTGTTTTTTCATGAATATCGGAAATTTTCGTAAAATCAGCGTTTTTGACCCTCGAACATCGTCATCGTGAGATTCAACGACGGCACTCGACCATTTCACGATTTCGCTACATTCGACTTTGTTTCCGATGCAATGACAATTTGTCGTCGTGAAAGCCTCGGAAATGTGTTTTTTCATAAAAGTCGGAAATTTTCGTCAAATCAGCGTTTGTGACCCTCGAACTTCGAAATCGTGAGATTCAACGATGACACTCGACCATTTCACGATTTCGCTACAATTCGCCTTTGTTTCCGATGCAATGACGACTTGACGTTATGAACGCATCGGAAATGTGTTTTTTCATAAAAGTAGGACATTTTCGTCAAATCAGCGTTTTTGACCCTCAAACATCGAGATTTCGAGAATAAACGACGACACTCGACCATTTCACGATTTCGCTACATTCGACTTTGTTTCCGATGCAATGACGATTTGTCGTTGTGAACGCATCGAAAATGTGTTTTTTCATAAAAGTCGGACATTTTCGTCAAATCAGCGTTTATGACCCTCGAACATCGAGATTTCGAGAATAAACGACGACACTCGACCATTTCACGATTTCGCTACATTCGACTTTGTTTCCGATGCAATGACGATTTGTCGTTGTGAACGCATCGGAAATGTGTTTTTTCATAAAAATCGGAACTTTTCGTCAAATCAGCGTTTTTGACCCTCGAACATCGAGATTTCGAGAATAAACGACGACAATCGACCATTTTACGATTTCACTAAAATTCGACAAAGTTTCCGACACTATGAGGATTTGTCGTCGTAAAAGCCTCGGAAATGTGTTTTTTCATGAAAATCGGAAATTTTCGTCAAATCAGCGTTTTTGACCCTCGAACATCGACATCGTGAGATTCAACGACGACACTCGACCATTTCACGATTTCGCTACAATTCGACTTTGTTTCCGATGCAATGACGATTTGTCGTTGTGAACGCATCGGAAACGTGATTTTTCATCAAAGTCGGAAATTTTCGTCAAATCAGCGTTTTTGACCCTCGAACATCGTCATCGTGCGATTCAACGACGACACTCGACCATTGTACGATTTCACTAAAATTCGACAAAGTTTCCGACACAATGACGATTTGTCGTCGTGAAAGCCTCGGAAATGTGTTTTTTCATAAAAATCGGAACTTTTCGTCAAATCAGCGGTTTTGACTCTCGAACATCGAGATTTCGAGAATAAACAACGACACTCGACCATTTCGCGATTTCGCTACATTCGACTTTGTTTCGGATGCAATGACGATTCGTCGTCGTGAAAGCCTCGGAAATATGATTTTTCATGAATGTCGGAAATTTTCGTCAAATCAGCGTTTTTGACCCTCGAACATCGACATCATGAGATTCAACGACGACACTCGACCATTTCACGATTTCGCTACAATTCGACTTTGTTTCCGATGCAATGACGATTTGTCGTTGTGAACGCATCGGAAACGTGATTTTTCATCAAAGTCGGAAATTTTCGTCAAATCAGCGTTTTTGACCCTCGAACATCGTAATCGTGAGATTCAACGACGACACTCGACCATTTCACGATTTCCCTACAATTCGACTTTGTTTCCGATGCAATGACGATTTGTCGTCGTGAAAGCCTCGGAAATGTGTTTTTTCATAAAAGTCGGAAATTTTCGTCAAATCAGCGTTTTTGACCCTCGAACATCGACATCGTGAGATTCAACGACGACACTCGACCATTTCACGATTTCGCTACAATTCGACTTTGTTTCCGATGCAATGACGATTTGTCGTTGTGAACGCATCGGAAATGTGTTTTTTCATAAAAATCGGAACTTTTCGTCAAATCAGCGTTTTTGACTCTCGAACATCGAGATTTCGAGAATAAACAACGACACTCGACCATTTCGCGATTTCGCTACATTCGACTTTGTTTCGGATGCAATGACGATTCGTCGTCGTGAAAGCCTCGGAAATATGATTTTTCATGAATGTCGGAAATTTTCGTCAAATCAGCGTTTTTGACACTCGAACATCGACATCATGAGATTTAACGACGACACTCGACCATTTCACGATTTCGCTACAATTCGACTTTGTTTCCGATGCAATGACGATTTGTCGTTGTGAACGCATCGGAAATGTGTTTTTTCATAAAAATCGGAACTTTTCGTCAAATCAGCGTTTTTGACTCTCGAACATCGAGATTTCGAGAATAAACAACGACACTCGACCATTTCGCGATTTCGCTACATTCGACTTTGTTTCGGATGCAATGACGATTCGTCGTCGTGAAAGCCTCGGAAATATGGTTTTTCATGAATGTCGAAAATTTTCGTCAAATCAGCGTTTTTGACCCTCGAACATCGACATCGTGAGATTCAACGACGACACTCGACCATTTCACGATTTCGCTACAATTCGACTTTGTTTCCGATGCAATGACGATTTGTCGTTGTGAACGCATCGGAAACGTGATTTTTCATCAAAGTCGGAAATTTTCGTCAAATCAGCGTTTTTGACCCTCGAACATCGTCATCGTGAGATTCAACGACGACACTCGACCATTGTACGATTTCACTAAAATTCGACAAAGTTTCCGACACAATGACGATTTGGCGTCGTAAAAGCCTCGGAAATGTGTTTTTTCATGAAAATCGGAAATTTTGGTAAAATCAGCGTTTTTGACCCTCGAACATCGTCATCGTGAGATTCAACGACGGCACTCGACCATTTCACCATTTCGCTACATTCGACTTTGTTTCCGATGCAATGACGATTTGTCGTTGTGAACGCATTGGAAATGTGTTTTTTCATGAAAGTCGGAAATTTTCGTCAAATCAGCGTTTTTGACCCTCGAACATCGTCATCGTGAGATTCAACGACGGCACTCGACCATTTCACGATTTCGCTACATTCGACTTTGTTTCCGATGCAATGACGATTTGTCGTCGTGAAAGCCTCGGAAATGTGTTTTTTCATAAAAATCGGAACTTTTCGTCAAATCAGCGTTTTTGACTCTCGAACATCGAGATTTCGAGAATAAACAACGACACTCGACCATTTCGCGATTTCGCTACATTCGACTTTGTTTCGGATGCAATGACGATTCGTCGTCGTGAAAGCCTCGGAAATATGATTTTTCATGAATGTCGGAAATTTTCGTCAAATCAGCGTTTTTGACCCTCGAACATCGACATCGTGAGATTCAACGACGACACTCGACCATTTGACGATTTCGCTACATTCGACTTTGTTTCCGATGCAATGACGATTTGTCGATGTGAACGCATCGGAAATGTGTTTTTTCATAAAAGTCGGAAATTTTCGTCAAATCAGCGTTCGTGATCCTCGAACATCGAAATCGGGAGATTCAACGACGACACTCGACCATTTCACGATTTCGCTACAATTCGACTTTGTTTCCGATGCAATGACGACTTGACGTTATGAACGCATCGGAAATGTGTTTTTTCATAAAAGTAGGACATTTTCGTCAAATCAGCGTTTTTGACCCTCAAACATCGAGATTTCGAGAATAAACGACGACACTCGACCATTTCACGATTTCGCTACATTCGACTTTGTTTCCGATGCAATGACGATTTGTCGTTGTGAACGCATCGAAAATGTGTTTTTTCATAAAAGTCGGACATTTTCGTCAAATCAGCGTTTTTGACCCTCGAACATCGAGATTTCGAGAATAAACAACGACACTCGACCATTTCACGATTTCACTAAAATTCGACAAAGTTTCCGACACAATGACGATTTGGCGTCGTAAAAGCCTCGGAAATGTGTTTTTTCATGAATATCGGAAATTTTCGTAAAATCAGCGTTTTTGACCCTCGAACATCGTCATCGTGAGATTCAACGACGGCACTCGACCATTTCACGATTTCGCTACATTCGACTTTGTTTCCGATGCAATGACAATTTGTCGTCGTGAAAGCCTCGGAAATGTGTTTTTTCATAAAAGTCGGAAATTTTCGTCAAATCAGCGTTTGTGACCCTCGAACTTCGAAATCGTGAGATTCAACGATGACACTCGACCATTTCACGATTTCGCTACAATTCGCCTTTGTTTCCGATGCAATGACGACTTGACGTTATGAACGCATCGGAAATGTGTTTTTTCATAAAAGTAGGACATTTTCGTCAAATCAGCGTTTTTGACCCTCAAACATCGAGATTTGAGAATAAACGACGACACTCGACCATTTCACGATTTCGCTACATTCGACTTTGTTTCCGATGCAATGACGATTTGTCGTTGTGAACGCATCGAAAATGTGTTTTTTCATAAAAGTCGGACATTTTCGTCAAATCAGCGTTTATGACCCTCGAACATCGAGATTTCGAGAATGAACGACGACACTCGACCATTTCACGATTTCGCTACATTCGACTTTGTTTCCGATGCAATGACGATTTGTCGTTGTGAACGCATCGGAAATGTGTTTTTTCATAAAAATCGGAACTTTTCGTCAAATCAGCGTTTTTGACCCTCGAACATCGAGATTTCGAGAATAAACGACGACAATCGACCATTTTACGATTTCACTAAAATTCGACAAAGTTTCCGACACTATGAGGATTTGTCGTCGTAAAAGCCTCGGAAATGTGTTTTTTCATGAAAATCGGAAATTTTCGTCAAATCAGCGTTTTTGACCCTCGAACATCGACATCGTGAGATTCAACGACGACACTCGACCATTTCACGATTTCGCTACATTCGACTTTCTTTCCAATGCAATGACGATTTGTCGTTGTGAACGCATTGGAAATGTGTTTTTTCATGAAAGTCGGAAATTTTCGTCAAATCAGCGTTTTTGACCCTCGAACATCGTCATCGTGAGATTCAACGACGGCACTCGACCATTTCACGATTTCGCTACATTCGACTTTGTTTCCGATGCAATGACGATTTGTCGTCGTGAAAGCCTCGGAAATGTGTTTTTTCATAAAAGTCGGAAATATTCGTAAAATCAGCGTTTGTGATCCTCGAACATCGAAATCGTGAGATTCCACGATGACACTCGACCATTTCACTATTTCGCTACAATTCGACTTTGTTTCGGATGCAATGACGATTCGTCGTCGTGAAAGCCTCGGAAATATGATTTTTTATGAATGTCGGAAATTTTCGTCAAATCAGCGTTTTTGACCCTCGAACATCGACATCGTGAGATTCAACGACAACACTCGACCATTTCACGATTTCGCTACAATTCGACTTTTTTTCCGATGCAATGACGATTTGTCGTCGTGAAAGCCTCGGAAATGTGTTTTTTCATAAAAATCGGAAATTTTCGTCAAATCAGCGTTTTTGACCCTCGAACATCGAGATTTCGAGAATAAACAACGACACTCGACCATTTCACGATTTCGCTACATTCGACTTTGTTTCCGATGCAATGACGATTTGTCGTCGTGAAATCCTCGGAAATATGATTTTTCATGAAAGTCGGAAATTTTCGTCAAATCAGCGTTTTTGACCCTCGAACATCGATATCGTGAGATTCAACGACGACACTCGACCATTTCACGATTTCGCTACAATTCGACTTTGTTTCCGATGCAATGACGATTTGTCGTTGTGAACGCATCGGAAACGTGATTTTTCATCGAAGGCGGAAATTTTCGTCAAATCAGCGTTCGTGATCCTCGAACATCGAAATCGTGAGATTCAACGACGACACTCGACCATTTCACGATTTCGTTACAATTCGACTTTGTTTCCGATGCAATGACGATTTGTCGTTGTGAACGCATCGGAAACGTGATTTTTCATCGAAGGCGGAAATTTTCGTCAAATCAGCGTTCGTGATCCTCGAACATCGAAATCGTGAGATTCAACGACGACACTCGACCATTTCACGATTTCGCTACATTCAACATTGTTTCCGATGCAATGACGATTCGTCGTCGTGAAAGCCTCGGAAATATGATTTTTCATGAATGTCGGAAATTTTCGTCAAATCAGCGTTTTTGACCCTCGAACATCGAAATCGTGAGATTCAACGACGACACTCGACCATTTCACGATTTCGCTAAAATTCGACTTTGTTTCCGATGCAATGACGACTTGACGTTATGAACGCATCGGAAATGTGTTTTTTCATAAAAGTAGGACATTTTCGTCAAATCAGCGTTTTTGACCCTCAAACATCGAGATTTCGAGAATAAACGACGACACTCGACCATTTCACGATTTCGCTACATTCGACTTTGTTTCCGATGCAATGACGATTTGTCGTTGTGAACGCATCGAAAATGTGTTTTTTCATAAAAGTCGGACATTTTCGTCAAATCAGCGTTTATGAGCCTCGAAAATCGAGATTTCGAGAATAAACGACGACACTCGACCATTTCACGATTTCGCTACAATTCGACTTTGTTTCCGATGCAATGACGATTTGTCGTAGTGAAAGCCTCGGAAATGTGATTTTTCATCAAAGTCGGACATCTTCGTCAAATCTGCGTTTTTGACCCTCGAACATCGAAATCGTGAGATTCAACGATGCCACTCGACCATTTCACGATTTCGCTACAATACGACTTTGTTTCCGATGCAATGACGATTTATCGTTGTGAACGCATCGGAAATGTGTTTTTTCATGAAAATCGGACATTTTCGTCAAATCAGCGCTTTTGACCCTCGAACATCGAGATTTCGAGAATAAACGACGACACTCGACCATTTCACGATTTCGCTACATTCGACTTTGTTTCCGATGCAATGACGATGTGTCGTCGTGACAGCCTCGGAAATGTGATTTTTCATGAATGTCGGAAATTTTCGTCAAATCAGCGTTCGTGATCCTCGAACATCGAAATCGTGAGATACAACGACGACACTCGACCACTTCACGATTTCGCTACAATTCGACTTTGTTTCCGATGCAATGACGATTTGTCGTTGTGAACGCATCGGAAACGTGATTTTTCATCAAAGTCGGAAATTTTCGTCAAATCAGCGTTTTTGACCCTCGAACATCGAGATTTCGAGAATAAACGACGTCAATCGACCATTTTACGATTTCACTAAAATTCGACAAAGTTTCCGACACTATGAGGATTTGTCGTCGTAAAAGCCTCGGAAATGTGTTTTTTCATGAAAATCGGAAATTTTCGTCAAATCAGCGTTTTTGACCCTCGAACATCGACATCGTGAGATTCAACGACGACACTCGACCATTTCACGATTTCGCTACATTCGACTTTCTTTCCGATGCAATGACGATTTGTCGTTGTGAACGCATTGGAAATGTGTTTTTTCATGAAAGTCGGAAATTTTCGTCAAATCAGCGTTTTTGACCCTCGAACATCGTCATCGTGAGATTGAACGACGGCACTCGACCATTTCACGATTTCGCTACATTCGACTTTGTTTCCGATGCAATGACGATTTGTCGTCGTGAAAGCCTCGGAAATGTGTTTTTTCATAAAAATCGGAACTTTTCGTCAAATCAGCGTTTTTGACTCTCGAACATCGAGATTTCGAGAATAAACAACGACACTCGACCATTTCGCGATTTCGCTACATTCGACTTTGTTTCGGATGCAATGACGATTCGTCGTCGTGAAAGCCTCGGAAATATGATTTTTCATGAATGTCGGAAATTTTCGTCAAATCAGCGTTTTTGACCCTCGAACATCGACATCGTGAGATTCAACGACGACACTCGACCATTTCACGATTTCGCTACAATTCGACTTTGTTTCCGATGCAATGACGATTTGTCGTTGTGAACGCATCGAAAATGTGTTTTTTCATAAAAGTCGGACATTTTCGTCAAATCAGCGTTTATGAGCCTCGAACATCGAGATTTCGAGAATAAACGACGACACTCGACCATTTCACGATTTCGCTACAATTCGACTTTGTTTCCGATGCAATGACGATTTGTCGTAGTGAAAGCCTCGGAAATGTGATTTTTCATCAAAGTCGGACATCTTCGTCAAATCTGCGTTTTTGACCCTCGAACATCGAAATCGTGAGATTCAACGATGCCACTCGACCATTTCACGATTTCGCTACAATACGACTTTGTTTCCGATGCAATGACGATTTTTCGTTGTGAACGCATCGGAAATGTGTTTTTTCATGAAAATCGGACATTTTCGTCAAATCAGCGCTTTTGACCCTCGAACATCGAGATTTCGAGAATAAACGACGACACTCGACCATTTCACGATTTCGCTACATTCGACTTTGTTTCCGATGCAATGACGATGTGTCGTCGTGACAGCCTCGGAAATGTGATTTTTCATGAATGTCGGAAATTTTCGTCAAATCAGCGTTCGTGATCCTCGAACATCGAAATCGTGAGATACAACGACGACACTCGACCACTTCACGATTTCGCTACAATTCGACTTTGTTTCCGATGCAATGACGATTTGTCGTTGTGAACGCATCGGAAACGTGATTTTTCATCAAAGTCGGAAATTTTCGTCAAATCAGCGTTTTTGACCCTCGAACATCGAGATTTCGAGAATAAACGACGTCAATCGACCATTTTACGATTTCACTAAAATTCGACAAAGTTTCCGACACTATGAGGATTTGTCGTCGTAAAAGCCTCGGAAATGTGTTTTTTCATGAAAATCGGAAATTTTCGTCAAATCAGCGTTTTTGACCCTCGAACATCGACATCGTGAGATTCAACGACGACACTCGACCATTTCACGATTTCGCTACATTCGACTTTCTTTCCGATGCAATGACGATTTGTCGTTGTGAACGCATTGGAAATGTGTTTTTTCATGAAAGTCGGAAATTTTCGTCAAATCAGCGTTTTTGACCCTCGAACATCGTCATCGTGAGATTGAACGACGGCACTCGACCATTTCACGATTTCGCTACATTCGACTTTGTTTCCGATGCAATGACGATTTGTCGTCGTGAAAGCCTCGGAAATGTGTTTTTTCATAAAAATCGGAACTTTTCGTCAAATCAGCGTTTTTGACTCTCGAACATCGAGATTTCGAGAATAAACAACGACACTCGACCATTTCGCGATTTCGCTACATTCGACTTTGTTTCGGATGCAATGACGATTCGTCGTCGTGAAAGCCTCGGAAATATGATTTTTCATGAATGTCGGAGATTTTCGTCAAATCAGCGTTTTTGACCCTCGAACATCGACATCGTGAGATTCAACGACGACACTCGACCATTTCACGATTTCGCTACAATTCGACTTTGTTTCCGATGCAATGACGATTTGTCGTTGTGAACGCATCGGAAATGTGTTTTTTCATAAAAATCGGAAATTTTCGTCAAATCAGCGTTTTTGACTCTCGAACATCGAGATTTCGAGAATAAACAACGACACTCGACCATTTCGCGATTTCGCTACATTCGACTTTGTTTCGGATGCAATGACGATTCGTCGTCGTGAAAGCCTCGGAAATATGATTTTTCATGAATGTCGGAAATTTTCGTCAAATCAGCGTTTTTGACCCTCGAACATCGACATCGTGAGATTCAACGACGACACTCGACCATTTCACGATTTCGCTACATTCGACTTTGTTTTCGATGCAATGACGATTTGTCGATGTGAACGCATCGGAAATGTGTTTTTTCATAAAAGTCGGAAATTTTCGTCAAATCAGCGTTCGTGATCCTCGAACATCGAAATCGGGAGATTCAACGACGACACTCGACCATTTCACGATTTCGCTACAATTCGACTTTGTTTCCGATGCAATGACGACTTGACGTTATGAACGCATCGGAAATGTGTTTTTTCATAAAAGTAGGACATTTTCGTCAAATCAGCGTTTTTGACCCTCAAACATCGAGATTTCGAGAATAAACGACGACACTCGACCATTTCACGATTTCGCTACATTCGACTTTGTTTCCGATGCAATGACGATTTGTCGTTGTGAACGCATCGAAAATGTGTTTTTTCATAAAAGTCGGACATTTTCGTCAAATCAGCGTTTTTGACCCTCGAACATCGAGATTTCGAGAATAAACAACGACACTCGACCATTTCACGATTTCACTAAAATTCGACAAAGTTTCCGACACAATGACGATTTGGCGTCGTAAAAGCCTCGGAAATGTGTTTTTTCATGAATATCGGAAATTTTCGTAAAATCAGCGTTTTTGACCCTCGAACATCGTCATCGTGAGATTCAACGACGGCACTCGACCATTTCACGATTTCGCTACATTCGACTTTGTTTCCGATGCAATGACAATTTGTCGTCGTGAAAGCCTCGGAAATGTGTTTTTTCATAAAAGTCGGAAATTTTCGTCAAATCAGCGTTTGTGACCCTCGAACTTCGAAATCGTGAGATTCAACGATGACACTCGACCATTTCACGATTTCGCTACAATTCGCCTTTGTTTCCGATGCAATGACGACTTGACGTTATGAACGCATCGGAAATGTGTTTTTTCATAAAAGTAGGACATTTTCGTCAAATCAGCGTTTTTGACCCTCAAACATCGAGATTTCGAGAATAAACGACGACACTCGACCATTTCACGATTTCGCTACATTCGACTTTGTTTCCGATGCAATGACGATTTGTCGTTGTGAACGCATCGAAAATGTGTTTTTTCATAAAAGTCGGACATTTTCGTCAAATCAGCGTTTATGACCCTCGAACATCGAGATTTCGAGAATAAACGACGACACTCGACCATTTCACGATTTCGCTACATTCGACTTTGTTTCCGATGCAATGACGATTTGTCGTTGTGAACGCATCGGAAATGTGTTTTTTCATAAAAATCGGAACTTTTCGTCAAATCAGCGTTTTTGACCCTCGAACATCGAGATTTCGAGAATAAACGACGACAATCGACCATTTTACGATTTCACTAAAATTCGACAAAGTTTCCGACACTATGAGGATTTGTCGTCGTAAAAGCCTCGGAAATGTGTTTTTTCATGAAAATCGGAAATTTTCGTCAAATCAGCGTTTTTGACCCTCGAACATCGACATCGTGAGATTCAACGACGACACTCGACCATTTCACGATTTCGCTACAATTCGACTTTGTTTCCGATGCAATGACGATTTGTCGTTGTGAACGCATCGGAAACGTGATTTTTCATCAAAGTCGGAAATTTTCGTCAAATCAGCGTTTTTGACCCTCGAACATCGTCATCGTGAGATTCAACGACGACACTCGACCATTGTACGATTTCACTAAAATTCGACAAAGTTTCCGACACAATGACGATTTGTCGTCGTGAAAGCCTCGGAAATGTGTTTTTTCATAAAAATCGGAACTTTTCGTCAAATCAGCGTTTTTGACTCTCGAACATCGAGATTTCGAGAATAAACAACGACACTCGACCATTTCGCGATTTCGCTACATTCGACTTTGTTTCGGATGCAATGACGATTCGTCGTCGTGAAAGCCTCGGAAATATGATTTTTCATGAATGTCGGAAATTTTCGTCAAATCAGCGTTTTTGACCCTCGAACATCGACATCATGAGATTCAACGACGACACTCGACCATTTCACGATTTCGCTACAATTCGACTTTGTTTCCGATGCAATGACGATTTGTCGTTGTGAACGCATCGGAAACGTGATTTTTCATCAAAGTCGGAAATTTTCGTCAAATCAGCGTTTTTGACCCTCGAACATCGTAATCGTGAGATTCAACGACGACACTCGACCATTTCACGATTTCCCTACAATTCGACTTTGTTTCCGATGCAATGACGATTTGTCGTCGTGAAAGCCTCGGAAATGTGTTTTTTCATAAAAGTCGGAAATTTTCGTCAAATCAGCGTTTTTGACCCTCGAACATCGACATCGTGAGATTCAACGACGACACTCGACCATTTCACGATTTCGCTACAATTCGACTTTGTTTCCGATGCAATGACGATTTGTCGTTGTGAACGCATCGGAAATGTGTTTTTTCATAAAAATCGGAACTTTTCGTCAAATCAGCGTTTTTGACTCTCGAACATCGAGATTTCGAGAATAAACAACGACACTCGACCATTTCGCGATTTCGCTACATTCGACTTTGTTTCGGATGCAATGACGATTCGTCGTCGTGAAAGCCTCGGAAATATGATTTTTCATGAATGTCGGAAATTTTCGTCAAATCAGCGTTTTTGACACTCGAACATCGACATCATGAGATTCAACGACGACACTCGACCATTTCACGATTTCGCTACAATTCGACTTTGTTTCCGATGCAATGACGATTTGTCGTTGTGAACGCATCGGAAATGTGTTTTTTCATAAAAATCGGAACTTTTCGTCAAATCAGCGTTTTTGACTCTCGAACATCGAGATTTCGAGAATAAACAACGACACTCGACCATTTCGCGATTTCGCTACATTCGACTTTGTTTCGGATGCAATGACGATTCGTCGTCGTGAAAGCCTCGGAAATATGGTTTTTCATGAATGTCGAAAATTTTCGTCAAATCAGCGTTTTTGACCCTCGAACATCGACATCGTGAGATTCAACGACGACACTCGACCATTTCACGATTTCGCTACAATTCGACTTTGTTTCCGATGCAATGACGATTTGTCGTTGTGAACGCATCGGAAACGTGATTTTTCATCAAAGTCGGAAATTTTCGTCAAATCAGCGTTTTTGACCCTCGAACATCGTCATCGTGAGATTCAACGACGACACTCGACCATTGTACGATTTCACTAAAATTCGACAAAGTTTCCGACACAATGACGATTTGGCGTCGTAAAAGCCTCGGAAATGTGTTTTTTCATGAAAATCGGAAATTTTGGTAAAATCAGCGTTTTTGACCCTCGAACATCGTCATCGTGAGATTCAACGACGGCACTCGACCATTTCACGATTTCGCTACATTCGACTTTGTTTCCGATGCAATGACGATTTGTCGTCGTGAAAGCCTCGGAAATGTGTTTTTTCATAAAAGTCGGAAATTTTCGTCAAATCAGCGTTTGTGACCCTCGAACATCGAAATCGTGAGATTCAACGATGACACTCGACCATTTCACGATTTCGCTACAATTCGACTTTGTTTCCGATGCAATGACGACTTGACGTTATGAACGCATCGGAAATGTGTTTTTTCATAAAAGTAGGACATTTTCGTCAAATCAGCGTTTTTGACCCTCAAACATCGAGATTTCGAGAATAAACGACGACACTCGACCATTTCACGATTTCGCTACATTCGACTTTGTTTCCGATGCAATGACGATTTGTCGTTGTGAACGCATCGAAAATGTGTTTTTTCATAAAAGTCGGACATTTTCGTCAAATCAGCGTTTATGACCCTCGAACATCGAGATCTCGAGAATAAACGACGACACTCGACCATTTCACGATTTCGCTACATTCGACTTTGTTTCCGATGCAATGACGATTTGTCGTCGTGAAAGCCTCGGAAATGTGTTTTTTCATAAAAGTCGGAAATTTTCGTCAAATCAGCGTTTTTGACCCTCGAACATCGACATCGTGAGATTCAACGACGACACTCGACCATTTCACGATTTCGCTACAATTCGACTTTGTTTCCGATGCAATGACGATTTGTCGTTGTGAACGCATCGGAAATGTGTTTTTTCATAAAAATCGGAACTTTTCGTCAAATCAGCGTTTTTGAGTCTCGAACATCGAGATTTCGAGAATAAACAACGACACTCGACCATTTCGCGATTTCGCTACATTCGACTTTGTTTCGGATGCAATGACGATTCGTCGTCGTGAAAGCCTCGGAAATATGATTTTTCATGAATGTCGGAAATTTTCGTCAAATCAGCGTTTTTGACCCTCGAACATCGACATCATGAGATTCAACGACGACACTCGACCACTTCACGATTTCGCTACAATTCGACTTTGTTTCCGATGCAATGACGATTTGTCGTTGTGAACGCATCGGAAACGTGATTTTTCATCAAAGTCGGAAATTTTCGTCAAATCAGCGTTTTTGACCCTCGAACATCGAGATTTCGAGAATAAACGACGTCAATCGACCATTTTACGATTTCACTAAAATTCGACAAAGTTTCCGACACTATGAGGATTTGTCGTCGTAAAAGCCTCGGAAATGTGTTTTTTCATGAAAATCGGAAATTTTCGTCAAATCAGCGTTTTTGACCCTCGAACATCGACATCGTGAGATTCAACGACGACACTCGACCATTTCGCGATTTCGCTACATTCGACTTTGTTTCGGATGCAATGACGATTCGTCGTCGTGAAAGCCTCGGAAATATGTTTTTACATGAATGTCGAAAATTTTCGTCAAATCAGCGTTTTTGACCCTCGAACATCGACATCGTGAGATTCAACGACGACACTCGACCATTTCACGATTTCGCTACATTCGACTTTCTTTCCGATGCAATGACGATTTGTCGTTGTGAACGCATTGGAAATGTGTTTTTTCATGAAAGTCGGAAATTTTCGTCAAATCAGCGTTTTTGACCCTCGAACATCGTCATCGTGAGATTGAACGACGGCACTCGACCATTTCACGATTTCGCTACATTCGACTTTGTTTCCGATGCAATGACGATTTGTCGTCGTGAAAGCCTCGGAAATGTGTTTTTTCATAAAAATCGGAACTTTTCGTCAAATCAGCGTTTTTGACTCTCGAACATCGAGATTTCGAGAATAAACAACGACACTCGACCATTTCGCGATTTCGCTACATTCGACTTTGTTTCGGATGCAATGACGATTCGTCGTCGTGAAAGCCTCGGAAATATGATTTTTCATGAATGTCGGAAATTTTCGTCAAATCAGCGTTTTTGACCCTCGAACATCGACATCGTGAGATTCAACGACGACACTCGACCATTTCACGATTTCGCTACAATTCGACTTTGTTTCCGATGCAATGACGATTTGTCGTTGTGAACGCATCGGAAATGTGTTTTTTCATAAAAATCGGAAATTTTCGTCAAATCAGCGTTTTTGACTCTCGAACATCGAGATTTCGAGAATAAACAACGACACTCGACCATTTCGCGATTTCGCTACATTCGACTTTGTTTCGGATGCAATGACGATTCGTCGTCGTGAAAGCCTCGGAAATATGATTTTTCATGAATGTCGGAAATTTTCGTCAAATCAGCGTTTTTGACCCTCGAAGATCGACATCGTGAGATTTAACGACGACACTCGACCATTTCACGATTTCGCTACATTCGACTTTGTTTCCGATGCAATGACGATTTGTCGATGTGAACGCATCGGAAATGTGTTTTTTCATAAAAGTCGGAAATTTTCGTCAAATCAGCGTTCGTGATCCTCGAACATCGAAATCGGGAGATTCAACGACGACACTCGACCATTTCACGATTTCGCTACAATTCGACTTTGTTTCCGATGCAATGACGACTTGACGTTATGAACGCATCGGAAATGTGTTTTTTCATAAAAGTAGGACATTTTCGTCAAATCAGCGTTTTTGACCCTCAAACATCGAGATTTCGAGAATAGACGACGACACTCGACCATTTCACGATTTCGCTACATTCGACTTTGTTTCCGATGCAATGACGATTTGTCGTTGTGAACGCATCGAAAATGTGTTTTTTCATAAAAGTCGGACATTTTCGTCAAATCAGCGTTTTTGACCCTCGAACATCGAGATTTCGAGAATAAACAACGACACTCGACCATTTCACGATTTCACTAAAATTCGACAAAGTTTCCGACACAATGACGATTTGGCGTCGTAAAAGCCTCGGAAATGTGTTTTTTCATGAATATCGGAAATTTTCGTAAAATCAGCGTTTTTGACCCTCGAACATCGTCATCGTGAGATTCAACGACGGCACTCGACCATTTCACGATTTCGCTACATTCGACTTTGTTTCCGATGCAATGACAATTTGTCGTCGTGAAAGCCTCGGAAATGTGTTTTTTCATAAAAGTCGGAAATTTTCGTCAAATCAGCGTTTGTGACCCTCGAACTTCGAAATCGTGAGATTCAACGATGACACTCGACCATTTCACGATTTTGCTACAATTCGCCTTTGTTTCCGATGCAATGACGACTTGACGTTATGAACGCATCGGAAATGTGTTTTTTCATAAAAGTAGGACATTTTCGTCAAATCAGCGTTTTTGACCCTCAAACATCGAGATTTCGAGAATAAACGACGACACTCGACCATTTCACGATTTCGCTACATTCGACTTTGTTTCCGATGCAATGACGATTTGTCGTTGTGAACGCATCGAAAATGTGTTTTTTCATAAAAGTCGGACATTTTCGTCAAATCAGCGTTTATGACCCGCGAACATCGAGATTTCGAGAATAAACGACGACACTCGACCATTTCACGATTTCGCTACATTCGACTTTGTTTCCGATGCAATGACGATTTGTCGTTGTGAACGCATCGGAAATGTGTTTTTTCATAAAAATCGGAACTTTTCGTCAAATCAGCGTTTTTGACCCTCGAACATCGAGATTTCGAGAATAAACGACGACAATCGACCATTTTACGATTTCACTAAAATTCGACAAAGTTTCCGACACTATGAGGATTTGTCGTCGTAAAAGCCTCGGAAATGTGTTTTTTCATGAAAATCGGAAATTTTCGTCAAATCAACGTTTTTGACCCTCGAACATCGACATCGTGAGATTCAACGACGACACTCGACCATTTCACGATTTCGCTACAATTCGACTTTGTTTCCGATGCAATGACGATTTGTCGTTGTGAACGCATCGGAAACGTGATTTTTCATCAAAGTCGGAAATTTTCGTCAAATCAGCGTTTTTGACCCTCGAACATCGTCATCGTGAGATTCAACGACGACACTCGACCATTGTACGATTTCACTAAAATTCGACAAAGTTTCCGACACAATGACGATTTGTCGTCGTGAAAGCCTCGGAAATGTGTTTTTTCATAAAAATCGGAACTTTTCGTCAAATCAGCGGTTTTGACTCTCGAACATCGAGATTTCGAGAATAAACAACGACACTCGACCATTTCGCGATTTCGCTACATTCGACTTTGTTTCGGATGCAATGACGATTCGTCGTCGTGAAAGCCTCGGAAATATGATTTTTCATGAATGTCGGAAATTTTCGTCAAATCAGCGTTTTTGACCCTCGAACATCGACATCATGAGATTCAACGACGACACTCGACCATTTCACGATTTCGCTACAATTCGACTTTGTTTCCGATGCAATGACGATTTGTCGTTGTGAACGCATCGGAAACGTGATTTTTCATCAAAGTCGGAAATTTTCGTCAAATCAGCGTTTTTGACCCTCGAACATCGTAATCGTGAGATTCAACGACGACACTCGACCATTTCACGATTTCCCTACAATTCGACTTTGTTTCCGATGCAATGACGATTTGTCGTCGTGAAAGCCTCGGAAATGTGTTTTTTCATAAAAGTCGGAAATTTTCGTCAAATCAGCGTTTTTGACCCTCGAACATCGACATCGTGAGATTCAACGACGACACTCGACCATTTCACGATTTCGCTACAATTCGACTTTGTTTCCGATGCAATGACGATTTGTCGTTGTGAACGCATCGGAAATGTGTTTTTTCATAAAAATCGGAACTTTTCGTCAAATCAGCGTTTTTGACTCTCGAACATCGAGATTTCGAGAATAAACAACGACACTCGACCATTTCGCGATTTCGCTACATTCGACTTTGTTTCGGATGCAATGACGATTCGTCGTCGTGAAAGCCTCGGAAATATGATTTTTCATGAATGTCGGAAATTTTCGTCAAATCAGCGTTTTTGACCCTCGAACATCGACATCATGAGATTCAACGACGACACTCGACCATTTCACGATTTCGCTACAATTCGACTTTGTTTCCGATGCAATGACGATTTGTCGTTGTGAACGCATCGGAAATGTGTTTTTTCATAAAAATCGGAACTTTTCGTCAAATCAGCGTTTTTGACTCTCGAACATCGAGATTTCGAGAATAAACAACGACTCTCGACCATTTCGCGATTTCGCTACATTCGACTTTGTTTCGGATGCAATGACGATTCGTCGTCGTGAAAGCCTCGGAAATATGTTTTTACATGAATGTCGAAAATTTTCGTCAAATCAGCGTTTTTGACCCTCGAACATCGACATCGTGAGATTCAACGACGACACTCGACCATTTCACGATTTCGCTACATTCGACTTTCTTTCCGATGCAATGACGATTTGTCGTTGTGAACGCATTGGAAATGTGTTTTTTCATGAATGTCGGAAATTTTCGTCAAATCAGCGTTTGTGACCCTCGAACATCGAAATCGTGAGATTCAACGATGACACTCGACCATTTCACTATTTCGCTACAATTCGACTTTGTTTCCGATGCAATGACGATTTGTCGTCGTGAAAGCATCGGAAATGTGTTTTTTCATAAAAATCGGAACTTTTCGTCAAATCAGCGTTTTTGACCCTCGAACATCGAGATTTCGAGAATAAACAACGACACTCGACCATTTCACGATTTCGCTACATTCGACTTTGTTTCGGATGCAATGACGATTCGTCGTCGTGAAAGCCTCGGAAATATGATTTTTCATGAATGTCGGAAATTTTCGTCAAATCAGCGTTTATGAACCTCGAACATCGAGATCTCGAGAATAAACGACGACACTCGACCATTTCACGATTTCGCTACATTCGACTTTGTTTCCGATGCAATGACGATTTGTCGTCGTGAAAGCCTCGGAAATGTGTTTTTTCATAAAAGTCGGAAATTTTCGTCAAATCAGCGTTTTTGACCCTCGAATATCGACATCGTGAGATTCAACAACGACACTCGACCATTTCACGATTTCGCTACAATTCGACTTTGTTTCCGATGCAATGACGATTTGTCGACGTGAAAGCCTCGGAAATGTGTTTTTTCATGAATATCGGAAATTTTCGTAAAATCAGCGTTTTTGACCCTCGAACATCGACATCGTGAGATTCAACGACGACACTCGACCATTTCACGATTTCGCTACATTCGACTTTCTTTCCGATGCAATGACGATTTGTCGTTGTGAACGCATTGGAAATGTGTTTTTTCATGAAAGTCGGAAATTTTCGTCAAATCAGCGTTTTTGACCCTCGAACATCGTCATCGTGAGATTCAACGACGGCACTCGACCATTTCACGATTTCGCTACATTCGACTTTGTTTCCGATGCAATGACGATTTGTCGTCGTGAAAGCCTCGGAAATGTGTTTTTTCATAAAAATCGGAACTATTCGTCAAATCAGCGTTTTTGACTCTCGAACATCGAGATTTCGAGAATTAACAACGACACTCGACCATTTCACGATTTCGCTACATTCGACTTTGTTTCCGATGCAATGACGATTTGTCGTCGTGAAAGCCTCGGAAATGTGTTTTTTCATAAAAGTCGGAAATTTTCGTCAAATCAGCGTTTGTGATCCTCGAACATCGAAATCGTGAGATTCAACGATGACACTCGACCATTTCACTATTTCGCTACAATTCGACTTTGTTTCCGATGCAATGACGATTTGTCGTCGTGAAAGCATCGGAAATGTGTTTTTTCATAAAAATCGGAACTTTTCGTCAAATCAGCGTTTTTGACCCTCGAACATCGAGATTTCGAGAATAAACAACGACACTCGACCATTTCACGATTTCGCTACATTCGACTTTGTTTCGGATGCAATGACGATTCGTCGTCGTGAAAGCCTCGGAAATATGATTTTTCATGAATGTCGGAAATTTTCGTCAAATCAGCGTTTTTGACCCTCGAACATCGACATCGTGAGATTCAACGACGACACTCGACCATTTCACGATTTCGCTACAATTCGACTTTGTTTCCGATGCAATGACGATTTGTCGTTGTGAACGCATCGGAAACGTGATTTTTCATCAAAGTCGGAAATTTTCGTCAAATCAGCGTTTTTGACGCTCGAACATCGTCATCGTGAAATTCAACGACGACACTCGACCATTTCACGATTTCACTAAAATTCGACAAAGTTTCCGACACAATGACGATTTGGCGTCGTAAAAGCCTCGGAAATGTGTTTTTTCATGAATATCGGAAATTTTCGTAAAATCAGCGTTTTTGACCCTCGAACATCGACATCGTGAGATTCAACGACGACACTCGACCATTTCACGATTTCGCTACATTCGACTTTGTTTCCGATGCAATGACAATTTGTCGTCGTGAAAGCCTCGGAAATGTGTTTTTTCATAAAAGTCGGAAATTTTCGTCAAATCAGCGTTTGTGACCCTCGAACTTCGAAATCGTGAGATTCAACGATGACACTCGACCATTTCACGATTTCGCTACAATTCGACTTTGTTTCCGATGCAATGACGACTTGACGTTATGAACGCATCGGAAATGTGTTTTTTCATAAAAGTAGGACATTTTCGTCAAATCAGCGTTTTTGACCCTCAAACATCGAGATTTCGAGAATAAACGACGACACTCGACCATTTCACGATTTCGCTACATTCGACTTTGTTTCCGATGCAATGACGATTTGTCGTTGTGAACGCATCGGAAATGTGTTTTTTCATAAAAATCGGAACTTTTCGTCAAATCAGCGTTTTTGACCCTCGAACATCGAGATTTCGAGAATAAACGACGACAATCGACCATTTTACGATTTCACTAAAATTCGACAAAGTTTCCGACACTATGAGGATTTGTCGTCGTAAAAGCCTCGGAAATGTGTTTTTTCATGAAAATCGGAAATTTTCGTCAAATCAACGTTTTTGACCCTCGAACATCGACATCGTGAGATTCAACGACGACACTCGACCATTTCACGATTTCGCTACAATTCGACTTTGTTTCCGATGCAATGACGATTTGTCGTTGTGAACGCATCGGAAACGTGATTTTTCATCAAAGTCGGAAATTTTCGTCAAATCAGCGTTTTTGACCCTCGAACATCGTCATCGTGAGATTCAACGACGACACTCGACCATTGTACGATTTCACTAAAATTCGACAAAGTTTCCGACACAATGACGATTTGTCGTCGTGAAAGCCTCGGAAATGTGTTTTTTCATAAAAATCGGAACTTTTCGTCAAATCAGCGGTTTTGACTCTCGAACATCGAGATTTCGAGAATAAACAACGACACTCGACCATTTCGCGATTTCGCTACATTCGACTTTGTTTCGGATGCAATGACGATTCGTCGTCGTGAAAGCCTCGGAAATATGATTTTTCATGAATGTCGGAAATTTTCGTCAAATCAGCGTTTTTGACCCTCGAACATCGACATCATGAGATTCAACGACGACACTCGACCATTTCACGATTTCGCTACAATTCGACTTTGTTTCCGATGCAATGACGATTTGTCGTTGTGAACGCATCGGAAACGTGATTTTTCATCAAAGTCGGAAATTTTCGTCAAATCAGCGTTTTTGACCCTCGAACATCGTAATCGTGAGATTCAACGACGACACTCGACCATTTCACGATTTCCCTACAATTCGACTTTGTTTCCGATGCAATGACGATTTGTCGTCGTGAAAGCCTCGGAAATGTGTTTTTTCATAAAAGTCGGAAATTTTCGTCAAATCAGCGTTTTTGACCCTCGAACATCGACATCGTGAGATTCAACGACGACACTCGACCATTTCACGATTTCGCTACAATTCGACTTTGTTTCCGATGCAATGACGATTTGTCGTTGTGAACGCATCGGAAATGTGTTTTTTCATAAAAATCGGAACTTTTCGTCAAATCAGCGTTTTTGACTCTCGAACATCGAGATTTCGAGAATAAACAACGACACTCGACCATTTCGCGATTTCGCTACATTCGACTTTGTTTCGGATGCAATGACGATTCGTCGTCGTGAAAGCCTCGGAAATATGATTTTTCATGAATGTCGGAAATTTTCGTCAAATCAGCGTTTTTGACCCTCGAACATCGACATCATGAGATTCAACGACGACACTCGACCATTTCACGATTTCGCTACAATTCGACTTTGTTTCCGATGCAATGACGATTTGTCGTTGTGAACGCATCGGAAATGTGTTTTTTCATAAAAATCGGAACTTTTCGTCAAATCAGCGTTTTTGACTCTCGAACATCGAGATTTCGAGAATAAACAACGACTCTCGACCATTTCGCGATTTCGCTACATTCGACTTTGTTTCGGATGCAATGACGATTCGTCGTCGTGAAAGCCTCGGAAATATGTTTTTACATGAATGTCGAAAATTTTCGTCAAATCAGCGTTTTTGACCCTCGAACATCGACATCGTGAGATTCAACGACGACACTCGACCATTTCACGATTTCGCTACATTCGACTTTCTTTCCGATGCAATGACGATTTGTCGTTGTGAACGCATTGGAAATGTGTTTTTTCATGAATGTCGGAAATTTTCGTCAAATCAGCGTTTGTGACCCTCGAACATCGAAATCGTGAGATTCAACGATGACACTCGACCATTTCACTATTTCGCTACAATTCGACTTTGTTTCCGATGCAATGACGATTTGTCGTCGTGAAAGCATCGGAAATGTGTTTTTTCATAAAAATCGGAACTTTTCGTCAAATCAGCGTTTTTGACCCTCGAACATCGAGATTTCGAGAATAAACAACGACACTCGACCATTTCACGATTTCGCTACATTCGACTTTGTTTCGGATGCAATGACGATTCGTCGTCGTGAAAGCCTCGGAAATATGATTTTTCATGAATGTCGGAAATTTTCGTCAAATCAGCGTTTATGAACCTCGAACATCGAGATCTCGAGAATAAACGACGACACTCGACCATTTCACGATTTCGCTACATTCGACTTTGTTTCCGATGCAATGACGATTTGTCGTCGTGAAAGCCTCGGAAATGTGTTTTTTCATAAAAGTCGGAAATTTTCGTCAAATCAGCGTTTTTGACCCTCGAATATCGACATCGTGAGATTCAACAACGACACTCGACCATTTCACGATTTCGCTACAATTCGACTTTGTTTCCGATGCAATGACGATTTGTCGACGTGAAAGCCTCGGAAATGTGTTTTTTCATGAATATCGGAAATTTTCGTAAAATCAGCGTTTTTGACCCTCGAACATCGACATCGTGAGATTCAACGACGACACTCGACCATTTCACGATTTCGCTACATTCGACTTTCTTTCCGATGCAATGACGATTTGTCGTTGTGAACGCATTGGAAATGTGTTTTTTCATGAAAGTCGGAAATTTTCGTCAAATCAGCGTTTTTGACCCTCGAACATCGTCATCGTGAGATTCAACGACGGCACTCGACCATTTCACGATTTCGCTACATTCGACTTTGTTTCCGATGCAATGACGATTTGTCGTCGTGAAAGCCTCGGAAATGTGTTTTTTCATAAAAATCGGAACTATTCGTCAAATCAGCGTTTTTGACTCTCGAACATCGAGATTTCGAGAATTAACAACGACACTCGACCATTTCACGATTTCGCTACATTCGACTTTGTTTCCGATGCAATGACGATTTGTCGTCGTGAAAGCCTCGGAAATGTGTTTTTTCATAAAAGTCGGAAATTTTCGTCAAATCAGCGTTTGTGATCCTCGAACATCGAAATCGTGAGATTCAACGATGACACTCGACCATTTCACTATTTCGCTACAATTCGACTTTGTTTCCGATGCAATGACGATTTGTCGTCGTGAAAGCATCGGAAATGTGTTTTTTCATAAAAATCGGAACTTTTCGTCAAATCAGCGTTTTTGACCCTCGAACATCGAGATTTCGAGAATAAACAACGACACTCGACCATTTCACGATTTCGCTACATTCGACTTTGTTTCGGATGCAATGACGATTCGTCGTCGTGAAAGCCTCGGAAATATGATTTTTCATGAATGTCGGAAATTTTCGTCAAATCAGCGTTTTTGACCCTCGAACATCGACATCGTGAGATTCAACGACGACACTCGACCATTTCACGATTTCGCTACAATTCGACTTTGTTTCCGATGCAATGACGATTTGTCGTTGTGAACGCATCGGAAACGTGATTTTTCATCAAAGTCGGAAATTTTCGTCAAATCAGCGTTTTTGACGCTCGAACATCGTCATCGTGAAATTCAACGACGACACTCGACCATTTCACGATTTCACTAAAATTCGACAAAGTTTCCGACACAATGACGATTTGGCGTCGTAAAAGCCTCGGAAATGTGTTTTTTCATGAATATCGGAAATTTTCGTAAAATCAGCGTTTTTGACCCTCGAACATCGACATCGTGAGATTCAACGACGACACTCGACCATTTCACGATTTCGCTACATTCGACTTTGTTTCCGATGCAATGACAATTTGTCGTCGTGAAAGCCTCGGAAATGTGTTTTTTCATAAAAGTCGGAAATTTTCGTCAAATCAGCGTTTGTGACCCTCGAACTTCGAAATCGTGAGATTCAACGATGACACTCGACCATTTCACGATTTCGCTACAATTCGACTTTGTTTCCGATGCAATGACGACTTGACGTTATGAACGCATCGGAAATGTGTTTTTTCATAAAAGTAGGACATTTTCGTCAAATCAGCGTTTTTGACCCTCAAACATCGAGATTTCGAGAATAAACGACGACACTCGACCATTTCACGATTTCGCTACATTCGACTTTGTTTCCGATGCAATGACGATTTGTCGTTGTGAACGCATCGGAAATGTGTTTTTTCATAAAAATCGGAACTTTTCGTCAAATCAGCGTTTTTGACCCTCGAACATCGAGATTTCGAGAATAAACAACGACACTCGACCATTTCACGATTTCACTAAAATTCGACAAAGTTTCCGACACTATGAGGATTTGTCGTCGTAAAAGCCTCGGAAATGTGTTTTTTCATAAAAGTCGGAAATTTTTGTCAAATCAGCGTTTGTGATCCTCGAACATCGAAATCGAGAGATTCAACGATGACACTCGACCATCTCACTATTTCGCTACAATTCGACTTTGATTCCGATGCAATGACGATTTGTCGTTGTGAACTCATCGGAAATGTGATTTTTCATGAAAGTCGGAAATTTTCGTCAAATCAGCGTTCGTGATCCTCGAACATCGAAATCGTGACATTCAACGACGACACTCGACCATTTCACGATTTCGCTACAATTCGACTTTGTTTCCGATGCAATGACGATTTGACGTTATGAACGCATCGGAAATGTGTTTTTTGACCCTCGAACATCGACATCGTGAGATTCAACGACGACACTCGACCATTTCACGATTTCGCTACAATTCGACTTTGTTTCCGATGCAATGACGATTTGTCGTAGTGAAAGCCTCGTAAATGTGATTTTTCATCAAAGTCGGACATCTTCGTCAAATCTGCGTTTTTGACCCTCGAACATCGAAATCGTGAGATTCAACGATGCCACTCGACCATTTCACGATTTCGCTACAATACGACTTTGTTTCCGATGCAATGACGATTTTTCGTTGTGAACGCATCGGAAATGTGTTTTTTCATGAAAATCGGACATTTTCCTCAAATCAGCGCTTTTGACCCTCGAACATCGAGATTTCGAGAATAAACGACGACACTCGACCATTTCACGATTTCGCTACATTCGACTTTGTTTCCGATGCAATGACGATGTGTCGTCGTGACAGCCTCGGAAATGTGATTTTTCATGAATGTCGGAAATTTTCGTCAAATCAGCGTTCGTGATCCTCGAACATCGAAATCGTGAGATACAACGACGACACTCGACCACTTCACGATTTCGCTACAATTCGACTTTGTTTCCGATGCAATGACGATTTGTCGTTGTGAACGCATCGGAAACGTGATTTTTCATCAAAGTCGGAAATTTTCGTCAAATCAGCGTTTTTGACCCTCGAACATCGAGATTTCGAGAATAAACGACGACAATCGACCATTTTACGATTTCACTAAAATTCGACAAAGTTTCCGACACTATGAGGATTTGTCGTCGTAAAAGCCTCGGAAATGTGTTTTTTCATGAAAATCGGAAATTTTCGTCAAATCAGCGTTTTTGACCCTCGAACATCGACATCGTGAGATTCAACGACGACACTCGACCATTTCACGATTTCGCTACATTCGACTTTCTTTCCGATGCAATGACGATTTGTCGTTGTGAACGCATTGGAAATGTGTTTTTTCATGAAAGTCGGAAATTTTCGTCAAATCAGCGTTTTTGACCCTCGAACATCGTCATCGTGAGATTCAACGACGGCACTCGACCATTTCACGATTTCGCTACATTCGACTTTGTTTCCGATGCAATGACGATTTGTCGTCGTGAAAGCCTCGGAAATGTGTTTTTTCATAAAAATCGGAACTATTCGTCAAATCAGCGTTTTTGACTCTCGAACATCGAGATTTCGAGAATAAACAACGACACTCGACCATTTCGCGATTTCGCTACATTCGACTTTGTTTCGGATGCAATGACGATTCGTCGTCGTGAAAGCCTCGGAAATATGATTTTTCATGAATGTCGGAAATTTTCGTCAAATCAGCGTTTTTGACCCTCGAACATCGACATCGTGAGATTCAACGACGACACTCGACCATTTCACGATTTCGCTACAATTCGACTTTGTTTCCGATGCAATGACGATTTGTCGTTGTGAACGCATCGGAAATGTGTTTTTTCATAAAAATCGGAACTTTTCGTCAAATCAGCGTTTTTGACTCTCGAACATCGAGATTTCGAGAATAAACAACGACACTCGACCATTTCGCGATTTCGCTACATTCGACTTTGTTTCGGATGCAATGACGATTCGTCGTCGTGAAAGCCTCGGAAATATGTTTTTACATGAATGTCGAAAATTTTCGTCAAATCAGCGTTTTTGACCCTCGAACATCGACATCGTGAGATTCAACGACGACACTCGACCATTTCACGATTTCGCTACATTCGACTTTCTTTCCGATGCAATGACGATTTGTCGTTGTGAACGCCTCGGAAATGTGATTTTTCATCAAAGTCGGACATCTTCGTCAAATCTGCGTTTTTGACCCTCGAACATCGAAATCGTGAGATTCAACGATGCCACTCGACCATTTCACGATTTCGCTACAATACGACTTTGTTTCCGATGCAATGACGATTTTTCGTTGTGAACGCATCGGAAATGTGTTTTTTCATAAAAATCGGAACTATTCGTCAAATCAGCGTTTTTGACTCTCGAACATCGAGATTTCGAGAATAAACAACGACACTCGACCATTTCGCGATTTCGCTACATTCGACTTTGTTTCGGATGCAATGACGATTCGTCGTCGTGAAAGCCTCGGAAATATGATTTTTCATGAATGTCGGAAATTTTCGTCAAATCAGCGTTTTTGACCCTCGAACATCGACATCGTGAGATTCAACGACGACACTCGACCATTTCACGATTTCGCTACAATTCGACTTTGTTTCCGATGCAATGACGATTTGTCGTTGTGAACGCATCGGAAATGTGTTTTTTCATAAAAATCGGAACTTTTCGTCAAATCAGCGTTTTTGACTCTCGAACATCGAGATTTCGAGAATAAACAACGACACTCGACCATTTCGCGATTTCGCTACATTCGACTTTGTTTCGGATGCAATGACGATTCGTCGTCGTGAAAGCCTCGGAAATATGTTTTTACATGAATGTCGAAAATTTTCGTCAAATCAGCGTTTTTGACCCTCGAACATCGACATCGTGAGATTCAACGACGACACTCGACCATTTCACGATTTCGCTACATTCGACTTTCTTTCCGATGCAATGACGATTTGTCGTTGTGAACGCATTGGAAATGTGTTTTTTCATGAAAGTCGAAAATTTTCGTCAAATCAGCGTTTTTGACCCTCGAACATCGTCATCGTGAGATTCAACGACGGCACTCGACCATTTCACGATTTCGCTACATTCGACTTTGTTTCCGATGCAATGACGATTTGTCGTCGTGAAAGCCTCGGAAATGTGTTTTTTCATAAAAATCGGAACTTTTCGTCAAATCAGCGTTTTTGACTCTCGAACATCGAGATTTCGAAAATAAACAACGACACTCGACCATTTCGCGATTTCGCTACATTCGACTTTGTTTCGGATGCAATGACGATTCGTCGTCGTGAAAGCCTCGGAAATATGATTTTTCATGAATGTCGGAAATTTTCGTCAAATCAGCGTTTTTGACCCTCGAACATCGACATCGTGAGATTCAACGACGACACTCGACCATTTCACGATTTCGCTACAATTCGACTTTGTTTCCGATGCAATGACGATTTGTCGTTGTGAACGCATCGGAAATGTGTTTTTTCATAAAAATCGGAACTTTTCGTCAAATCAGCGTTTTTGACTCTCGAACATCGAGATTTCGAGAATAAACAACGACACTCGACCATTTCGCGATTTCGCTACATTCGACTTTGTTTCGGATGCAATGACGATTCGTCGTCGTGAAAGCCTCGGAAATATGATTTTTCATGAATGTCGAAAATTTTCGTCAAATCAGCGTTTTTGACCCTCGAACATCGACATCGTGAGATTCAACGACGACACTCGACCATTTCACGATTTCGCTACAATTCGACTTTGTTTCCGATGCAATGACGATTTGTCGTTGTGAACGCATCGGAAACGTGATTTTTCATCAAAGTCGGAAATTTTCGTCAAATCAGCGTTTTTGACTCTCGAACATCGTCATCGTGAGATTCAACGACGACACTCGACCATTGTACGATTTCACTAAAATTCGACAAAGTTTCCGACACAATGACGATTTGGCGTCGTAAAAGCCTCGGAAATGTGTTTTTTCATGAAAATCGGAAATTTTGGTAAAATCAGCGTTTTTGACCCTCGAACATCGTCATCGTGAGATTCAACGACGGCACTCGACCATTTCACGATTTCGCTACATTCGACTTTGTTTCCGATGCAATGACGATTTGTCGTCGTGAAAGCCTCGGAAATGTGTTTTTTCATAAAAGTCGGAAATTTTCGTCAAATCAGCGTTTGTGACCCTCGAACATCGAAATCGTGAGATTCAACGACGACGCTCGACCATTTCACGATTTCGCTACAATTCGACTTTGTTTCCGATGCAATGACGACTTGACGTTATGAACGCATCGGAAATGTGTTTTTTCATAAAAGTAGGACATTTTCGTCAAATCAGCGTTTTTGACCCTCAAACATCGAGATTTCGAGAATAAACGACGACACTCGACCATTTCACGATTTCGCTACATTCGACTTTGTTTCCGATGCAATGACGATTTGTCGTTGTGAACGCATCGAAAATGTGTTTTTTCATAAAAGTCGGACATTTTCGTCAAATCAGCGTTTATGACCCTCGAACATCGAGATCTCGAGAATAAACGACGACACTCGACCATTTCACGATTTCGCTACATTCGACTTTGTTTCCGATGCAATGACGATTTGTCGTCGTGAAAGCCTCGGAAATGTGTTTTTTCATAAAAGTCGGAAATTTTCGTCAAATCAGCGTTTTTGACCCTCGAACATCGACATCGTGAGATTCAACGACGACACTCGACCATTTCACGATTTCGCTACAATTCGACTTTGTTTCCGATGCAATGACGATTTGTCGTTGTGAACGCATCGGAAATGTGTTTTTTCATAAAAATCGGAACTTTTCGTCAAATCAGCGTTTTTGAGTCTCGAACATCGAGATTTCGAGAATAAACAACGACACTCGACCATTTCGCGATTTCGCTACATTCGACTTTGTTTCGGATGCAATGACGATTCGTCGTCGTGAAAGCCTCGGAAATATGATTTTTCATGAATGTCGGAAATTTTCGTCAAATCAGCGTTTTTGACCCTCGAACATCGACATCATGAGATTCAACGACGACACTCGACCACTTCACGATTTCGCTACAATTCGACTTTGTTTCCGATGCAATGACGATTTGTCGTTGTGAACGCATCGGAAACGTGATTTTTCATCAAAGTCGGAAATTTTCGTCAAATCAGCGTTTTTGACCCTCGAACATCGAGATTTCGAGAATAAACGACGTCAATCGACCATTTTACGATTTCACTAAAATTCGACAAAGTTTCCGACACTATGAGGATTTGTCGTCGTAAAAGCCTCGGAAATGTGTTTTTTCATGAAAATCGGAAATTTTCGTCAAATCAGCGTTTTTGACCCTCGAACATCGACATCGTGAGATTCAACGACGACACTCGACCATTTCACGATTTCGCTACATTCGACTTTCTTTCCGATGCAATGACGATTTGTCGTTGTGAACGCATTGGAAATGTGTTTTTTCATGAAAGTCGGAAATTTTCGTCAAATCAGCGTTTTTGACCCTCGAACATCGTCATCGTGAGATTGAACGACGGCACTCGACCATTTCACGATTTCGCTACATTCGACTTTGTTTCCGATGCAATGACGATTTGTCGTCGTGAAAGCCTCGGAAATGTGTTTTTTCATAAAAATCGGAACTTTTCGTCAAATCAGCGTTTTTGACTCTCGAACATCGAGATTTCGAGAATAAACAACGACACTCGACCATTTCGCGATTTCGCTACATTCGACTTTGTTTCGGATGCAATGACGATTCGTCGTCGTGAAAGCCTCGGAAATATGATTTTTCATGAATGTCGGAAATTTTCGTCAAATCAGCGTTTTTGACCCTCGAACATCGACATCGTGAGATTCAACGACGACACTCGACCATTTCACGATTTCGCTACAATTCGACTTTGTTTCCGATGCAATGACGATTTGTCGTTGTGAACGCATCGGAAATGTGTTTTTTCATAAAAATCGGAAATTTTCGTCAAATCAGCGTTTTTGACTCTCGAACATCGAGATTTCGAGAATAAACAACGACACTCGACCATTTCGCGATTTCGCTACATTCGACTTTGTTTCGGATGCAATGACGATTCGTCGTCGTGAAAGCCTCGGAAATATGATTTTTCATGAATGTCGGAAATTTTCGTCAAATCAGCGTTTTTGACCCTCGAAGATCGACATCGTGAGATTTAACGACGACACTCGACCATTTCACGATTTCGCTACATTCGACTTTGTTTCCGATGCAATGACGATTTGTCGATGTGAACGCATCGGAAATGTGTTTTTTCATAAAAGTCGGAAATTTTCGTCAAATCAGCGTTCGTGATCCTCGAACATCGAAATCGGGAGATTCAACGACGACACTCGACCATTTCACGATTTCGCTACAATTCGACTTTGTTTCCGATGCAATGACGACTTGACGTTATGAACGCATCGGAAATGTGTTTTTTCATAAAAGTAGGACATTTTCGTCAAATCAGCGTTTTTGACCCTCAAACATCGAGATTTCGAGAATAAACAACGACACTCGACCATTTCACGATTTCACTAAAATTCGACAAAGTTTCCGACACAATGACGATTTGGCGTCGTAAAAGCCTCGGAAATGTGTTTTTTCATGAATATCGGAAATTTTCGTAAAATCAGCGTTTTTGACCCTCGAACATCGTCATCGTGAGATTCAACGACGGCACTCGACCATTTCACGATTTCGCTACATTCGACTTTGTTTCCGATGCAATGACAATTTGTCGTCGTGAAAGCCTCGGAAATGTGTTTTTTCATAAAAGTCGGAAATTTTCGTCAAATCAGCGTTTTTGACCCTCGAACATCGAGATTTCGAGAATAAACAACGACACTCGACCATTTCACGATTTCACTAAAATTCGACAAAGTTTCCGACACAATGACGATTTGGCGTCGTAAAAGCCTCGGAAATGTGTTTTTTCATGAATATCGGAAATTTTCGTAAAATCAGCGTTTTTGACCCTCGAACATCGTCATCGTGAGATTCAACGACGGCACTCGACCATTTCACGATTTCGCTACATTCGACTTTGTTTCCGATGCAATGACAATTTGTCGTCGTGAAAGCCTCGGAAATGTGTTTTTTCATAAAAGTCGGAAATTTTCGTCAAATCAGCGTTTGTGACCCTCGAACTTCGAAATCGTGAGATTCAACGATGACACTCGACCATTTCACGATTTTGCTACAATTCGCCTTTGTTTCCGATGCAATGACGACTTGACGTTATGAACGCATCGGAAATGTGTTTTTTCATAAAAGTAGGACATTTTCGTCAAATCAGCGTTTTTGACCCTCAAACATCGAGATTTCGAGAATAAACGACGACACTCGACCATTTCACGATTTCGCTACATTCGACTTTGTTTCCGATGCAATGACGATTTGTCGTTGTGAACGCATCGAAAATGTGTTTTTTCATAAAAGTCGGACATTTTCGTCAAATCAGCGTTTATGACCCTCGAACATCGAGATTTCGAGAATAAACGACGACACTCGACCATTTCACGATTTCGCTACATTCGACTTTGTTTCCGATGCAATGACGATTTGTCGTTGTGAACGCATCGGAAATGTGTTTTTTCATAAAAATCGGAACTTTTCGTCAAATCAGCGTTTTTGACCCTCGAACATCGAGATTTCGAGAATAAACGACGACAATCGACCATTTTACGATTTCACTAAAATTCGACAAAGTTTCCGACACTATGAGGATTTGTCGTCGTAAAAGCCTCGGAAATGTGTTTTTTCATGAAAATCGGAAATTTTCGTCAAATCAGCGTTTTTGACCCTCGAACATCGACATCGTGAGATTCAACGACGACACTCGACCATTTCACGATTTCGCTACAATTCGACTTTGTTTCCGATGCAATGACGATTTGTCGTTGTGAACGCATCGGAAACGTGATTTTTCATCAAAGTCGGAAATTTTCGTCAAATCAGCGTTTTTGACCCTCGAACATCGTCATCGTGAGATTCAACGACGACACTCGACCATTGTACGATTTCACTAAAATTCGACAAAGTTTCCGACACAATGACGATTTGTCGTCGTGAAAGCCTCGGAAATGTGTTTTTTCATAAAAACCGGAACTTTTTGTCAAATCAGCGGTTTTGACTCTCGAACATCGAGATTTCGAGAATAAACAACGACACTCGACCATTTCGCGATTTCGCTACATTCGACTTTGTTTCGGATGCAATGACGATTCGTCGTCGTGAAAGCCTCGGAAATATGATTTTTCATGAATGTCGGAAATTTTCGTCAAATCAGCGTTTTTGACCCTCGAACATCGACATCATGAGATTCAACGACGACACTCGACCATTTCACGATTTCGCTACAATTCGACTTTGTTTCCGATGCAATGACGATTTGTCGTTGTGAACGCATCGGAAACGTGATTTTTCATCAAAGTCGGAAATTTTCGTCAAATCAGCGTTTTTGACCCTCGAACATCGTAATCGTGAGATTCAACGACGACACTCGACCATTTCACGATTTCCCTACAATTCGACTTTGTTTCCGATGCAATAACGATTTGTCGTCGTGAAAGCCTCGGAAATGTGTTTTTTCATAAAAGTCGGAAATTTTCGTCAAATCAGCGTTTTTGACCCTCGAACATCGACATCGTGAGATTCAACGACGACACTCGACCATTTCACGATTTCGCTACAATTCGACTTTGTTTCCGATGCAATGACGATTTGTCGTTGTGAACGCATCGGAAATGTGTTTTTTCATAAAAATCGGAACTTTTCGTCAAATCAGCGTTTTTGACTCTCGAACATCGAGATTTCGAGAATAAACAACGACACTCGACCATTTCGCGATTTCGCTACATTCGACTTTGTTTCGGATGCAATGACGATTCGTCGTCGTGAAAGCCTCGGAAATATGATTTTTCATGAATGTCGGAAATTTTCGTCAAATCAGCGTTTTTGACCCTCGAACATCGACATCATGAGATTCAACGACGACAATCGACCATTTCACGATTTCGCTACAATTCGACTTTGTTTCCGATGCAATGACGATTTGTCGTTGTGAACGCATCGGAAATGTGTTTTTTCATAAAAATCGGAACTTTTCGTCAAATCAGCGTTTTTGACTCTCGAACATCGAGATTTCGAGAATAAACAACGACACTCGACCATTTCGCGATTTCGCTACATTCGACTTTGTTTCGGATGCAATGACGATTCGTCGTCGTGAAAGCCTCGGAAATATGTTTTTACATGAATGTCGAAAATTTTCGTCAAATCAGCGTTTTTGACCCTCGAACATCGACATCGTGAGATTCAACGACGACACTCGACCATTTCACGATTTCGCTACATTCGACTTTCTTTCCGATGCAATGACGATTTGTCGTTGTGAACGCATTGGAAATGTGTTTTTTCATGAATGTCGGAAATTTTCGTCAAATCAGCGTTTGTGACCCTCGAACATCGAAATCGTGAGATTCAACGATGACACTCGACCATTTCACTATTTCGCTACAATTCGACTTTGTTTCCGATGCAATGACGATTTGTCGTCGTGAAAGCATCGGAAATGTGTTTTTTCATAAAAATCGGAACTTTTCGTCAAATCAGCGTTTTTGACCCTCGAACATCGAGATTTCGAGAATAAACATCGACACTCGACCATTTCACGATTTCGCTACATTCGACTTTGTTTCGGATGCAATGACGATTCGTCGTCGTGAAAGCCTCGGAAATATGATTTTTCATGAATGTCGGAAATTTTCGTCAAATCAGCGTTTATGAACCTCGAACATCGAGATCTCGAGAATAAACGACGACACTCGACCATTTCACGATTTCGCTACATTCGACTTTGTTTCCGATGCAATGACGATTTGTCGTCGTGAAAGCCTCGGAAATGTGTTTTTTCATAAAAGTCGGAAATTTTCGTCAAATCAGCGTTTTTGACCCTCGAATATCGACATCGTGAGATTCAACAACGACACTCGACCATTTCACGATTTCGCTACAATTCGACTTTGTTTCCGATGCAATGACGATTTGTCGACGTGAAAGCCTCGGAAATGTGTTTTTTCATGAATATCGGAAATTTTCGTAAAATCAGCGTTTTTGACCCTCGAACATCGACATCGTGAGATTCAACGACGACACTCGACCATTTCACGATTTCGCTACATTCGACTTTCTTTCCGATGCAATGACGATTTGTCGTTGTGAACGCATTGGAAATGTGTTTTTTCATGAAAGTCGGAAATTTTCGTCAAATCAGCGTTTTTGACCCTCGAACATCGTCATCGTGAGATTCAACGACGGCACTCGACCATTTCACGATTTCGCTACATTCGACTTTGTTTCCGATGCAATGACGATTTGTCGTCGTGAAAGCCTCGGAAATGTGTTTTTTCATAAAAATCGGAACTATTCGTCAAATCAGCGTTTTTGACTCTC